>NW_020769328.1:5097965-5133671 GCF_900518735.1 Pseudonaja textilis | reverse complement strand
TTTTTTTTTTGGTATGGTACTTGCAGCCTTAACATACCCCCACAAGATATTTTGTCGCTGCTAGTGTCAAGAAAATGTGTTTTGTGTTGTGAAAAAAAAAAAAGAATCTTGTTAGTTAATAAGGGCGACTGGCAGGTCTCAAGGAAAAAATCTTTGAATATATTAAACTGTGTGTTGCACCCCAATGTGTTCAACAAGCATCCCCTGCAGATCGTGGGTGTGTTGTAGAAGATGCCTGGTGATACATGGGCAGGATGGGGAAGGTAGAGTCATTGATGACTATCTTTCCCAAACAGGCTGTTGTAGGCAAAACGAGCATGGGTGAGCTGATGAACATATGTAGAGTGATAAACCCCCTTTTGTCTTTGTACAAGCCGTTGCCGATAGCATTTAATGAATTCCACTTGTGCTGCTTCTGAAGGAAATCGATCTTTGTAATTCCTTTGTTCACGGAAGGCCACCTCAGGGTCAGTGATGGATTGCTTGTCACTTTAAAAAAAATATAATCATTCGTGATCCCAGATTTGTGTCCAAGATGTAATGATTTGATGTAAGGGGTTATTGCTGACAAGCGACGAACAAACAAGAAGTGGGCCCGTTGTGTTAGGGCAGTGGTGGCTAACCCTTTTGGGCTCCTGTGCCAAAAATTGTGCGTGCCAGCACCCAGAAGGCAATGCACCACCCCACCCCCACAATGCCCCCTTACCTGCACTGTGCCTCACAGCTGATTTTCGGCTGGTTTGAGGCCTTTTCAGGCCTCCTAGAGCTTGAGGAAGACTTCTTCAGGGTTTGCAGGCTGAAAACTAGCTCCGTTTCGTCACTTCTGGTATTTCCGGAAAAACAGGAGGTGATGAAATGGGCCTAGTTTTCGGCCTGAAAAGCCTGCAGAAGCCTTCCTCAAGCCTCTGGGAGGCCAAAAAAGGCCTCAAACCGGCCGTAAATCAGCTGTGAAGCACGCACATGCGTAGTGAGGTAAGTTTGTCTACAGCTTGCGTGCTAGCACAAATGGCTCTGTGTGCCACCTGTGGAATGCGTGCCACAGATTCACCATCACGGTGTTAGCATCTAGATGGGTTGATCTCACCTTTTTTTTTTTCATTTAATGAACTTGATGGTTGAGTGAGATTTTCTGCTCCTTGTGATTGGATGGAGAGCTTCTGCTTCCACTCATTTGCTTCTCGTCGTATCCTCTGGTGCTATGGAGAATACTAGGTTCCCTCTTCCCTGTGGCAGCCCTTCAGGTATTGGAAGACACCTGTCATGTCTTCAGACTTAAACTCCCTTTGGAAGTTAGCATGTTTTCCAAATAAGGTCAGCTGTTTTGATTGTAGGCATGTACTTCCTCAGCCCAAATAACCACAGTGTAACCATAGTCCTGCCAACCATAATTTTGGGTTGGCAGGTTTATTCCATTCTAGCACTAATCTTTCTGAGTTTTTGATGGCTTGATCTTCAGGACACAGAATGGACAACATATAGAAAGAACAAATCATGATCAATCGATCAGAATAGAGCTGGAAGGGACCCTGAAGGTCTTCTAGTCCAACCCCCTGCTCAAACAGGACACCATGTTCCATTTCAGACAAGTGGCTGTCCAGTCTCTTCTTAAAAGCCTCCAGTGATGAAGCACCCACGACTTCTGAAGGCAAGCTGTTCCACTGCTTAGTTGTTCTCACTGTTAGGAAGTTTCTCCTCAATCCCAGGTTGCTTCTCTCCTTGATGTGATTCTTGTCCTGCCCTCTGGTGCTTTGAAAAATAAATTTGAAGTGATCTTGCCAAATGATTGCATTACTTGATTTTTGCCCCCTTCCTTCTCTTTCTTGGGTCTCTTGGCATAAGCCTACTGGCCTGACGTAAGCTCAGACACTGTGATGATGAATGATGAATATGGATGTTGACATGTTGGGCATGCCAAGATGAAACTGGGAATGAGGGGGAAGGCTGTGGTTGGTTACCCTTCCTGAAAGGTCTGTGCAACAGTGACCAAGTTGGGTCTTGGTTCCAGGCTGTGGGCAGGTTTATGTTGTTCGGTGACAAAGAGTTACGTGGGAGGGAAAGATGTCATTTTTATGCAGTTGGTTTTGATGCTATTTATAGAGTAGGTCTTTGTGTGCTGCTCAGAGAACATGGTTTCATCATGTCTGTGTCTCTGGCAGCCAATCTGGAAAGTGGGTGAGGTATCCGGGCAGAACAGTAGAAGGATCAGATGTTCTTAGATAGCTCATCATCATTTTGATCTCTACCCAGAACTTGATGGGGATCAGCCTTTGAGGTAGGCCAGGTGAAGAAACAGACACCAGGGACTCGAAGCAATAGCAATAGCACTTAGACTTATATATCATCTTACAGTGCTTTATAGCCCCCTCTAAGTGGTTTACAGAGTCAGCATATTATCGCCAACTATCTGGGTCCTCATTTTACCCACCTCGGAAGGATGGAAGGCTAAGTCAATCTTGAGCAGGTGGGAATCAAACTGATGGCAGTGGACAGAACTAGCCTGCAATCCTGCAGTCTAATCACTGGGAAGGAAGGAAGGAAGAAGGAAGGAAGGAAGGAAGGAAGGAAGGAAGGAAGGAAGGAAGGAAGGAAGGAAGGAAGGAAGGAATAACACCTAGACACATACTGCTTCACAATGCTTTACGGCCCTCTCTAAGCGGTTTACAGAGTCAGCATATTGCTCCTAACAGTCTGGATCCTCATTTTACCTACTTCGGAAAGATGGAAGGCTGAGTCAACCTTGAGCCTGGTGGGATTTGAATTGCCAAATTGCAGTCAGCCAGCAGTCAGCAGAAGTAGTCTGCAGTACTGCACTCTAACCGCTGCGCTACCAAAGCTCATAATGCTACTTTATTGTTAAAGGATAAATTAGGAGAATCTTGAAGCCAGTCCAAATCCTTTCAAAGGACCATGAAGGATTTTCTTGAATCTCTTTCAACTTTTCCCAAGGTCAAGCAACTGATTTTTTTCTCCCACTTCCTTCTAATAGCCAGATCTAGATTCTTCTACAAATAGGCAGACAGGAGCTGTGCCAGGTGAAACATTTTTGCTAGCTCTTTTTGAGAGCTGTGTTTGCACCTAACCAACATGTAGCTGGCATGTATGGGATCTAGCACAAAGTGTATGGTCTATATTGGGCAAATCTAGATAATTGTGGCTTATTTAGCAAACTATGGATCAGATCAAATCGAATGACTCTTTGATTCATAGGAATAGACCATGTTTTATTGGCAAAGGGCACTACAGCCCCAGAGGTTAGACCTGACAAAAACTCACCTGGATTTCATTTTATTTATGTTTAGTTGCAATTAAGCTTAGTTCTATTTTTGGACTAATCATGATTGAAAGACTGTATAGAAGAGCAACAAAGATGATTAAGGGATCAGAGGCAGAAACATATAAAGAATGGTGGCAGCAATTGGATATGTCTAGTGTAATGAAAAGGACTAAGGGTGACATGATAGCAGTGTTTCAATATCTAATGGGTTGCCGCAAAGAAGAGTTGGATGTCCATCTGTTCTTCAAAGTGACTGAAGGTAGGGCAACCAGCAATGGATGGGAACTAAAAAAGGAAAGAACCAACCTAGAAATAAGGATAAATTTCCTGACAGAATTATTAATCAGTGGAATTACCTGCCTCCAGAAGTTGTGGGTGCTGGAGGTTTTTAAGAAGAGATTGGACAGCAATTTGTATAAAATGGGTATTAGGGCCTCCTTGAGTAAGGGGTTGGACTAGAAGACCTCTAAGGTCTCTTCCAACCCTGCTATTTTGTTATTCTGAAGCAGATCTAGTAGAGGCACCCAAGTGCAATGGTCAGTATAGAAATTTGAAAACTAAGAGAAGACATCATAATGGGAGACCTAATATAGCAGATAATGCACAGTTTGATCAATCAACACACTCAATGGATGCCTACATGCCATCCTGTGTTTGGTTTTGATTCAGCCTGTTGTGTGAATCTAACTACTGGTTTTTTCCCCCCCAGAAATCATGAAAATAAACTACAATTCCATGCACTCTATGAAATTAGCATTAAGCTTTGCTTCTCTTCCCTGGTGTGGTTAAAGACTTAGGACTCCAGGGTATGGGAAGAAAATAATAACAGGACTGGATTTTATTAAGTCCTTAGTTACAGTGACTAAAACAAATTTGCCCCCTTTTTCTTTGGGGAGAAGAACCAGAGAACGTCTTCAAAGTTCCTTCTAGCTGAAGGGTTGCTTGGATGTCGAAGGGGCATCCCATAGCTTTTTGCTTCAATGAAATTCCTGTGAATGGCTCATGGACCTTTTCTTCTTGATGAACAACACTGTTCTCTCCAGAAGGCTGGAACTAGTTAATAAGTAAATAAAAAAAAAAAAGATTAATCCATCTAAAAATGTCCCTGCTGGATGTCTGTTTCGGAGGGCTTCTGTTGATATATTTGTATTTTGTGTTGCTAAGACAACAGCTAAGAGCACTTTGAGAAATTATATATTAGTAAGCTGCATGGGGCTCAGAGGCTTTTTCCGTTGATGGAACGGCGGATAAATGCCTGCCTGTAGAAATCAAACTGCACAGTGTGTGTGTGTGTGTGTGTGTGTGTGTGTGTGTGTGTGTGTGTGTGTATGTGTGTGTGTGTGTGTGTGTGAGAGAGAGAGAGAGAGAGAGAGAGATTTACTTGGTTGAGTTTCAGTTTTAAGCTGTGAGAGGCATTCTTGCTGTTACTAGTTTATTCTAAAGAACTTAATACAAAGGTGCAGACATGACTTGGGGTAGGAGGGTGGAGTATGGGGGTGTAGCTGGGGTATTTCTCCTTTTTCATTGGTTAAAATCTGTATTATTACCTTTGTTTCAGAGTTCAACATGTGTACAGTGAGATAGGCTGAGCCTCCCTTTGTGCATCCCCGCAACACAACTCACAGTGAGGACAGAAGTCCCTAACCCAGTCCCAATCTTATTACACTATGTGACCTTGTTTTACAATGTGCCGGCCTCGTAAGTCTATCATACTATGTTGACATGAAGTTATTTTCTATTCAGAAGTCTGACAGCCCACGGGTAGAAACTGTTCTTTAGTTTGTTGGTGTGGCTGGCTACGCTTCTGATGGTAGGAGAGTGAAGAAGTGCTGACCGGGGTGTGAGTCATCCCTGAGAATTTTCCTCACTCTTCTAAGACAGCGAGCCCTAGCGAGGTCATCTAGTGGTATCAGGGAACACCCCACAATGTTTTGTGCTGTGCTCACCACCCTCTGTAGTGTCTTTTTACCTGAGGCTGTCAAGCCAGCATACCACACCATCATGCAATATGTGAGGACACTTTCTGTTGTGGACCAGTAAAAGGCGGCCATCAGTCATTGTTCCACCTGGATGGCCTATGGTGGCATGTGTCAAGAGTCTTCAAGAGCAGTGGTGTCCCAAGGTCTGAATTTGTTGGGTTAGTTGGAGGATGTGATGATCTGGAAGTGCTCCAAACTCAGTTGGAGATGCTAGATTAAACGGGATATTTCAGCCAGGGGACATGTTCCACATAGAAATTGACCAATAGCATCTTGAATTTGAAAAGAAGGAGATTCAGACGAAGTCAAGCTTCACTGAAGGCTTTCAAGGAGAGGGAAGATATCACTATCTAATGCATTGGTGGGATTCTACCAATTTCCCTACCGGTTCGGCGATCGTGCACGTGGCGTGCGCACGCGGCTTTCCAAACACCAGCTGAGGCTGTGCCTTGCCAATCAGCTGAGAGGATAAAGAACAGAAAAGCTCAGGGGTGGGTGTGAGGGCCGATCCTGAGCTTTCCTTTTCTTTCGCCTCTCAGCTGATCTTTGGAGCTTTTTTGTAAACTACCGGTTTGGGTGAACAGGTAACAATTTTTGCTACGGGTTCAGTTGAACTGGGCCGAATCGGTATCATTTCTCCATTGATCTAATGGTTTGATGGATTCCTGAAATGATTTAGAGTTTTTGACTGGTTGATCGCCAAGACTTTTTACCAATTCTCCAACTTTCTGTTTTGGGATTGTATGATGTCTTATTATTATTTTTTTTCCCCAGAATAAAACCACTTTCCTTGTTCGTTTGTTTTTGAATGTGTAGAGTCCTTTAAAGTTAAAGGGGCAAAGTTTTGGTTTTCAAGAGGAATAAATTCCCAGCCACAGATCAATTCAGCATAGCCTCGGTGGTGGAGAAAACAGCAGGTGGTGTGCAGGGACTGAAAAGGATTCAAACCTCCTTGGCTGTTGATCAGCTGGTTTGGGACAGAGGTGAACCCTTTGGTTCTTGAATGGCATGTCAGCATAAAATGGGGTGTGCCAAGACTAAAACTAAATTTGAATTCAAACCCAGTCGAACCAAGGTCAATTATTGCACGTACATTCCTGGTCTTTTCTCATTAATTCACACAACATTCATCCATTACCAATAACTCTAGGGGCTAACATAGTGTCAGACCTCAGGTTGTGGCTATTTGATACAAATGTTCTTTAGCGATTTTATTGGTGGAAGGGATGGTGGTGGAGTGGTGCAGTGGCCTAGAGGTGGAGCTCTCACCTCACAAGCAGGAGGCTGTGAGTTCGATCCTAGGAGAGGCAGATATTTCTCTCTCTGGGCACACTGGGATTATATCTGCTGAACAAAACTCCACATTGGGGACAGGAATGGCATCCGGCCACTTTGCTAGCTCCATTCAGTTGCCCAGACCCCACTCCGCAAGGGATTATGGGGTCATTAAATGGAGATGATTATTGGAAGGGGGATTTTTTGGGAAGGAAGGGGAACTTTAAAGTGGATGGGATAAATTCCATCCCCTGGTTTGGGATGAGCAAAGGAGGAAGGTGGAGTGTCAACTTGTAAAACATTTCCATGCCTGTATCCAAGTTGCCATAAGAAAGAGGCGGAGGGTGGGGAGGAACCTGAAGGAGCATATGGCGAATGAATTCAGAAGCACATTCCAACCTTATCTCAAAAAGATTGTAGCTAAGTTACGGGAGCTTTTGTCCACAAAATTCCTTAACTGGAGAATGTGATTGATAACACCCAGGCCATGAACGTGCTTAATTGGAGAATCTGATTTATGACACATCCAGGGAGGTGGGGGGAAACACGGTCACAGGTGACTGTAAATTACATATGCCAGAGTTGGCGTCGTACAGGTCATGCCAGTATGTCATTCCTAATAAATTCTTTGAAGTTTTTTGAAGTTTGGCTCGAGGGTCGTGAGTTAATTAGGGAGATCGCTGGAATCCTGACATGGAGACTGGTGCAGTCTTCACACATAAGACAAACAACTCTTGTTAAGTGGCCCCACTTTTATCCTTGCTTTATAAATCTGTGCATTTGTAGAAAACTCTCTGCATATTGTTACTGGATCTCTTTGGCAGTTGTTTGATAACCCTTTTGTGCTGCCTTCCTTTTTAAAGATTGCTGCAGTCGTTCGCCGTTTCATGTTTTCCCCAGAAGTCTTTGCAAACATGGAGATCAGACCGCATTCCTTCCAAAGTGTACAATAGTTGCATTAGAGCTGGCGAAAGCTACTTTTATAATCACTCTTTCTCACAAACCCTCCCCGCTTGCTTGAAATGCCTGGTCTTGAAAGGTGTATTGCTCTGTTTCCTCCCTAGCAGGATGACTCCCATCTGGTGACCCTCTTAATGCCAGCCATTCTTGCAGAGAACTTCCCTATCCCTCTTGCCCTGAGTCACATAGAATGGGGGCCGAGTATATGCACCCGTCTGTGTAAAATGTATGTGCAGGCAGCCTACAGAGCTGGCACACGGAGCGCCTTTGCACAGATGGGGAGCAGAACAGCCTGGGCATTAGCAGCTGGCCCGAGGAAGTGAGGAGTAGACTGTTTTCACCAGAGCTAGCATAAGATCATCTGAATGGCTCCCAGTAGAGGACAAATGCACTGAAGCCCTTCTGACAATGTTTTCCTGCCTCAGTGGCACACACTAAGGCCACCTGCTTTGCCGATCCGTCTGATGGAACAGTGGGTGAGAGAATGTGCCAGGGGAAGATTCAAGACTGAACGAGAGAATTAAAGGCAGCCCAGGGATGACAATATGCTGGATTCTGAACCAACATGCCTTGCCAATTTGTCACTTCATTTCTGCCTTCCACATTAATATATTCTTTTTTTTCAGTGGCAGCGCCAGTAGTTGGAAACAGCTTCCAAAGCCGTTCCCTTCCTCCTGGTTGGTTTTCCGGAAAACTTGGAATAATTTTGGACAACCTTTGCTTGATTGAATCTCTTCTCGATGCCATCTTGCTTTCTGTTTCTTGCTTTGTTCTTGGTTCTGGTGGTTTTTGCATTCTTAAGTTTGTAGAGAACCACAAGGATGACATTGGAAAGGCTGCAGAGGTGATGGTTAGCAAAACGCAAAATGCATGAAAGGGTTAGAAAGAAATTCAAGATTGCCGTGGCTTGACTTTCTTCAGCATCAGAAGGAAGAAAGGACAAATGTCATCGAGCTTTCAAGTTTCTGCTACTAAAGCTCTGCTTTTTTAAAAATTTATAAAATAAATTTTTGTTAATCACATTTACATAGCTGCCATCTCACCCATATTGTAAATTTCCAGTATTTCACATGGAGTCCATTTCCTTCTTGAAAGGCTGGCATGTTTTTATATGGAAGCTGATGTAGTCAACATTATTGCAATTGGTTTGATTAGTATTAACCTCACCACAAATGTTTTAATTGTTGTTTATGTGTCCTGTAAAGCCACCCAAAGTCACTGGATTGCAACGGGGGCAGAAGTGAAATAGATAAAACAATTTTGGTGTGAAACACAGCACAGATGGCAATTTAATTCATTGGCGCTCCAGTGATGTGGTTGGTCTTCCTTCTTTTAAAGCTTGATGCTCCTTAACTTCACTGATCTAGACAAAGAATATTTGAAGGCGAAGAGTTCCCTCTCTTTCTCTCTCTCTTTTGTGTGGAGACACATTTGCTGTGTGAGTCCCCATCTGAAGTTTTGAAACGCTTCACTATCTTGGCAGTATGGAAAGGTTAAAAGATTGGTGCGGATGAAAGCTGGGAGAACATTTTGCTTTTCTAAGATAAAGAGAGAAAAAGATAGGGATGTGGGGACTTAGATGATTTGTAAGTTGAAGGTTTTCAGCTCGTGGCTCTTCTGCAAATCAGTTCAATGAAGAATGATTAGATCAGTTTCCCCCAAACTGGTTCTTGGGGGTTCTGGATCCCGTAGTCCTAAATACGCCTGAAAATGTATTTAACGGGAAAGCTGGCTTTGGGGAACGTGTATGGGAAAGCTGGCTTAGGGGAAACATCAGGAATAGTAGGCTTGCCAATGACAGAACTGGGTCCCTAAATAGCAGAGCATGTGTTTAAGCAGCCTGCCTCCCCCACCCAGCTGGCATGCGCCGGAGGCCCTGAGATGGCAGCTCCCCAGATGATCAGCTTGCATGGCTGGGAATCCCAGATGCTGCCATTCCAACGTCTTTTGGAGATGGCAGAGTTGAGAGAGGACTTGCCTAGAGACATACTTTAATATAGATAGATAGATAGATAGATAGATAGATAGATAGATAGATAGATGAGAGAGAGAGAGAGAGAGAGAGAGAGAGAGAGAGGATTATAGAATTACATATAGAATGATATAGATAGAATTAGAGATGAGATAGATAAATAGATGATAGAAAGATAGACAGATAGATAGATAATGGATGGATGGATAGATAGATAGATAGATAGATAGATAGATAGATAGATAGATAATAGATGGATGGATAATAGATAGATAGATAATAGATGGATGGATGGATGGATAGATTGATGATAGATAGATAGATAGATAGATAGATAGATAGATAGATAGATAGATAGATAGATAGATGATAGATAGATAGATAGATAGATAGATAAAGATTTTAAAGTTTGGCTTCTGTGGCTGCTAGAGATCAACCTGCGTCTTCCTATTCAGGCTCCCTCTTGACCTGCTCTATGGGAATTAATTGAAGTTTGAGTAATAGTGGAAGAAGCACTTAAGGAGACCCAGCTGCAGGCTGACTTAGTCAGCACAGAGGCTTGGCATACAAGAGGCCCCGAGCCCTCTGATATGCTTAGATGACAAAGAGAACAGCCAAAAAAAACAACAACAATGACACCCAACCTGTCTACTTGGAAGAAATGTGACTCAGCAAATGAGTTAGGCTGGTTCGTCAGAGCTATAAGAAAGCAGCTTGATTGACTCTTTAGGGCAAGTCAGCGTTTAATTCCCTACCTATGGCTTTGCTTGTTTGCTGTCGTTGCATTATCTGGAACCCTGGGCCGTAAATGAACTGTTCTTTGATATTTCTGAACATAATATTTGAACTCTTTTGCAAAAAGTAAGTTCTGGTGCTTATTTGTCGATGTAATGGTGTGTGGGAAGGACCTTGGGAGACTGGCCCACTGCCTAGGGAATAGTCAGAGAAAGGATAGCATAGCCCTCAGCTGGATAGCGGACAGGGCAAGGGGCTCAGAAGAGACCTTCCCTAGTTTCTTGGGCTGCATAGGGTGGGGGAAGAATTGTACTTCCAGACTGGCAAGATTCTTTCAATGTAGTTTTACAACAAAGTAGAATTAGCTCATCTAATTGTGATTCCTATCTGATTTACCCCACAAGGCTGACAACTGCTCAGAAAACTATTGAGTTTGCTGTGTACTTTGTGTTTCTTTGATTAAAGATTTACGACTGCAACAAATCCCTTGAGTTCATGTCAGAAGCTGGCAACCCTGAAGAAGATGTCTTTTCCTTTGAGTTGTAGAAAACAACAGGAGTTCCAGTTTGAAGGACTCAATAGGATCGGCCAAAATTAGGGGCGTAATATTTCCTACCAGATACCTCTGATGTGAAGATGACAATGTTCTGTCAACGAGTACATGGTAGCTGCACAATTAATCAGATTTCCCCCCATGAAATTGATCAGGTTCTTTTTTATTCCATCTAAAGGTGCATTTTCACAACTAATACATGAAAAGAATGTATAAGGGGCTTTTCACGACTGTACGTTTGGTAAGAATGAGAAGGAAGTCCTTTGTGGAGGTTAGTCTACACTAGGGGTGTCTAACCTTGGCAACTTTAAGACTTGTGGATTGTGGGGGAATTCTGGAAGTTGAAGTCTTAAAGTTGCCAAGGTTGGAAAGATCTGGTCTACACCAACCAAGCTCCTCCAAACAGGAGGAAATTCCTGATCAGCCTAGAATCATGTGAAGGAGTCTTATGTGTAGCAGTTAGGTCAAAACTCAGGACAGAAATGTCAAATATGTCAACACAACCACCAGTTGTATAGCTTCAAAACTAAGTACAACCAGCCATGGTACAGCCTCAGGAAGGCAAAACAAGAAAGCTCCTTAAATCAGTGGCTCCCAATCTTTTGGGTGTCAGAGACCAGTTTTGTGGAGGGAGGTTTTCCCCATGGACCAGGTGTGTATGTGGTTTTGTCTGCTGCCTGGATCCCATGTGTGCACCGAGGGGGCTTCACTCACTTGTGCAACCCTGTTCTTTATGGACCAGCCCTGGGGTTGGAGACCCCTGCCTGAAATAAGCCCTGGGATTGGGGACCCCTGCTTTAAATAATGGCAGCCGTGAGAGAAAGAAGCACTGCAATTAAACTATAGTGCTGGGATGAAGTGCCAGTCTTTACTAGCACTTCATCCCAGTTGTTTTTATAATGGCTTCACAAGCCATTATAAAAAAATAATAAAATAATAATTATAATTATAAATAATAAATAATAAAATATAATAAAATAAAATAATAAAAAATAATTATTATTTTTTTATAAAAAAAATAATATTTCAGAAAATAGCCTAAGAAAAGGTTTGTGCTAGGTATAAGGTGAAGGAGAAAAAAAAAATCGTGATAGACTTTCAAGATTCGGACTCCCTTATAAGATGCTTTCCAAGACTCCTATTTCCTACATTTAGCTATCTGGAAGGGCTGAGAGATACGCACACAAGAGAATAGCTCCTTCATTCTGATGGAAGACAGTCGCCTTGGTTAAACAGACCCACCTTTGATGGGAACAAAATAATCCTAGCGGTGACATCTCTCTTTCTGGGAATGTGCAGTTGAATTTGAGCTGACAACTGATGTCACACCGGGCTGAGCTGAGAGATTCTAGCAACCGCTGCTGAGTTCTTGCTAGCGAATCTGATACGGCGCATGTAGATCGGTACGTACGCAAGGACCTTTCTTCCGCTTGCCAAACATCAGGCAGTGTGGTTTCTGCATGTGTTGGCACTAATCCGTTCACTGGCCACACGCTGTGAACCAACATAGGCCTAGATGTTGGTAAACTCTGAGAAGGAGCCCCTCTCTAGGGTTGGGTTGGCTAACCCTACTTTGTGGCAGTCAATATACTTAACCCTTCCTTCCTTTTTTGCGGTACTTGAATTGGTATCTTTTCCATGCTTAATTGCAAAGTGATTTCAGCTTGAAGGGGTGGGGAAGCTACACTGAATGTTTGCAAAGAAAAGCTGGAGGAAGATGGGGTCTCCTCTGCAACCATCATTTTCTCGTTGCCCTGCACTCTTTTGACAGACTTGGGCCCAGCCTCTAATGTCCTTGTTTTTTTCTCTCTCTCTCCCGTTCTTGGGTTAGCACAGCTGTAGCCATGACAGCATCTTAGAAAAATGAGCAGCGCTGCCAAAAATCCACTTTCATAAACTGGAGGCTGCAGCATTTTTAAAGAAAGAAAGGAAGAGCATTTTCCTGCTGAGACTCTTCAGTTGCTTTGATTGCCAAACCATCCTACAAGAACAAGGAGGGCATGTCAAAGGCTGAAGGTTTTCTGCACGAAGTCTCCCACTTGACTATTCAGCAGGGATTATTATAATGCCAGAACAATAACCGAGCCAGGTTGGCGAGGCCAACTCCCCCTAGGTTGTTTGTATCCTGTTGTTGTGCTCCGCCAGCAGCCAGCAGAGCTGGCAGCAGATTCGGACAGTGAGGAGGTTGGGGAGGAACAGGGGCCAGTCCTGGAGTCTGGGAAAGGCGCTGATGAGTGCATCAGAGGCAGAGATGGGGCCGGGGCTGTCCGACAGTTATCAGCTGCCTTCGGAGTCGGACATCAGTGAGGAAGAAGAACAGCTGGAGCCTGTTTCCAGTGTGTGCATGCGCAGAGTGCCAGAAGAAGGGAACAGCTAAGGAACAAGGGTCGACTCAGGAGTAAAGCCACAGGTCAACAGTGAATGGCCCCTCCGATAGGGAATAAAAGAAGAGTGAAAGGGGAGTGGGGTTTTGCAGGAGACAATTAGTTCATTTGGGTGAAGATCTGTTCCTACATTCTTGCCAAGTATTGTCTGCTACAGTGTGGCATCTGAACGATATCGGCCTGGCAACTTTCCAAGCCAGATAAAGGTCTGTAGTTGTGCGATCTCTTGAAAGATTGTTGGCTGGGACTTTGCTGGAGAGGAATTCACTGTAAACTAAATAAAAGGGGTTTATTGGGATGAGGAGTCGGCTTTGTGCTGTTGGGGAAGCCTAGGTCAGGACACCTGTCTTGATTATTTTTACAAATAACTCAAGGCGGTGAACATATCCAACTCACCTTCTGCCTCCTAGTTTCCTCACAATAACAACAATCCTGGGAAGTGTGTTAGGCTGAGAGAGAGAAAGGACTGGCCCAAGCTTCCCCATGTAGGGTTTCATGGCTAAGGTGGGACCTGAACTCGTCTCCTGATGTCCTAATCACAAGACCAGACTGGTTTTAGATCACACTGGTTCTCTTGCGGATAATGTGCTTCTCCTTGGGAGGTGCTTGTTTTTCTTATTTGTACTGTGCTTGCATTTTTTCCCCCAAAAATAGTTACGGTTGACCAGGAATGCTTTAAACATTACTAGCTTGGAACCAAAGTGTAGCCTGAATCTTCACAATCTTATATGCCCTGCATATAATCTTATTCTGGGAGGAACTGCAGCCCCTTTTCATATATTGCCTTGTTGAAGTTGCATGGACTTCCTTCACGTATGGAGTGTGCATGTGTAGGGATTTGGAATTGTCCTAGGAAGGGACTGGAAAGTTGGCCTGTACATCCAGGTCTCCAGCAGATGGTAGACATTTGAGCTTCAACTCAGCAGTTCATTCTTAACCTGTTCAAATAGGATGCAATACGAGTAACAATACATATTGATTGGGGCGTAAGCTGGTGATGGTTCTGCTTTGAATTTTGCTACTTTGTGAATAGCTACCTTCCTCTTCTCTCGAGGCCTTTTCCTTAAGGTATCACAGGTAGACTGGAAGGAGCGTGAGCAGTGCCCTACTCTGTGCACAGAATGGATGACAGATAGATGGGGTGACTCTTTAGAACTACAAATTATTTCCGAGCAGACCGACAGCATGACGGCATTGGAAGGGACCTTGGCGATCTAGTCCGACCATCTTCTCAAGCAGGAAACCTTATCCCATTTCAGACTTATGCCATTTCTCTCTGCTTTCTCCTGTTTTTCTTGCCTCAGCCCACTCCCCTGTTCCATCTTCCAGGTTTTGGCCATTTCTGCTTGAGGATTTTTAGTCTATAATGTTTATATGGATTTCTCTCCGGATCTCTTTATCTCTTAGCTTCTCCTTGCTCTTCTGCTTTGATTCCCTTTTCTCCCCCCACCCCCATTCTCCTCTGCTGCTGTATCTGTTTCTTCTTTGTTCCTGCCCACTCCAGCTTGGTCATATCTTACCCTTTTTATAAACTGATCTGTTTCTGCCTTTTTCGTACAGTTGATACTTCCCCTCCGAGAAATCTGAATGTTTGGGAATATTCCGAGACATCATGGGGGCTCGATCAGCAGGCGAGATGCTGTTGATAGAAAGGCTGCATCTTGCTTTTTGTTTATTATATTTCAAGATAAAAGGAGTTGGGATCTTTCTCTTCCAGGACCTGAACTGTGAGATTTAATAGTGCTGGGGTGTTTTGAGGTGAAGGAAGGAGAATAAAGGTCTTGTTGCCAATATAGATTCTAAGGCGAAACAGCTGTCACATCCCCTTAGTCAACACATACCGTTCCTTGCTGGATATTTCTTCATGTCCAACTCAATTTTGATCTAGCCAAGCAATACAGAATGCCTTGCTGTGTCCTCTTGGGAACCACTGTCAGAACCTCGTACACTGTAACTTTAAAATTACCTTTCCTACCCAAACAGTGGAATTTTGTAAAGAGTGTATAAACAAACCGCCCAATGTCAGCTCGAAGAATCAGGGCCATTCGTTAAGTTGCAGATCATCAAATGTACTGCTCAATCCTGCACACAAGAATCTGGTCAACTAAAGTTCAGTACCAAATTGGCTTCAGATAAGAGTCAAAGGAATTCAAGAGGAATTGAATTTGGACTGTTTGTGGCGATGTAATGACTCTAGGCTGATGACGCACTTATCTCCACCCCCATCTCTACCTGCTTTTCTCCTATACCCAGTTAAATAATGATGGTGCCCTGATCTTTATAGAATTACTGTTAACTGTATTACATGTGTAGAAAGAAGTGATTTCTAGAGCCTGGAATTGAGTTCACACTTCATTCCTGTATTCTTGGTGTAAATTTGAAAGGGTGCCATTCGTTTCTGTAATTTGGACTGATGCAACTAGAGATGTGATCATTGCTAAGAAACAATGAGGACACGGTGCATGCGGGTCCACGTGTAGATAAAGGTAGAAGCAAATTGGAACAGGAAATCTTCCGTCCGATTTTCATTGCGTGGCGGGGGAAAAGCTTTCCATTAAAATGACCTTCTCCACTTAAGTGAAGTGTAACGTATTTCAGTAGGTGTAAGTTATAGAAGCTGTTCTGAACCGACTTCTGTTTATGAAAATTTAGCTTTGGCAAATACGATGTGCAAGCTGTTGTGATCAAGTGCTTCCTCTCCTTTGAGATGTGTCATTGACTTTTTTTTTTTTTGAGTATATGGCTCCTCAATTTATTCATATCTGCTTGTGCCCATCAAATGCTTAGCAATGCCTTCTGGGTTAGGTGGGCCGTTGTTCTCCTTTCCAAAGGGCTGCACAACTCTTCACCTGTTTGCCTCTTTAAAAGCTGCCCCCGCCTGGCCTTAAGATAATAAATATTTTCCTGCAAGAGGTAATGCAGAAAAGAAGAGGGTTAGGAAGCTTGGTTCAAACATGTCTTAGGCAGCCTTAAATACAGGCCTGGCATCTTGTTAGTCTTGGACTTATGGCCACAACTGACCCCAAAACTTCCATTGCTAAGCAAGGCGGTTGTTAAAGTGAGTTTTGCCCCGTTTTGTAACCTTTTTGCCACAGTTGTTAAGTGAATCCCTGCTGTGGTGAAGTCAATCATGTGGCCCTTAAGTGAATCAGGCTCCTGCTCCAATTCTGGAAGTTTTTAAGAAGAGATTGAAATGGTATAGGATTACCTGTCTGTGCAGGGGGGTTGGACTAGAAGACCTCCAAGGTCCCTTCCAACTCTGTCCTATTCCTATTCCTATTCCTATTCCTATTCCTATTCTATTCCATCCCATCCCATCCCATCCCATCCCATCCTATTCTTATTCTATTCTTATTCTTATTCTATTCTTCTATTCTTATTCTACTCTATTCTGTTCTGCTTCTATTCTATTCGTATTCTATTCGTATTCTATTATTCTTATTCTATTCTATTCTATTCTATTCTATTCTATTCTATTCTATTCTATTCTATTCTATTCTATTCTATTCTATTCCCCTATTGACTTTGCTTATTGGAACCCAGTTGGGAAGGTTACAAATGGTGACCACAGCATTCCCAAGGCTGTTCAACTGTCATAAATACATGCCAATTGCCAAATTCAATAAATAAAAAGGAGGGGGGAAATGGCCAAATGAAAGACAGTTGGTGGCTCCACCCACTTTTGGCTTGGATTCCACCTATTCCTGGCCTCGACCCCACCTACCAATTTCACCTTCTAGAAGAATATAGCCATTGACCAAAGGAACAAATGCCTGTCCCTGTTCCAAATGGGCAAAATTTTCCATGAGAATTGTAGTTTTTTTTTTTTTTTTTCCCATCTCGGCATGAATGCCAGGAGCGGGGGAAGAGTGGTTGCTTTCTTTGTGTAATGTATTTATTTCCCATGATTTATTTCCCACTTTAATTGCTGGAGCTAAATAGAACCATCAGTGAGACAGATTACCCTGAGAAATGCAAACTGTAAACTTTGGCACATTTCCCCAAAAATGGTGTAGGAGTTTGGACGCTCCATTTAACGTAGATTAATAGTTCCCTCATTTCTGCTTTGGAGATAGCTTCCAGATATGCCTCCCCTTGGTCAGGATTGTAATGAATCCCACCCAGCATAAGCATGAGAAACTTGGAGGACCACCTAGCTCATGATCTCCCTCTTTTCCCCCTCCATCTTCTAAAATTGCAAGAAGAACATACCAACAAACAACATGTAGGCAAAAAAGAGGCAGAGGCTGGAGATGGAGTCAAGCAAGGAATCAGCCTAGAATCATTACGTTCTCACCAACGGTCAAAGTCAACCCCCTCTTGAATTCCATTGACTCTTATCTAATTCCAATTTAATGCTCACTGTTAGTTAACTAAATTCTTGCATATAGGCATGAGCAATAAATCAACTTAACATTAATTTAATGTGTGGTTCCTAGTCTTTGTTCCTCATACACTTTACTTCTTTGTGGTCTGACACATAATTTCAATGATGCAGTGGCTAGAATGCAGCATTGCAGGCTGATTCTACCCACGGTCTGAAGTTCGCTTCTGATGGGTCTTAAGGTTGACTCAACCTTCCATCTTTCCAAAGTTGGTAAAATGAAGACCCAGATTGTTGTGGGGCAATATGCTGAAACCACCCAAAAAGTGCCATAAAGCACTATGGTGTGGCATATAAGTCTAAGCACTCTTGCTACTTCTCAGTTCTAGTGATCTTCAGGTATGGTTAGGACTCAACTCCAAAATACCCAACCAGACTGAATCACACTGAGCCCTAAAGCTTGCAATGTGAATTTGGTCCACTTCTCTAACCGTTCTTGTAAAGTTGTCCTAAAAAAAGAGCAGGGTCGATATACAAGTTGGAGAGAAGCAAGGAAATCAAACAGCTGGTAGAATTTACTACCTACAGTGTGGCTGGCTGTAATTATTTATTTGAAACAGTTTTATATCTGCCTTGAGCCAAAAAGTCTCACCAATGTATTTTGCCAAAGGTCAGGCTTACAGACTTACCTACAAGGAAGGGGAGGAGAGAGGGGGAAAAAAAAAGCAAGCATAGAAACCTTTTCTCTGTATTGCAGCTCTTAAAAAGGATCAGCTAGTAGTTACTCCAATGAGTAACTACAGGAGAAAATTTGTTCAATGAGAAAAGATAATATGAAATTGAAACAGAACAGACAAAAGTATAAATATAATGATTTGAATTGAGATGAGATAATCAAAATAAAATTGAGAAAATTAAAAGAGGGGAAAAACTATGTAGAAAATGTAAAATAGTATAAGATATGGAATAGAATACAAAAAGGAGCATGAAATTGAGTTTTGTGTCTGAATAAAGAAGTTCAACCCGGAACCATGCTATTTTCAAAAAAGATGTTTTAGTTGTATTTTGTATGTGTGTAAACCCAAATAAAACTTTATTTAAAAAAAAAAGGATCAGCTAGGAGAACAAGAGAAGATTGTATGATGTGGTTACCACTTGTTGCCTGTTGAAGAGGGAAACGGGTGGTGGAAAACAGTACCTGGGCCATAGCTTTACATATTGATTTCTATAGCCGCCATTTTGTCAAGTGCCTCTGGGCAGTGTACATCATAAAATATAATGATTAAAACATTGCATAGTAAATATACTTGGCACTTAGAAAAATGGCTGCTTTGGAATTTAATACAGCCAGGAAATGAGGCCCTTAACACACTCAAGGACCCAGGCCCAGGCGTACAATCTAGTCTTCATGGGTTTGTGAAAGGTCAACAAGGTAGGAGTCATTCTGATATCCAAAGAGGAGAATATTTCTGAAGGTAGAGAGAACTGCACAGAAAGCACATCTCCTGCCAGCCAACGTTTCTTTGCTGCAGGATCCAATCTGAGTGAATCAAAGGGTCCAGAAGTTTAGTCTTCTGAACTTTTGGAATCATGATGGGCTCCAGCCTGAGCCTGAAAGCTCAGAAGGCTAACCTCTGGTCCTGTCATGCCTCTGTTGGAGTCTGAATCCGAGGAGGAAGATGAACAGCTGACAGGGAGTGGGAAAGTGGCTCTGTTGACTGTGGAGGAAATTGGGGAAGGGCAAAGTCCAGCTGGGCAGAGCAGGAGAGAGGTAGAGCAAGGGAGAGGGAATTCAGAGGAAGACCCAGGCCCACCCCCTCTTCATCCTAGGGCACACAAGGGAAGAATGGAGAAGAGAGCAATGTGGGTTGCGTGGCTTATGGGGGAGGAAAGGGCCCTGATTCCCTTCATTAGCCACACCCGGGAAGAGACTTTAAAAGAGATGCATGCTGAGTGGGGCATCTGCTGGGAAAAAACTTGAGTTTATCTTGTATTGACTTTGGTATCTGTGTTCCTGGCATTCTTCCAACTGTGTTGAATTACGGCCATTCCTTCATGTCTGGAATTCCTTCTCCTGCCCTGCCAGACTAATTACCTCAACTTGCCTTGATTGGACTTATAGTTACAGTTTTTGTTGACCACATTTTGGACTTGATTCTCTGCAGCTAAAGGCTGTTTCTGGGAGAGTTTTTCTCCAGCCAGAAGGTAACCAGGGCATTGGGGGCAAAGTTGGAGCAAATAAAGGGACTCGTACTGATTATCCGACTGTGTTGCCTTTGTCTCACACCCTGGGTCATCACAGGTCCCAGATTGGATCCTGCAACATTATCCTGGGATATGTATATTTGCCTTCATTTCTTGGCTGATGAGACTCTAAGCATGCCCAGTTTACCAGCCTGAATTGGATGGATAGAAACGAATGGGAGAAGACAGTCTCTGGAGGTAATCCTTAGAGATTACCTTAATCTCATTACCAATGACATGGTCTGAACCCTCTGCTGTTACAGGCAGCAAATGACTTGGCGTTCTCCATGGCTTCCGTTGGGTTGTGATAACCATTGAAATAACCACATCGGTGGTGACCCATGGCTAAGCTCTGATTAAGCTCCGTTTATGATTTTTTTTTTGTCCCAACAAGCTTAGCGATTCCAAATTGCCAATGAACGATGTGTGTAACCATCTCTGTTTTCTTCCATTCCTTTCAGACCGAAAACTACTCGTTTGATTCCAACTATGTGAACAGCCGAGCTCATTTAATAAAAAGGTAGGTGGGGCATTGGGTGCGTTTTTGGGGCATCAAAGCCAAATTGTTTAATTCATTCCCACTGGCTTCTTATTTTCGATGCAAAATCTGCTCACTTGGTTTTGGGGGATTGGGCAGTGATGGTGGTGGAGGAGAGAGCTTCCTCCAAGGAAATTAGTAAATAGGTACATCTTAGTAAACCCTCGCCGCTTTTGGCTTTCAAAGGCTTTTTGTCAAACTCAACTCCAACCCACATCCCAAACTCATTCTGAGTGATGTCTTCCTTCATACATAGGAGTGGTGTAGAGTCAGGCAAAATTCTGTTATCCAAACAACTTAAAAAATCGTAGTTGATTTCTCTGCACAAAACATAAAATGAGGAAGCTGGAGCTTGGAGAATGGTCTCTGCTTTGGAAGAAGAGAGAGGGGAAAAAAATAAGCTCCTAATGGATTGATTCGGCACCTTTTTTTTAAAAAAAATAACCTGTTCGAATGGCAAGGAAAAACAACATTGGTACTTTGATATGTCCCCATCTACTATTCCTCTTTAATTCAACTATTTCTTTCTCTTTCAAAGAATTTGTTTATTGCCCAGCTTCTTTCAAGCGTAAGCTAGAAAATGAATGTGATCCCTTGGGGATGTGTTGATAATAATAATTACTAACATCTCACTAGTCATTACCTCTAGCGTAGGAATGAGAGTTCATTCTGATTCTATCCTTCTTGTATCCATCCAATACTTCCACTTTCAATATCCTTAAATAAAGTTCTGAAGTAGGATGTATTTGCCAGGGATTTGGTATCTGCTTCTTTAGCAGCCAACCTCATTGTGACTTAAAAGGGCTGAACATCTTTTGACCTTACAGGAACTTCTACTCTTATCTGCCTCAGCATCATGGCTGTGAATGATGTGGTTTAGACCCAAAGGTGTTTTTTCAGGAGGCAACTGGACTTTCTTGTTTTCGCTTCTTATCCAAGAAGCTTCTTCAGCTTTGACAGGATCATGGGGAACAGAAGGATTTATATGGTCCTTGCCGACAGCTGGTCATTTGCATCCTTTTAGATGGTCATTGAGGCCACTTGGAGGTTTATCTGCATCCTCAGTGGCACCGGAGTAGTGCAAAGGGTTCCTGTAGTCTACAATCCCCCCCACCCCGGCTGGAAATCCTTTCCTTACTCCCACACCATTCAAAAGGTGTTCATCCCAAATTGTATAGCTAAAAGTCAGTAGAGATTCTCAGTCATCCAGGTCATAGTTGTCCCAAAGCTGCCAAAGTTGTGGCTTAGAGTCGAGCATCAGGGTGGCTGTGGAACTTGGAAAGTCCTAGTCTAAAATTGGTGGTGGTGTAATGAAGTTTTGCTTATGTGTGTGTGTGTGTTTGCTTCACCAGACCAATACTAAGTTGTTATGTCCGAAAGAGATCTCTTCTTCTATCTGTTGATGGGACCAGCAAAGATTGTTTTGTGCAACCAAGCACATTCATGGCCCATGTGTTCAAAGAGCATGAAGAATGTAAGAAGTTTGCTCTCTGCTTGAAGTTTTCTTCCTCCTTGACTTTTTAATGCTTTCTAAACTTAGATTTCTTTAAATACGTCACATTTTGCGTAATTCTAATCTGGCTTTCTGGGCTGAATCATAATCGTTCCATCAACCAATACATTTTTTTTTGAAGACACTTTGAGGTGCTACCCTGCTGCTTGCTTCAATTCAAGGCTGGAGGTAGGAAATGGATTTCTTTCTGAGACCCCTGAGGCACTTCCCGGATCGCTTTCATCATTTCTTTATTTCAACCCATCTTTCTTTTACCAAAATTAAGTTTGCCAGCCTGGATTTCGCGTTTTTGGACTCTCTTTAAACGTGCTTGCAGTAATCCGTTGAGGTCAGTGACTTTGAGAGAGTGAAGGAGAAGGAATGGCCGAAATCGAGTGTCAATGTAAATCTTCCTTGTTTTTATCTTTGAAACAGCAGAAGACTCCTGGCTGTTTTCAGTTACAACATACTTTGGAATTTTTCCTCAATTTAATCTCTGTTGTCACAGGAAATCTTCCATTTAATTCACACAGTAGGTGGCTGTTCTAACCCAGATGCCCGTACATGAAAAGGGAATAAGCATGGGTTTGCCGGCAATTTTAAATTTGCATGGTTGAATTACGCACTGTTTATATTCTTGTCCCATCTGGCAAAATGTGTTAGATTATAACTCCCATAGATTCTGAGTTAGGGAGGGCGACTGAAGTGTATGAGATTTGTCAGATTTTGAGCAATTAGGCAAAGTTTTAGTGAATCTTTTTCTTATGGTTGTTGTTGGCGTTCAGAATAGCTTTATTTTTGGGAAGTAGAAACCTGGGTGCAGATGAGGTAGAGATAAAAACCAAGACAAATTCCTTGTGTGTCCAATCACACTTGGCCAATAAAGAATTCTATCTATCTATCTATCTATCTATCTATCTATCTATCTATCTATCTATCTATCTATCTATCATCTATCCAATCTCATCTCTCTCTCTCTCTCTCTCTCTCAATAACTAGGAATGTTGCTTGTAGTTTCCAAGCATGGCTCTTGATCTTCCTGCTCATTTATTCCTTTCAACAACATATTCTATTCTATTCTATTCTATTCTATTCTATTCTATTCTATTCTATTCTATTCTATTCTATTGCTATAAATGTCACTCTCTCTTCTGTGCCCCATCTTAGCAATACAGGTAGCTTTTGATTTATGGTGAGTCGCTTAGCATTTGAAGTTATGAATGATGGATCCCCAAAATGGGATTTAACAACCCAAATTCAATGTTCTAATGTACACCCTTCCCCGCTCGAATCAGGTAAAATCAGGCATGGGGCACCCCATGACTGTCATGACTTACAACTGAAATTGTGGGCTCAATTACAGCTGTAAATTGAGGACTATCTGTATTTAGGGGCTAAACTTGCATGTCTATCATAAGGATTGCATTCAAGAACTAAGTGACACAGGTCAAGCTGATTTCAAGTTCCCATGGCAGGGAACAATTGGTGGAAGCAACGGTAAGATTTGTGGAGTCCTTGGTGCTCTCTGAGCTTGGTTATTTTCTTGCAGACATTTCACGCTAGCTCTGATGTTACCCAGTTGGACCATAAAACATCGGCAAGATAACAACCAAGCTCAGAGAGCACCAAGGAGAGTTCAACTCTGAGCTACAAATATTATTATCTTCTGTTGGTAACAGTAAGATCCTCTGAACAATGTTTTAATGCAAGAATTAGAGCTACAGTATAGAATCTTGAAAACTGCATCGAGGATCTCCAGACCCCATTTATTAACAAGTTCATTAAAGTGGAGTCTCATTAAGGGTTTTTTTTTTGACTCTTTATTTCCCAGAATAATTTTGCAATCTGGAGTGAGCTGCCATTTTCTGAGATAAGGTATTCCTGAACTACCTGTTGATAGTTGATTCTTAACATTTCTCCTGATATTTTCCAAGCCTCTTTACAAACTCACATTCAATAACATGGGGATTTTCTGTTTTAGTTTTAAAATAGGAGATCGAGAGCAAACGTTATCGAGCAGGGGTGGGATTCAAAATTTTTAACAACCGGTTCTGTGGGTGTGGCTTAGGTGGTGGGCATGGCTTGGTGGTCATGTGACTGTGTGGACATGGCTTGGTAGTCATGTTATTGGCTGGGTGTGGCCAACTCAATGTCATTCACATCGAGGCATGCATCTCCTCTCCTGGCCTCTCATGACTGTGGGGATGCTGCAACAGTTGTAAGTGTGAAAAATGGTCATAAGTCACTTTTTTCAGTGCCATTGTAACTTTGAATGGTCACTCCACACAAGCAAAGTACCAGCAAAGGAGGGAAAAAAAACTCCAGAGAAGTTCCTGAGACAGGAAGTCTAGTCCTGCCAAGAATGTAATAAGGGTTAACGGAGAGGCAGTTTCTGTAAGCAACACCAGAATGTTTCCTTCCTGCTTTCCTTACAGGATTAGGCCAGTAATTTCTTCTAACAACCGGTTCTCCAAACTGCTTAGAGTGTTAACAACCGGTTCTAGCGAATAGGTGCGAACTGGTAGAATCCCACCTCTGTTATTGAGCCAGTGGGCCATGTGTGCATGTATACATGTTGGATTATGTGTGTGTGTTTGGTGCTGGGCTCTAATGCCGATTTTTTTAAGGCGCTGCTGCTAAAAACACATGTTCAGAAAAAGAATGAAACCATTAACTTGATTAATTGGTGGCAGTTTTGAAATCTATCGGAATCGGTTTTCATAATCAATTCATTCGAACTGATGAATTGATTTAAATGCGGCAGTCTTAATTAGCATTGCAGTAACTACCTTTTGTTGTCTTCCCCAGCTCTCCTATTAGATTGCGTCGGTCATCTGAGAGGAATTATTGTTAATGGGTTGGTGGAATTCATTCTGCTCCTTCAGAAGATCTGATTATCCTCCTGCCTAAAAAAATCCCATGCGTTTAGAGTATGACAGTTGTAAGTAGCAGATGAGAAGTAGCGTCCATTCCGACGGAAGCGTTTGCTAAATAGGATAGTTCATCATATTTAACCGTGGTGGTAGTTGCTAGTAGGGGAAAGTTGCCTCATATGTGGCATTATTTCTTGTATTCCAATAAAGATTTCTTCCAGGGAGGAAAACTATTCATGGTTTTCTCCTCTGGAGCTATCATGATAGGAAATGGACAGTGAAAATGATGTAGGCTCAGAACTGAGGGTGGTGGGGAAGTCTTTAAGCGGAGAAAAATCTAAGTATACTTTGAGAAAAATGCGCTTGGAGTGCAAAGAATTGATTTCTCTTCTTGTGGGAGTTGTGTGCTGCTAGAAGACACAGGTGAACTGAACAAATAACTCTTTATTACAGTCATAGACTGAAACATGTATTGCCTGAATCTGCAAAAGTTGAAGTAAGGCAGGTTCCCTGTTGGAGCTCAACTCTCCGAGGGTAGTTAAGTTTAAGAACAAGGAAAGGAAAAATCAAAAGTTCAGGAACAAAGCATCCAGAAATGGAAAAGATCTCGGGGAACTGGAAGTTGGGCTAAAGCCAGGAAGCAAACAGCTGTACATCTTGTTCTAGCACTGTCCAACAAACCATCTGAATTTTGATATATTGCTTCATTGGGTATGTGACACATGTTTCCTTGGGAACAGTTATTTCAACACCGAATGCCCCTAGCTCAGACTTTGATGCTGATAAGAATTCAGGATTCTGATGATGCTGATAAGAATTCAGGAATGTCTATTGCTGCAACTGTGTCCTGGCCCAAGAGAAGATCACAGAGCCTGCATGAAGTTTGCAGGGAAGAGTTAACTAACATCCGAAAATGCTAGGAGCAGTTCCTGATGATTACAGTAGAATCCTGGTGGTCTGTCATATTGCAACTCTTTTCCATGAGGATCACACCAAAAGATACTTCATGGGGTTGTGCAGCTCTGGGCTCTAGAAAGCTGGAATCTTCAGATGATTTTCCCATTTTCGAAAGAGACCTTCTATAGTTTTTTGCCTGGTTTTTAAGCCACAGCATTAGCTTCTTCGCGATTTTTCTGTACTTCTTCCCATCTCCAGAGACAGTTTGAAGGTAGGTTGATATAAGAAATGTTTCTCCTGCCCAGTTGTTCTCAACTCTAGGGATCGGTGCTTATCTCAAGTTCCTAGTCAAGGGAATCAGATGTTGTCTAAAGACACTTCTGAGGTCATGTGGCTGGCATGACTATATGTTGAAGTACAAGGAAGGCTGTTACCTTCCCACCAAAGTGATGTACTCGCATGCTTTCGAACTGCTGTGTTGACAGGAGCTGGGGCAAAGATGGAAGCTCATTCCATCACATGGTATTTGGGTCTAAAACTGCCAACCTTCTGATTTACAAGGCCAGCATTTTAACTGCTAGATCAATGCATCTTCCCTTTGGGCTGATATAAGGGGCAGATATAAGAGGATCTAGATCTCTTCTGTGGAGTAATTAAATAGTGACACGCGGGGTTTATTTTTTCCATGCAAGAGCAGCATCTAGAGAGGTTGTGTGTTATCTTTGGCATGCTAAAGGATATTGTTGATACAGCTGGGAGAGAGCATTGAATTCAAGGCACCGAAGGACTCAGTCAACAAAGTTACATAGATTCTTCTAGGTTCTTCATAAGTTTTAGGGTCCAGAATTTCTAGAGTTTGAGCTGCCAGGGAACAGAACCAGAGTGGATCTCACTTCACGCTCTGGATAACCAATTACCTGTGCTGTGCAGGGTGGATCGGTGGATCAGTGGGCCTGTGGAACAACAAGTTCCATTCAGTCTTTTAAGTACCTTTCTTTTTTCTTTTTAATGAATGAATGGATTCTTTATTAGCCAAGGAATTTGTCTTGGTGCACGTGCTCTCAGTGTACATAAAAAGAAAAGATACATTCATCAAGAATCATAAGATACAACACAATAATAGTCATAGGGTACAATAAGCAATCAAATCATACTAGGAAACAGTCCATATAAATCTTAAGGATACAAGTGACAAAGTCCTACAGTCACAAGTGGGAGGGGATGGGTGATAAGGAGTGGTGAGAAGATTAACAGTAATAGTAGTGCAGACTTTGTAAATAGTTGGACAGTGTTGAGGGAATTATTTGTTTAGCAGAGTGATGGCATTTGGGAAAAAACTGTGCTTGTGTCTAGTTGTTCTGGTGTGCAGGGCTCTATAGCGTCGTTTTTAGGGAAGGAGTTGAAACAGTTTATGTCCGGGATGTGACGGGTCTGTAAATATCTTCCTAGCCCTCTTTCTGACTCTGCAGTATACAGGTCCTCAATGGAAGGCATGATATTAGATATCAAGGGATAAAACCAAGAGAAAGAGAAAGAGAAAGGGGAAGAACATCAGCAAAGGGGGATTGCCAAAGTCTTATTCTAATGAGTGTCACAAAAATGATGTAGTCTGAAATGTCAGATATTATTCCTCTGGTATGTTTTTAATCCAGCAAACACACACACACACTTTCTGGAGAGGAGTGATTGCTGCCTTAACATTGCGGTATGGCATCTTGAAACTTTTTACTCCTTAATCTGTTTAGTCTTTTCTGAATTGATTTTTTACCAGCTTTCCATTGCGTATGCATGCCGGATAAATCTTAAATTTAAAGGGATTCAGCAAAGGTGCCATTACTTTAAAAGGTCACATTTGAAGATGTTCCAGGCTTGGTGCTAGTGTATATCTGGGTCTGCAAAACCTCTTCTCTTCTCTTCTCTTCTCTTCTCTTCTCTTCTCTTCTCTTCTCTTCTCTTCTCTTCTCTTCTCTTCTCTTCTCTTCTCTTCTCTTCCCTTCCCTTCCCTTCCCTTCTCTTCTCTTCTCTTCTCTTCTTGCAGTTTCAGCGCCAGCAGGACATCCCAATGGTTTAGATGGAGATCTGACTTGGGCTTTGCAATGGGCTGTCTACCTGAAATCTTGCCTTTAAAGTCTGACTCCTTTCCAAGGTTCAGCTGCCATCATGGCCAATCAGACTGTTTACCAGGTGCATGCAAGCACATAATTTCTGGCTGATTGGTTGCCGCCTTATTGGAAGTAGAGTTTGCTAATTAGCAACCCTGATGGCAGCTAATTGGAACTGTAAGATTAGCAAGCCATTTCCTCTCAGTCACATGACCAGTAAGAGATTTGACTTTGATCTAACTTGGAGAACTCCGATAAGCACCTTAGAATTCTTTATTTGCTGTGCGCTGGGGGTGCAGTTGTGGGGTTGCGTTTGCACAAGACAAAAGGTGAAGTTCTTTTTTGAGTTGAACTCAAAGCTTGATGACTTCCTTCACATAGACACCCATGTGGCTTTCCGGTTAACAATGGAAATAGTTTCCTATAGTTTTCTTATGGGATGAATTTTTTTTTAAATTTCTTTAGAAAGGTCTATTTACAGTATATAGCAGCTGCCTGCAACTCTTTAGAGCAGCTACATCTTTCTCCAGGATCAAGCACTTGCATTGATGCCAAACAACTTAGAGCCGAGCGACTCAGTGTTTAGCACGGAAGTTCCCTTAAGCACTGAAATTATTATTGTTGCTATTATCAAATGATTATCATTTTTTTTAAAAAATTAAGGAATAACATGGTACTAAGAAGAAGCGAAAAGAATCGTGGTTTCGAATTCAGATTCCAGTTAGGAACCTAGAAATTATTCTTGTTACTTTTATTGTTTGTTTGCGGCTCATAGTGCCTTGGTAGGTGGGTGCCCCTATAAATGTATGAAAGAAAGAAAGAAAGAAAGAAAGAAAGAAAGAAAGAAAGGAAGGAAGGAAGGAAGGAAGGAAGGAAGGAAGAAAGGAAGGACAGCATCCCTCTGAGCAAAAATTTGAACCAGCTGAATTTCAGCTGAATTTAAACCAAATGTGTCAGGCATCTCAGGCGATTGCCCTGGAATTGCCCTGTTCCCAGGGGAATGCAGTCAATCTGGAGACATTCTTGCAACTTAGGTGACCAGCAGTAAAGCTTCTGCTTGAGACTATTCATGAGTGATCCTGGTTTTGTGTGCCTGACACCTAGTCTCAGAATTCTATACTTAAGTAAACCTCATAGAGTGTTCTGACCCAACCTTGTTCCAAGAGAGCAAACACAAAGGCAGCAGCCTCCACCTTTTAAGGTTTCGTCTATGAATTCTGTTTCTTCACAGATAAAAGGCTGCTTCCAGCTAATTAGCTCTGACAAGAAAGAGCCTTGCCAAGTTTTTTCAAGGCTGCCCCAAAGCCACAGATAAGAAAATAGTTACAAGAGATTGCAAATACTAATTACAATGTCCACGAGGCTGAGTTTCAGAGCGTCTTTGCTTTCTGCAAAGAATGCTTCCTCAAACCTGGCTTTTATCCTCTTGAGGGAGGAGCAGCCTTACTCCTGAGTCGCCCATGCTGTTGTAGCTGCTCTTTCCTGTGCACAGGCTCCTCAGGAACCTCCTCATCGCTGCTGCAGCCCCCACAATCACTGAAGGCAGCAGTCCACTCTCTGATGGTCCTGGCCCCTTATTTGAGTCCTCGCGTTCCTCAGCCGTCCGCACCTGCTGCCAGCTAACCACAACATAGAGCTTATTCGACATCAGTTGTACTCATGGGGATCTTCTCTTTGGGTGAATGGCATGAATGTAGGCTTCTCTTTGTGTGACAATGTTGATAGGATGGCTTCCTGTTGTGCTTGGTCTTTTCTAATTGCTTCCCACTTTCTGGGAAAGGTCACCGAGGGGTTTTGCTCCCTCCCTCCAATAAGTCTGCAATCAGTGGTATGTTTCAAACTAGTTTACCACTGGTTCAGTGGGCGTGGCTTGGTGAGCGCACTTTATACGAGTGCACACACTTTGCGCGTGCGTGAGCCAAACACGCACTTTGTGCAACCGCATTGGCTTTCTGATTCCCTTCCTGCAATCCTGCACTCTCGCTGTTGCTTTAGCAGCTGCCACACGGCAATCTGCTGTGCCACGCAAAGCCGCTGTGCTTCAAAAGCAGGGAAAATAAAGGTTAGTATGGGAGCCCAGCCGGGCGGGTGGGCCCAACAGCAGCTCAGAGAGAGCTGGTTCGATCTCGTCTGATCTTTGGCTCTGCCAGTACACCAGAACCGGGCCAAACCGGTAGAATACCACCACTGCCTGTGATGTTTCTTTGGTTCTCCTTGATCTAAACACATTACTGGTCCTCACTCTGTTCCACAAGCAGGTATGTCTCAGAACAATCTGTTTTTTTTTTTTACTTAAAAACCTTCTGGGTCTCTCTCTCCAGTTCCAATCACCTCACTGTACACGGCACAAGAAGATCAGTGAGCAGAGTGTGGCTAACGTGTTCTGTGGTCTCTTGCAACAGCCTGTTTCCTCTCAGGGGGAAGCTCGAAGCATTGCAAAACCTGCCCCAGGCTTTGGAACCCTTCTGGAGAGAAATCGGGGAGGAAAAGGTGTGATTGCATTTCTCCGATTCGGCTCTGCAGAGCAAAAAAAATAACTCACCTTTCTTCCACCCAGCAGCTCGACCTTCAAAGATTTGGAGGGGAACAGCTTGAAGGACAGCGGGCACGAAGAGAGTGATCAGACGGATAGCGAACATGATGCTCAGCGGGGCCTGTACTGTGACACAGCTGTTAATGATGTTTTGAATACCAGTGTCACCTCCATGGGGTCTCAGGTGCCTGAACAAGGTAAGTTGCCTCCATTTTGCAAATGCTGGGCATTGTTGTAGTACAGGGGTGTCAAACTCAAGGACCAGAGGCCAGATCTGGTCTGCGGGGTGCTTAGATCTGGCCCGCAGAGCTGCCCTGGAAACAGCGAAGGACCAGCCTTGTGGTGGCCCTGCCAGTGAAAATAGGATCCGGGTGGACCACAGATGGCTTACCCGAGCTCTGTTTTAGCTGGCAGAGGGCTGCTGGAGGCTGTCGTGGCTGAAAATGGAGCTCAGGAGCCTGTTTTTGCTGGCAAAGTGCTTGGGCCTCCACAGGCGACCCTGACATGAGTGATGTCAAGCTGGCCATGCCCATCCTGGGCCCCCAAGGTCAAACATAACCCTGATATGGCCCTCAATGAAATCGACTTTGACACCCCTGGTATAGTAGAACCTGCTAGTCCAAAAGAACACGGTCCAGTTGGTGAGTTATTATGTCATCTTCCATCCGATGCTGCTTTCTTAGAATGTTTATGAACATCTCAACAGCTTGAGAAGGAAGGACCAGCTTTGAATGTTAACAAAAGCAGCAATATCCATGGGAAGGAAGGGAAGGGTATGTGAGAACAATTCATTTCAAGTCACTACAGCAAACAAGAATGTCAAGGGCAGAGAGGGCAGATGGTGGCCTAAGGAGATTGGGAGGCCATTGTTATGGTTCTCCAGCAGCCTGTGCAGATGGTAGTGGAATCAGACAGTGGGGAAGAACAAGGACCAGTCCTGGAGTCTGGGGAGGACTCAGACTGCAGAGATGCAGCCAGGGCCATCTGGGAGTGGAGTATAAAGGACAGGCCAAGATGATGAAACCTTTGCAGGAAGCAAAGTCGTTCATTCGGTTCAGATTCATTCTTGAAGTTCTTTGTACTGCAGTTGGTTTTTGTTCTAGTTCATTTGACACTTCTGTTACTGGCAGCACTTCACAGGAAAGAAAGGTGGGTGCTTATCTCAAGGATTGTTTGAGATTCATTACCGGCTGGGAGGAAAATAATTCCTAGCATTGCAATAAACTAGACTTGTTTTTAAAATAAGCGTGTGCATAATTACAGTCTTGGAAGCCTTGGTCACAACAGCCATCCTAGTAACGGAGACAATGAGTTGGTCAAAACTGAAAAGCTATCAGAGTTCGGGGAAGCAACGGCTCTTCAAATGTCACCTTTAAAGTCACCTGCCCTGCATTTAGCTTCAAATTCCAGTCTAACGTTTCTGACCTGTCATTCAAGATCAGTGCACCCCAAACACTGTGCACGACCATTTTATGCCTCAGGAAACGGAAAGCTTCTAAAGTCAACCTTTTCCACAGAGGAAATTATGGGAAGTATTGAAATCGCCTTTCTTTTTATTTTGCTTTTTATTCACAATGTAAGTAAGTAAGTAAGAAAGAAAGAAAGAAAGAAAGAAAGAAAGAAAGAAAGAAAGAAAGAAAGAAAGAAAGAAAGAAAAGAAACCGGTACTTTATAACAAACATGACAGTGGTTTGCATAGTGACTCCTGAGTTTGTAAAAACATTGATTACTACAAGGCAAAGATTAGATGCCTCCTGCCTGTGTTTCTTGGCAGTGCAGAAAATGGGGCAGGTGTAACTGTTGATCATATTCTGATAAGAGCTCCTTCATACCTGGATGATATTTCTCCAAGCTCTTTCATCTCCTTTCTCTTAGAAGGCCTATTTTTCCTCCAAGCAGCTTAGGTCAGAATGAAGTCCCTCAAACATTTTGGGTGAGCTGCACCAGGTTCATACTGCTAGCATTCATTTTAAAATAGGAGGGGTCCCACAAAATGGCAGCTTTGTTGCTTCTTACTCAGGCATGATGTCTTGAAAGCCACGGATGTGCTGCTTGATCCATGATGTTGCTCTAACTGGCTGTAAGTGTTGTGGCCTGCCAGCAGCCAGCAGAGCTGGTGGCAGACTCGGACAGTGAGAAGGTTGGGGAAGAACATGGGCCAGTCCTGGAGTCTGGGAAAGGCTCTGACAAGTGCTCTGCATCGGAGGCAGAGATGGGGCCAGGGCCGTCATCAGCTTCCTTTGGAGTCAGAGATCAGTGGGGTGGAAGAACAGCTGGAGCCTGTTTCCAGGGTATGTGTGCGCAGAGCTGCCAGAAGAAGGGAACAGCTAAGGAACAAGGGGCGACTTGGGAGTAAAGCCATTGGTGGATGGTGAATGGCTCCTCCCATAGGGAATAAAAGAGGAGCGAAAGGGGAGTGGGATTTTGCAGGAGACAACTAGTTCATTTGGGTGAAGATCTGTTCCTTCATGCTTGCCTAGTATTGTCTGCTACAGTGAGGCCCCTGAAAGATATCAGCCTGGCAACTCTCCAAGTCTGATAGAGTTGAATTATAGAGCTGTCTATAATTGTGAAATATCTTGAAAGACTATTGGCCGGGACTTTGCTGGAGAGGAATTCAGTGTAAACTAAATAAAAAGGGTTAATCGGGATGAGAAGTTGACTTCGTGCTGTTGGAAAAGCCTAGGTCAGAACAGTAATTTATTTTCCTGTCTTGGAATTGAAGTCCTAGATGGCCAATTTTCACTTGTTGTACATTCCCCCTTTGCTATTCCAGGTGATTTGAAAACTTCAGGTTTTTTTCCCTTGGCGGTTACAACTTTAGATCCCTGAGCACCCAGTTATGTAAATATGCATTGAGTGATGTTGTGGAAATTGTACTCTGGTTTCTCAGGCATACATACATTGGAATACGTGTGTCACACATGCAGGTGTGGGCCTGTAAATATTTCAAACGTTGAAGTACGGCTTCAAATATGTTCAAAAGTTTGTGTATTGCTGGCTGCTCCTTTCCTTCAGCTGGATTCTATCTGATGGTTGAAAAAAATGGGGAAAGCGATCTCTTTTATTTATGCGGTTTATCTCTCTATTTAGGAGGTTTAATTCCTGCCTTAAGCTTTCCAGGTTGGTCTATTACGCAGGTATACTTGTGAATTGGCTGAGACAATCTACTAATTGAGTTACCACAGCTAGAGTCAAAATGGGGCTAATGAGAAGGAAGAGAGACATTGGTGTGTTCAGGGAAAATTGTCAGAATCTCAAGACATCCTCGTGGAAGGAGGCAAAAGAACACAAAAATTCTGTTCAGAGAAAACTGATCGAGGAATGGGAGAAAAAAAAGCAAAGCTGGATGGAATAATTTCAACTGTTCCTTGCTTTCTTTTATGGCACATTCTCCAACGTAAACATTTATCTGTTGACTGTAAAAGTTTACTGCCCATTTCCCAGAGGAAGCAATGGACAAAATTAGCAATATTTAAAGCAATCAAAACAAAATAAACTGTAATTGGAAGTTTTAGTAAGAACAGCAGTAAGGGTCTGACAAATAAAACATCTTGAGGCTGTTAATTTTTTTTTTTGCCAAATGTCTGTTTAAAGAGCCTTGTTTCTGCATGCTGTCTAAGATTGCATAACGTTGGAGTCAATATGTTGGATGAGTTGTTCAAGGTGGAAAGAAATACAGTTCTGAAAGAGAAATGCAGAAATGCTCTAATTTTTAGGGTTGTTTTCTTGGATAGTGATGGCATTTTAGATTTTCTTTTTCTAAAGGAAAAAAACAAAACAAATGAAACCAGTGTCAGCTTGGAAGCAAAACTGAAATCTCCTTCCCCCTCCCTCTCCCTCTCCCTCCCTCCCTCTCTCCCTCCCTCTCCCTCCCTCTGTCTCCTCCCCTCTCGTTTATTCATCTATTATCTATCTTCCCACTTTTATCCATCATTCTCTCTTCTCTAGGAATTCAGCAAATGTGAATGTATAGAGCAGTGGTTCCCAACCTTTTTTTTCGCCCCGTACCCCTAAAGAAATTTCACTCGAACCTCGCACCCCCTGAAATTTAGACTTTAGGAACTACTGAACGTGTTAAATATATGGTAGGATTGAATCTTTTCAGCTATGTATGTGACGGCCACTAAATAACAATACTTAACTCTAAAATGAAAACAAAGTTAATCCATTGCATAATAAATAAAAATGCCAACATACAGCCAATATCCTATTATTTACCTGGACTTTTCTCACACCCCCTGGGATATCATCTCGCACCCCCAGGGGGTGCGAGCACCCCAGGTTGGGAACCCCTGGTATAGAGGAAACTAGAGAAATAAATTCCATGCATAACTTCAAAATGTGAGGCATTTGCTAAAAGTCTGAAGAGCAATTTACTGAAAGTTAAGAGGGTTTCCCTCCAGCACAGATTGTAAATTCTTTACCTTTCACAATAATATTTCAACCTTAACAAAACTCTTGTGCTCTTATACATCAAAAGGAGAGAAACAACAACATTTGTGTCAGGGAGATATTTAAGATTGGCTTCTACGTTTTTCCTTCAAGTGCCCTCCAAGCAAGATTTTTTTTAAAAAAGCCTCCAGGTCTTTGTATGTATTAATCACTTATCCTTGTGAAGAACAGCCTTAACAAGTGTGTGAGAGGACTTTTTCTCTCTCTCTCTAAATACCTGTGAGGGGACCATTATCTCGCTGTCATTTTTCTGCAAAGAGTTGCATAAAGAGCTCTTGTTCAATAAAATTAGTGCAGTTTGAGCTTGTGCAGTTTCTATCAGAGACCCAAGATTGATCGCAAAGTTCAAAGGACTGATTTTTAGGCTAAAGGTGTGTATCTCACTGCCTCTGTGAATTCAAACACTTCTGGGACGGTTTCAAAGCACGATGGTTTTGCCCTTTAACCACTCAAAATGGGGCATGTGCACTTTTGTACACCACCAACCAAATGGGAGAATAAGGCAGGTTTCAGGTTCATTTAAAGAAAGGGATTCAATAATCTTTTGCTGTCATATTAAGATGTTCCAGTTAGGAGAAGGTAGGTTGGAGTTGTGAACCTCTCTGAGCTTTGCACACATCTTACTCACCTGAAATTGAACAGATATGGTACCTATATGAGAACCTGCATAGCAGTTAAAGCATCAATTCCAGTCCTGCTTTAAGGGTGAAACCAGCTGGGTAAATCTGAGCCAGCCTGTCTCTCTCAGCTGTAGGAAGAAGTCAAGGGCAAGTCACTTGTGAAAATGAAGCTAAGAAAACTGCATGGACTTGTCCAAGGTGAAGTCGAGAGTGGATTTGAGATAGATAGATAAGATAAATAGATAGATGTTGATAGATAGATGATACATAGATATAGATGGATGGATGATTGATAGATGATAGATAGGTAGGTAGATAGATGATAGATAGAGCTACATAGATAGAGATGGATGGAGGAATGATAGATATAGATGGTTGGATGGATGGATGATAGATAGATGATTGATGGATACAGATAGATATAATAGATGGATGGATGATAGATAGATGATAGATAGATAGATAGATAGATAGATAGATAGATAGATAGATAGAT
>NW_020769328.1:5073275-5096261 GCF_900518735.1 Pseudonaja textilis | reverse complement strand
ATGCTATGCTATGCTATGCTATGCTATGCTATGCTATGCTATGCTATCCTATCCTATCCTATCCTATCCTATCCCATCCATCCTATCCTATCCTATCCTATCCTATCCTACCCTACCCTACCCTACCCTACCTTACCCTACCCTATCCTATTCTCTGCTTCTTATTCTATTCTGTTCTGTTTTGTTCTGTTCTGTTCTATTTCTATTTCTGTTCTGTTCTGCTTCTATGCTTCCATCCCATCCCATCCCATCCCATCCTATCCCATCCCATCTCATCCCACTACACTACACTACAATGTACTACATTCTATTACATGTGGTGACGGTGAATGGGTAGAATTTAGGATGCCTGGGATGGAGATGAAAGTGGAAATCAACATGCTTCCAGGTGGCACCTCTTCTTCCTCCTTTTTCTATCTCTTTCCCCCACTCCCCCAGAGTAAGTTCACCCTTTGCTGCCATTTTTGTGTGTGAACAAATATTTTGTTATGTGGCAAAGATATCTGCAAAGTGAGATTGCTGATATAGAGGCCCTTTTAAGAGAGGTTGCTACTGTTAGTCTTTCACCTAGTAGTGTATAGAGGAAGTGCCAAATGCCTTAATGCATTCAGTGCAAATGTTATGTAAATTATGGGGAGGTGTGAATAAGATATGCAAATCTACCAGAGTTCTGCAGGACCTGCTAACTTTTTCACAAATATTTGGCTGGTGATCCCCCGTTGCTCTAATCTCTCCTGTTAACTTTCATAGATGCAGATTTAGTAAGGTGACTTTCTGAGACTTTCTATAAAGGGGTTTGTGGAATGATGGTGGGGATGGAACTTTAGTAGTCATTTTATTAAAAATGACAGTTGCGGTGATACAAGCTAAAATCAACAGAAGGCTAAACATATAAAATAGAAGGTGCAGAAAAAAGAACGCACAACAGAAAAGAATCAAAAATGAAAATATAATAAAGAAAAAAAGAAATATAATAAAAACCAATTTCTTCTTCATCTCAACAAGCATAGACAATTTTAGTAACTTATCACCTTCTCTTAAAATACAACAATATTATCTCTTCTTCCTGTTCGCATCATTCATAAATGGTGTGTAAGGTCTCCTGCTTGGGTAGGGGGTCGCACTAGATCAGGGATCGCCAACCTTTTGGACCTCAGGGACCACCAAACTCATAATTTTAGATCCCAGGGACCACTATCCGGTTCTGTGGGTGTGGCTGACAGGGTTTTAAATGCGGGGTAAGGTGGGGCAGAAAGTTGGGAAGAAAAGAAAGACAAGTTGCCCCAAAGGTGCTTTTACAAAAAGGCAACTGGTCTTTGTTTTTCCTTGAAGAAGACATTGCACTACTTGTCCAAGAGGCACAGAAGAACAGTTTTCATCCAAGAATTGAAGAAGCTTCTCAGATGAGAAACAAAACGCCCAATTCTTCCAATTGTTGAAAGAATTAAAATGTCCAATTCCTCCTCCTCCTCCTCCTCCTCCTCCCCCCAACCCCATGAAAATGAAGTCCAGTTGCCTTTTGAAAAAACACCTTTGGGACAACCATGACCTGGAGGCGGAATCTCCATATACATCAATAAGTTATCTTCTACTCCCTCTTCCCTCTTTGGGGAGGATCTCTTTCAAAACAGAGCTATATTATGAAGTTTATAAATAGGGAAGGTAGTATAAAACGCAGTGAGCATGAGGAAACTTCTTGACTTCTGCCTCTAATCTCATTTAGCTGTCAGAATTGTGCCCAGGCCTTCTTAACTTTTTGTGGGTCTTCCAGATTGATTAGAATAATTTCATCAGCCAGATGAATTGCTTTTAATTGCTGTAATATGCACCCAATTTGGAATTCATTACTGCACTGAATTGTTTTCCTTTCCTTAATTGATATCAAATGGAATATATACCGGAACCCACACACATACGCGAATTTCTTTTGGCAGTGGGAGCCGAAGGGCACCTGCCGACAAGTTAATAATCTTTTTATTTCCAAAGGTCAAAAATATACTCCCACTTCAAATGTAACCCACATCTTAATTTATCAGCTCTTCCATTGTTCTGAACTTTTGTGAGGCTGGGTCAGTTTGGGGGAAAAACAAGGCTCAACGGAAGTCTGACAGGTTTAAGATCTTGCAGTCTGTTACAAGTGTGTAATTAAAAATATATCAATAGGGCTATAAAGAATTATGCGTCTTAAACTATTACAGGTAGCCCTCAACTTATGAGCACAATTGAGCCCAAAATTGTGGCTCAAGATTGGACTCAGCCTTCCATCCTTCCAAGGTCAGTAAAATGAGGACCCAGATTGTTTTGGGGCAAATGCTAACTTTGTAAACCGCTTAGAGAGGGCTGTAAAAGCATTGTGAAGCGGTATATAATTCTAAGTGCTTCCTTCCTTCCTTCCTTCCTTCCTTCCTTCCTTCCTTCCTTCCTTTCTTCCTTCCTTCCTTGTGGTCAGAATGCAGTATTGCACGATAATTCTGCCCACTGCCAGCAGTTTGGTCCTGACTGGCTCAAGGTTGACTCAGCCTTCCATCCTCATGAGGTCGGTAAAATGAGGACCCAGATTTTGGGGGGGGGCAAGAGGCTGACTCTGTAAACTGCTTAGAGAGGGCTGTAAAGCACTGTGAAGTAATATATAAGTCTAAGTGCTATTGCCCTTCCTTCCTTCCTTCCTTCCTTCCTTCCTTCCTTCCTTCCTTCCTTCCTTCCCTCCCTCCCAGTGGTTAGAATGCAGTATTGCAAGTTAATTCTGCCCACTGCCAACAGTTCGATCCTGACTGGCTCAAGGTTGACTCAGTCTTCAGTCTATTCCCGTTCAGCATTTCAAGGTTGGGCTTATGAAAGCGAGCTGGATTCCAATAGGCTCAAATATGATAGTTTTTTTTCTCGGCCTGCCAAGCCACTAGGGAAGCTGTCTGTCTGGAATAGCTTCTGACATTGCAAAGCTGTGCGGCGCCATGCTCCATAAATGGTGGCATGGACCAGATGCTCAGAGCATAATTGAAAATTCCATTTTATCAGAATAGCATTTGCTGTCAGAAAGTTTTATCTTTACTTCTACAAAGAGGTTGATTAGATCCCTCAGGGGCCGAATTAGCATCTCCGAGGCTGGATATCCTCTTTTGCAATTCATGGAGTTATTCCTCCTTTGGTTTCACTCGCATCAAATGCATTAAAAAAAAAATTGCAGAAAACGGTGTATGCCAATGTCCCCCTTGCAAGCTTGCCTGTTCCTCAAGCGGTGATATTTCATTTCAGTTCGGTACAAAAGAGATTGAGGAAGGGAAAATGTAATGCATCTTCCATAGTCTTTTGTGGCTGAGCTTTCAGCTCAGCAAGTCAAACCAGTTGAGAAATGCTCATTTGTAGCATATTTCTAGCATATGCAAGTAGATCAGCTTCATTCATGTTAGATTGTTTGAAGTATATTAATTGAATAGGGAGGAATGGCAGCATGAAGAAATACATAGGAAGAAAAAACCAAAGAAGCTAAGACTATGGTATCCACCCATCCATCTATCATGTATCTATCATGTATCTATCTATCTATCTATCTATCTATCTATCTATCTATCTATCTATCTATCTATCTATCTATCTATCTATCTATCTCTTATCTCCATGTCTGTTTGTCACGTCTCTCTCTTTGTCTCTGTCTCTTTGTCTCTATCTGTTTCTGTCTCTCTTTCTCTGTCTCTCTTTATCTCTGTCTCTCTGTCTCTGTCTCTCTCTGTCTTTCCATCCCTTTCTGTCTGTGTCTCTTTGTCTCTGTCTCTCTCTGTCTGTCTCTCTGTTTCTGTCTCTCTTTATCTCTCTCTCTTTGTCTCTCTCTCTGTCTGTATGGGTGTCTGTCTGTCTGACTCTCTCTCTCTCTCTCTCTCTCTCTCCCTCTCTCTCTCTCTCTCTCTCTTTCTCTCTCTCTTTGAAGTCCAGCAACTGTATGTGACAGGGTTGCCAACCACATCCTCTATTAATGGATCTATACTATACCACATCTTATTTGACTGTGATTTATTCACACAAATACACTCAACCCAAACGAAACCCAAACCTACGTCAGCATAGCAATGTTTAAACTTGGTCAGTGGCTGGATACTTGGGCTGAGATTTAACACGAGGGGCCAAAAAAATAAGACCCGAGCTCTGCAGATTGAAATATAAAATATGCACACACACCCCCCGGAGCTTAAGCCGTGCACCACAACACACATACACAGGGATCTTGACAGCCAAGTTACACAATAAGCAGCTTATCATATACCATAAGTAGCTTATTGTTTTGCCTTGAAGAAAAATAAGACCCAAATTGCAACTATTCCCAACAGAAAATTGCGAAGGGTGGGGAAGGGAAAGATTAAAGCTGTGTCTGAACAAACCTCTTGTAGACCAAAGGCTTGAAGCCTAACCAAGTAAAATCCATCCTGCTCTTTGATTCTGAACACCACACAAGTCCCCAACCTATGACCACAACCCAGCCCAAAATTTATGTCGTTAACTGAGACATTTGTCAAGTGAACGTTGCCCTATTTTAGAACCTTTCTTGCCACCGTTATTAAGGGAATCCCTGAAGTTTGTTCAGTTAGTGACTCGGTCGTTAAGTGAATCTGGCTTCCCCATTGTCAGAAGGTCTGCAAAAGGGGTCCGCGTGACCCCCTGCCGGAACACTGCAACCGTCATAAACACAAGTCGGTTGCCAAGCGTCTGAATTCTGATCCACATGTCTTCAGGGACCTATGCTCGGAAACGTCTGTTGTAAGCATGAAAAACGGTCGCAAGTCACTTTTTTCAATGTCATGATTTTTCAATGGTCACTAAATGAACCGTTGTACGTTGAGGACTTCCTGTATTGAAGCTTATTAAATATTACAGAAATTGAGAACCTTGTCCGCGGTTTGCTTCTCTCTGGATTCATACCTTGTTGCAGTAAAGATGATGGCTTCTCCATCTCTTTAAAGGCCACTGAGTTAAGAGTGAGGAAAACGAAAATTGTGCATGTGGCCTTTTCTGGTTGGAAGATGGTTTTCTGTGTATGTATGTATGTATGTATGTATGTATGCATGTTATTCAGCTTTGTTCAGGTATTTTCCCACGTCATTATAGTTGTGCTTTTAAAGTTGGAGCAACGTTTTGGCAGAATCTCATCTGCCATCATCAGGCTTCTGTATTGTGTTCATCCGTGAGTCAGACTTTTACAGTTGTTAAATATATATTTCTCCTGTTTCTCTCTCTCTCTCTATTTCTCCTGTTTCTCTCCGTGTTTAAAAATAAGAGGCTGTGTGCATCTCAGCTCTGTGGCAGTGTGGAAAATAATTTTAGAAAACACAGGTATCAAGGGAACCGAAGCTAATTAGAAAGAAAATGCTGGCTTTCGTTTAAGGATCTCACCTTTTATGTTCTTGTTTTTGTTAACACCTGCAGAGTTCCTCTATCATTTAAGTATCATTGGAGGGACAAGCACTTAGGGACAGGGGTGGGATCCAAATAATTTAACAACCGGTTCTCTACCCTAATGATTTCTTTCAACAACCAGTTCACCAAACTGCTCAGCAAGTTAACAACCGGTTGCCCCGAACTGGTGCGAACTGGCTGAATCCCACCACTGCTTACGGATGGATAGTGAGGGAGGAGTGAAAATGTAACAGAGGGCATCGCCTGATTTTAAGCAAAGAGAACACGGGAAAAAGAAAAAAAAAGGCTTCCTTGCTTTCGCTTGCCGTGGAAAACGTCCCAAGGATGATTTCAATTGAAAGAAATGTGTTGGGGCTTTGAACGCTCTCACAGATGTGTAACCTGTGTAGATAGTATATAAATTTAAGTGCTATAGCTATTGCCCTTCCTTTCCTCCCTCCCTCCCTCCCTCCCTCCCTCCTTCCTTCCTTCCTTCCTTCCTTCCTTCCTTCCTTCCTTCCTTCCTTCCTTCCTTCCCAGTGGTTAGAATGAAGCATTGCAGGCTAATTCTGCCACTGCCAGCAGTTCAATCTTGACCGGCTCAAGGTTGATTCAGGCTTCCATCCTTCCGAGGTCAGTAAAATGAGGACCCAGATTGTTGGGAGCAAGAGGCTGACTCTATAAACTGCTTAGAGACGGGCTGTAAAGCACTGTGAAGTGATATATAAGTCTAAGCGCGATTGCTATTTTTGAATCTTTGATGTTCCAATGCACTTCCCACTGACGTTCTCGTGATGTTACATTTCTGGTTGGGAAGCTGCTGAGAATAATCCTGTTCTGTCTGAGATTCAAGAAACTATCCTTGAGCTGCTTGTTTAGAAGAATTTTGGCCTGTTAAATATCGGAGGTGTTTCTTCCCTTTCCTCCTCCTCCTCCTCCTCCTCCTCCTCCTCAACTGGACACTGCATCTAGATAGATATCCATTTCATATTTTAGCAGTGGGGTAGGTGTGCAAATCAAAAAGAGACCTTCTGCTCAAAGAGCACAGGAGCAAATTCCTGATCTGAAACCACGATCCGTCTACATGGCTAATGAGCCTGAACCACCAGAGGTGGCCCGGGGAAGCATGCTTTACAAACTAACAGTCTCTTGTTAACCTTTTTGGTGTTTGTGTGTGTGTGTGTGAGAGAGAGAGAGAGAGGGAGAGAGTTGCTAATTAAATCCGAAACGGGAACTACATTGTGTGGATTTCAAAGCGGAAATAGCAATTTTCATACAGACTACGATTTACCTTTGTGCGTATCGCGTTTGGTTCACTGGTGGTGGGGCCGATTAATGTGGCAGTCTAGCAGCATTGAAAACAGCACAGGGAAGAAAAAAAAAGAAACACACATACACACATATAACTGAAATGAATGAATGAATGAATGAATATATCTATATCTATACACACACACACACATACATACATACAAACAAACACACACACACACACTCTCTTTGCTGTCTCCTTCTTGTTCACATAGCAAATACTGTTTCAGCTTTCAAACAGCCCTCACCTCTCTCACACACTGACAGGACGCTAGCCAGATGAATACAGATGGATGCTGGTAGGCAGAGGCAGAATTGTTATCCCCTTATTTTCCTCTCCCCCAAAAAACTAAGGCCGACCACATAGTTTCGTAGTGAAGCAAAGATATCGAGCTAGCATAGAACATAGAATAGAACAGAATAGAATAACTTTATTGTGACTTTGAATGCACGCTAATTGGCGTACATTAAAAATGAATTTTTGTTACATAAACCTCTTAAAAAAATTCACCACTTCCAATTTTACACTAGATAAATGTGATAAACGAATAAACAAAATGAGAAACAAGGAAAAGGGAGGATGGACGACAGAAGCGGAAGCAGTGCAGATTCCCCATGGCCTCTACTATACTATACTATACTATAACTATGTATCCGTGATGGCGGATCGATGCTCCTGCCGGCATGCAAGAGGTCTCCTGGAAGAGTCCCACTGCGCATGTGTGTGCCCCCCACCAGCCAGCTGATTGTTGGGCATCTGCCACGCATGCATTGGGGGAGATGTACACGCGGGAGACGCACACACATGCGCAGAGGCATGCGGCATGTGTGTGTGTGTGTGATTTGCGCTGCGGTACAGGGGGGGTGTCACGCGTGCACACGCTTAGGGAGCAGGGGGAATCACGCGTGCATTGCACCATGGGTGCACGCACAGTTTTGGCACGCAACGTGGAAACGGTTCGCCATCCCTGATGTATACAACCTGAACGTAATTTATAAGCGGTTCCAATCTGGGAGAATCTGGCTTGAAAGTGTTGCGTTTGCAGGGCTGCAAAGCAAAGAAAGAAAGACCCCCCAAATAAAGTTCCAATTAAATTGGTTAGGATAGCTTAATAGCAGGGGTGGCTTGCTTAACCCAAGCTGTGCATTAAAGCATGAGGAATGTGCTCGCTTGGAAAGCTGTGAATTGTACGAAAGGGTTGATTATGCGGTTAAATAGGAAATTGTGTATTCGCCATAGCAACCTGCATCCGTCTCGCTGCTTCTCTGAAACCCCAGACCTTACATTAAAGAAACAGTCACGGTAAACACAAGGTGGTCTGTAGGTTTGTGTGCACTGGAATGCCAGTTATGTTAATATTAATTGGGGGAAAATAGTTGAAGTCAATTGGAGTTTGTTTTCCAACCTATCTTAAAGATGAATCTTCTTTTTGTTTATCGAGTAACCAAATGACTCAGACTGTTGTTGTGGGGTAGAGCATCGGAAATGTTGTCACCAGGTAGCATTCTTGACCCCCTGCTTCATATTCTTTTAATTAAAATAAATAGCACGTGGAGATGTTTGCAATTGCTGTCTTTTGGGATTTAGTTTTTAAATTTCTCTACTGCGATCTTTGCATTTCTTGAAAGCCAATTCATGGAAGAGCTGAGTCGCACCCTGAGGGTGGCTTGATCATCGGCCAAGATCAACCAGATCGGGCCACTGACTGAGACAAATGCCTGGTATCTAAATTGTGTTGGGGAAGATTTCTTTGTCTGTCTGAATGTTTGCTTGTCTGTCTGCCTGTCTGTCATCTTTTGATGACCCCATAATCACTTGTGGGGTGGAGTCTGGACAGCTGAATGGAGCTGAGTATTTTCTGGCCGGATGCCCTTCCTGTTGCCAATGTGGAGTTATATTCAGCAGATTATCTATCTATCTATCTATCTATCTATCTATCTATCTATCTATCTATCTATCTATCTATCATCTATATAAATGTTTTAAAGAGAACACAAATATAGAATAAAGAAAACAGAAAAAAAAGACAAATGTTTAGGGAAAAAAAGAACAAAGAGAAAAAGAAAGAACCTTCCAATTCCTTTTGCAGCGAGTGCAAGGATGATCACAAAGTTATCTCTTATTCTATGATTACATTAGCTAGGAAAGTTTTAAAATTGATTATTGCTTTGAAACCTCTGTATTACAGAATCTATAAATATGTCAGGAAAATCATTTTGAATCTTCAGTAGAGGTGGGTCCAAATCACCTCCTCCCAGGTTGATGGTAGACTAGGGTCTCCTTTAACCATTTAACTTTGGCTTTCACTACCACTATTTACTTTTTGAGCAAGGAGTGATTGTCCGTCCTTCCTTCCTTCCTTCCTTCCTTCCTTCCTTCCTTCCTTCCTTCCTTCCTTCCTTCCTTCCTTAAAATGTTACACTGTTGCTTGTAACTCCTTCCTTCCTTCTTCCTTCCTGAAAATGTTGCAGTATTGTTTGTGTCTCCTTCCTTCCTTCCTTCCTTCCTTCCTTCCTTCCTTAAAATGTTACACTATTGCTTGTAACTCCTTTCTTCCTTCCTTCCTCCTTCCTGAAAATGTTGCAGTATTGTTTGTGTCTTTCTCCTTCCTTCCTTCCTTCCTTCCTTCCTTCCTTCCTTCCTTCCTTCCTTCCTTCCTTCCTCCCTCCCTCCCTCCCTTCCTTCCTCCCTCCCTCCCTCCCTTCCTCCCGCCTTCCTGCCTTCCTTTCCAATGTTGCACTCTTGCTTGGGTCTGTTTTCTTCTGTGTGACAGCTGCAGTGGAAGCTTCATTTCGTAATAAATAAGCTCAGTCTCATTCCCGTCTCCTTGATTTGCATATTGTAACATATTGTGGGCTTTGAATCTTCTGTCTGAATGTCGTAGATGTACTCTTTCTTCACGATTTGTCTAATCCTCTTTTTAGCGCCAATTCTTCATAGTACAATAAATGCATCTTATTTGTAGGCATTTGCTTACTGGAGGGGCGGCGGCAATTGTGGCTATTTTATCTGTCGTGGTTGAGTTTTTTTTTTTTTTTTTTTTGGTGCTGCTTCAGCCTTTCCTGTTAAATTTGTACCACTTTGGATTCTTCCCTTTTTTTTTCTTATGAAATTTTTTTTATTGTTATGATTGCATGCAAAAGTGGGAGAGTTGAAATTAAAAAGGTCTTTGAGTAGACAAAGGTTAAGCACCTTAGTCTAAGACTCCAGTATTTGAGGGGCTGCCACAAAGAAGAGAGGTGGGGTCAACTTATTTTCCAAAGCACCAGAAGGCAGGACAAGAAACAAGGGATGGAAACTAATCAAAGAGAGAAGCAAGCTGGAATTCAAGAGTAACTTCCTAACGGTGAGGACAATTAACCAGGGGAATGACTCGCCTTCAGAAATTGTGGGTGCTCCATCACTGGTTTTTAAGAAGAGACTGGACAGCCACTAGTCTGAAATGGTATAGGGTCTGCTGCTCGAGCAAGGGGGTTCGACTAGAAGATCTCTGGGGTCCCTTCCACTTTTATTCTGACAGACTGACCTCTCTCTGTTTAGCAGCTGGCGTGCAAATTGGGGCCCCCTCATCCTGCTGGTGTTCCGCGTAATTCAACGGAAAGGTTGAGCCCAACCATCCCCAGGTGGTTTTAATCGAAAAATCCTTCAAAACTCTTTCTAGTGTGTGCGGAGTCCACCCTGCTTCTGTAGTGATGGATAGTGTGGAAGTTGAAGACTGGAAAAAAAAGTTTAGGAGAAAATGATAAATAGCCACCCTCAATCTTTGCTGCTGTTTGTGAAGGTGGATCTGTGGAAGGATATTAGAAAATCAGAAGGTGTCTTCCCTAACCTTCACAGAGATATGTTGTTGTTGTTAGTTGTGAAGTCATGTCCGACCTATCGCGACCCCATGGACAACGTTCCTCCAGGCCTTTCTGTCCTCTACCATCTTCTGGAGTCCATTTAAGCTCACGGCAACTGCTTCAGTGACTCCATCCAGCCACCTCCTTCTCTGCCATCCCCTTCTTCTTCTCTTGCCCTCCATCTTCCCCAGCATTAGGCTTTTCTCCAGGGAGTCCTTCCTTCTCATGAGGTGACCAAAGTATTGGAGTTTCATCTTCAGGATCTGGCCTTCACAGAGATATATTGGTTCAAATGGGAAATAATTCAGCTGCTAGAATTCTTCTAACCTCATGCCATGCACCTCAGTCTGCTTCGTTAAAGACAACTCTGAAAATACTTGATATCCATACCAGTATCTGAGAGGCTATCACAGAGAGGAGGGGGCAAGCTATTTTCCAAAGCACCTGAAGTCCAGACAAGGAATAATGGATGGAAACTGAACAAGGAAAGATTCAACCTGGAAATAAGGAGAAATTTTCTGACAGTGAGAACAATCAACCCATGGAACATGGAACATGGGCTTCATCACTTGAGACTTTCAAGAAGAGATTGGACTTCCATTTGTCAGAAATGGTGTAGGGCAAGGGTCTTCAAACTTGACAGCTTTAAGACTTGTGGATTTCAACTCCCAGTATTCCTCCTCCAGTCATGTTAGCTCAGGAATTCTAGGAGTTGAAGTCCACAAGTCTTAAACTTGCCAAGTTTGAAGACCCTTGGTGTAGGGTCTCCTGCTTGGCTGGGGAGGTTGGACTAGAAGACCTCTCAGATCCCTTCTAACTCTGTTATCCTATTATCAGTTGTGCTTGGGAGAAAAATCACTTTTGGTTTTTGGCCGTGCCACAAAGCTTGACAGAAAGCTTGCACCCTTTCAATCGGGGCAGAGTTAGTTTTGATTGGAAGGGCATGTAGGGTTATTATAATTAGATGGTTCAACAAATTATAGTTAAAGCAACTTGGGATGTAGTGCATTGGATGAACTCGACTGTTGTAAAAATGTGGTTTTTCAGCAGAGACGCTTGAGTTTTAATTGACCCAACTTGTAATTTTTAATGTACAGAAGGGAGTAAAGGGGAAATGTGTGGCCAGAAACTGACCAGATGAAACACTAAAGTCAAGATAGTGGCTATGCTGATGTGATCAAATCTGTTTTGGATGTGCATTACTCATAAAATCCCTCTCTTTCTCTCTTCCAAATGTACGGAGTTGCAGTTTTAATCCAAATTTATATTGTTTGCATTACTCTGCATCCATGCCATTAGCAAAATTAGAAGCCTGGCTGGAAATGGCTTTGACCAGATTTAGAATAGAAGAGAATATAATGGAATGGAATGGAGAATAGAATGGATTGGAGAATAGAATAGAATAGAATAGAATAGAATAGAATAGAATAGAATAGAATAAGGAATAAGGAATAAGGAATAAGGAATAAGGAACAGAACAGAATGACAGAGTTGGAAGGGACCTTGGAGGTCTTCTAGTCCAACCTCCTGCTCAGTCAGGAAACCCTAAAACACTTCAGACAATTGGTTATCTAATATCTTAAAAACTTCCAGTGTTGGAGCATTCGCAACTTCTGGAGACAAGTTGTTCCACTGACTAATTGTTCTCACTGTCAGGTATATAACAGTTTATGGGTGCTAGAAGAAGTGGGGGGGAGAAAGCAAATTTTGGAGTGGATTTTCTACTGTTTATGGTTTACTAGTTTTCCCTCTTTTCCACCCTAACATAGTTGCCGAGATTAATCATCTGACTAGTGTTTCTTTTGCATCGAATAAGTTATGATTTCTACACCAGTAATTCTTTCCCATCAGTGGGCCACAGGATAACAGTAACTTGCTGGTGTTCCTCTCATCCTCCTACTTATGACTATAACCTTGTTGCTTGTATCTTTACGATTTATATTGTTTTATTTAGTTTCCTAGTATAATTTCATTGCTTATTTAGTATCCTATGCCTATCGCTATGTGTTGTGTCTTATAATTCTTGATGAATGTATTTTTAATGTACCCTGAGAGCATATAAACCAAAGACAAATTCCTTGTGTGTCCAATCACACTGGGCCAATAAAACTATTTTGTTCTGTTCTGTTGTGTTCTATTTTCTATTGTATTGTGTTGTGTCGTGTCGTGTCATGTCGTGTCATGTCGTGTCCTGTCCTGTCCTGTCCTATCCTATCCTATCCTATCCTATCCTATCCTATCCTATCCTATCCTATTCTCTGTTCTATTTTCTCTTCTCTTCTCTTCTCTTCTCTTCTCTTCTCTTCTCTTCTCTTCTTTTCTCTGCGTACCTCTAGCGCTTTCCTAGAATCCAAGAAAAATACTGTTTTCCCTTTCGTTCTCAGCCCGCACCCCCACTTCAAGGAAAGCATTCCTACAGGTAGGATTTTTTAATACCATACTCTCATTGTTGGGAGCATCTGGGAACCTTCTGCTTAATTGGAAAAATGTAATTAGCACAAGCAATATTCGCCCTTCAAGAGAGAAACAGCCCCTCCTTCTTGTAGCTGACACTTTTCTGACACTGCCTCGTAGGATTACCTCTCGGATTGTGGGCCAGTTCCCCCAAGGGACTTTCGGGCCTGCTGTACCACCCTCAGGTTCATCCCTCGCCTCTCCTGGGATGCTGGTGGATGGACATCTTTTGGGAAAATAAGACCTTCTCCTTCACTTTTCCTCCAACTGGAAAAGAGCCAACTGTTGAGGCTTCCAGAAAGCTAAGGGAATATACTGTTCAGTTCTTACCTAGACTTTCTGGACAGCTTGGCTTGAATTTCTTCTTCTTTTGGGTTGAGGTAACTTGAAGATTTAGCTCTCTTTGTGGTCTCTAAATAATCTCTGGAGCTTTTGAGGATCACAGATGCTAGAAAGCGTCGCATTGAGACAGGAAACTCATTGAAACCTTGCCATGTTCTAAAGCAACTTTACATGGTTAAAAACTTCCTCTCAATTCCAGAAAACCCAGAAAACTCTAGGCCTGCCCAAATGTAGGATGTGGCCACATCCACTTTTCATCTCTACCCTATCTCCTGCAGCTGTCATCATGTCCTTCCAAGATGTTAAGCGGGCCCTGGAAGTTAAAACAAACCACTTCTGGGAATGTTTGCATAATGTATGTACTCCCACTGCCCAGCCAATGTTAGTTCTTTGCCACCTTCCTGAATCTTGTGACTCAGTTCCCATGTTCATTGTTTGCCCTGGCCTTTTGAGGGCCATGCGAGTTGTGATATTTTCAGTTTGCAACTGAGTCCCACCTGTGGATTCCAACTAGGAGTGGAAGAGCAAACAGATTTACCTCAGCTTGCACTTGAATTGGAGTTTGATGAACAAGCCAATAGCAAATCAGCCAATGCTGTGGATGTCAGGGTTCCAGAAAACCCCAACTCCAATTAAAAACTCTGAGACAGACATTTTCTCAAAGTTTCATTTATAAGAGTAGGCATACTGGCACATCTAGGAAATCCCGAATCTGAAAGTTCTGGGTTTCCCTCCAATAAGTAAAATATTACAATTCCACCCCTGCCCCATCATTCCGTCACATGCCCCAATCACCCTCTGTCCCAATTTGAGATGTCCCCTCTACTACTCCTCAGCCAGGTGCAGCAGCAACATGACCTAGACTCTAAAAAAGAATGCTATTATGTCCAACCACATACGCTCCGTGCAATTCCCCTCTCCCATTGTCCCAGGCTCAAGAATGTGACAGCGTGGAAGCTTCTGGTGCTAATATGGCTTTCAAAGCTGACAGTAGGTCAGCAAGTAATCATGATTTGTTCAGCCACTTCCTAGCTTGTTTTTCACCATTTGTTCCTCAGGATGAGAAGAACAACAATCCTTGAATATAAAGATGTTTTTTTAGGCTCAGATATAATTTATAGCTCTCGTTCCAATGAAGTTGGAGTTTCTGAGTTTCTATGCCAACCATAAACCACCTTTTCTAATGGTGGTTTGCTGGAGAATAGGCCATGGCTTCCTGTTTGTGTATCATATAAAAACTCCCGTGGAAACAGAAAATGGGGCTATTGAAGCATTGATCCTGGTGAGATCACACCATCTATTATCAGAATGATATGAAGACTTCTCAATACAACAAACACTGTAACAGCAAGAATGTAGTTTCCCTTAGTGTAGCTTGTGTTGATGCTGCGCAGTAAGACTCCTGGATGTGTTTTCCCCCTACTGTGTTGGTTGCGTATAGTCATGCTGCAACCACTTTTAACAAATAATGAGTTACACTTTTATAGAACCATGCAAGGGAATCTGTAGAGGCAGAATTTACAAATAATGAGGATTACAAAACTATTTGTAATTTTGCCTTTCACAAGGAACGAGAGCTGATAAACATCACATAACATTTAGCCATTAGTCTTTCCTCCCTTTGGGTTGCAGAAACCGACTGTTTATATGCCTGCTGTCCCCAGCAACGAGCTGGTAACGAAAGCCTTTTCACTGTAACTTTGTGTTCATCATCATTCAGGCCAAATCATTGTCAATTTCTATCTAATTGATCCATTATCTGTGCTGATAATCTTCTTCAGAGCACAATGGAGTGCTTGTTGTTTGAAGAATGGACTAAAGCCACATTTTTACAGTATTCTGATTCTAGATAGAACATAGAATAACAGAGCTGGAAGGGACCATGGAGGTCTTCTAGTCCAGCCCCTTGCTCGAGCAGGAGACCCAATACAATGTCAGACAATCGCTGTCCAATCTCTTCTTAAAAACCTCCAGTGATGAACCTCCCACAACTTCCGAAGGCATCTTCTGTTCCATGGGTTGATTGTTCTCACTGTCAGAAAATTCCTCCTTGTTTCCAGGTTGAATCTCTCCTTGTTCAGTTTCCACCCATTATTCCTTGTCTGGACTACAAGTACTTTAGAAAACAGCTTGACCCCTCTCCTCTCTGTGGCAGCCCCTCAAATATTGGAAGACTGCTATCATGTCTCCCCTGGTCCTTCTCTTCCCTAAACTAGCCAGGCCCAGTTCCTGAAACTGCTTATTGTATGTTTTAGCCTCCAGCCCCCCAATCATTTTGGTTGCTCTTCTCTGCACTCTTTCTAGAACAGGGGTCTTCAAACTTGACAGCTTTAAGACTTGTGGACTTCAACTCCAAAATTCCTCTTCCAGTCATGTTGGCTCAGGAATTCTGGGAGTTGAAGTCCACAAGTCTTAAAGCTTGCCAAGTTTGAAGGCCCTTGTTCTAGAGTCTCAACCTATTTTTTTTTAAAAAAGTATTGTGACCATTATAAAACCAATATAGATTTTCTTTTTTTGATCTCCTTCTTTTATTGGCTTCCTGCCTTTCAAGGCACTTCATCACTTTCCTTCTTCCCTTCTGTTCCCGTCGCAAAACTGGCAGCCTTGGCGTGACTCTGCATCCTGCAAAAAAAAAAGAAAAGAAAAAAAGAAAAAAAAACCACACGAAACCTCTGCCACTTATATTGCCACCAGCGTGTTATTTTTTCCCCTTCTGAAATGGCAGGCTGAACATTTGTGCTTTGCTGTCTTGATTCCGGCTGCCATCATCTCCCTTCTCCCATCTCTCTTGGGCCTCATCCAATTTAATTAATTATACTTAGTATCTGGCGCAGCTTGTCAAAAGTTCGCCTCCCTCCCCCAATCCAAACCTCCTTCCAAAGTTTAATGCTTTTTTAATTCCGTTGCTTGCTGCATGGCTCAGTGTTTTCTAAATGACTACGACTTCATAGTGACAAGAGGCGGGCGTTGCATCTGTGCTTGCCAGACAAGGAGGAGGCGTAGGGAAAGCTTCCTGCAGGAATTCTCCAGAATGATTTCCATAGGGCTCCATTCCCTTGCTCCTAAGTTTCGATGGAGGCCAGGACTGGATGTAGACATCAGATCTCCTCTTATCTCAGCCACCCCCTACTCGTTCTGACCAAGGCTTCCTGACACCATAATTAAGCACATTCTTAGTTAAAACAATTCGTTTTATTTCAACGCTGGGAATGATGTTCATTCCCAACCTGTAATGAGTCCCAAACAGTCCCTCGAGATAAGCACCCACCTTTCTCTCCTTTGAATTGCTGCCAACAACTAAAGTGCCAAATGAACCGTAAAAAAATCAACTGAGGTACAAAGTCCACACAGAGGTTCAAGGTTTAATCTGAACAGAGCGAACGACTTTGCTTCCTGCAAAGGTTTCTCTACCTTTGCATTTCCTTTATACCTTAGGGGAGGGGCAATCGCCTCCAAGCCTTACTCCTGAGTCTTCCCTTTTTGTCTTAGCTGCTCTTGCCTTCTGGCAGCTCTGCGCATACGCGCACTGGGAACAGGCTCCCCTTGTTCCTTTGCCTCGTTGCTGCCAGACTCCGGAGGGTCCAGAGTCAGCACCCCACTACTCCCAGATGGTCCTGGCCCCATCTCTTCATCGGACACAGGACTCTCGTCCATGTCCTCCCCAGACTTTCGGACTGACCCACGTTCTTCCCCACTATCTGATTCCGCTGCTGCCTGCACAGGCTGCCGGCGAACTACAACACTACTTTCTGAGAGTCTCTTTTAACTCCTGCTGGTCCCAGGAAGCTGGTAATAACATCCCACACAGTGTTAAAACTCCTACAGGTTGCTTCAACAGGGAGATCGCTGAGAAAGCCTGCCGTGAACCCGGGTGGAGCAAAAGCTAGCTGTTCAATTTCAATAAACGCATTGGAACATTTCCCAGATTGAGCCTTGATCTCACCTGCAGCTTTTTAAAAAGTCTTCATGTTTTCCTCCCAGCAGCAATCTTTTCTTAGGAATCTGGAAGGAGGAAGATTGAACTGCTGCTCAGGTAATGCCGAAGTTGAAGTAGTGCAAATTAGGGACCTTTTGTGAGCGTATCCTAAGAGGTCTTTCTGAAGGAAATTCAAATTCTCTTCTCCCAAAAGAGAATATCTAGCTTGGTGTGTTTATGTGTATTTTTCTTCCTTCCTTCCTTCCTTCCTTCCTTCCTTCCTTCCTTCCTTCCTTCCTTCCTTCCTTCCTTCCTTCCTTCCTTAAATTAAGTTCCTTCCTTCCTTCCTTCCTTCCTTCCTTCCCTCCCTCCCTCCCTCCATCCCTCCCTCCCTCCCTCCTTCCTTCCTTCCTTCCTTCATTTTGCTATGCATACTATAGTAAAGAATGACCCATAAACACCCTTCTATCCTACAGCTTCTGTCTATGATAACCAAAGAAAACTGCTAAATACAGTAGAACAATATTTCTCTGAATATCCAGTGTTAAGTACAAGCTCCAGTTCCACAAGCTCATATTAAATTATAACCCATGTCATTATATCCATCAGAGATAATGTAACAACACAACATAACACTTCACAATTTGCTGGCAAATATCTCAGGTATCTAAGGGTGTGTGTGGGAATATAGGGCCCTTTGATGTCAGGTTTCTTTCTTTCTTTCTTCCCATAAAAAGATGGTATCTAGACCGTAGAATCTAAAATGGAATAGCTGCACCATTTGCAGACACAATGGCATTATAGGTGGGTCCTCAACTTACAATCATGGTTGAGCTCAAAATTTCAGTTGTTAAGCAAGACAGCTGTTAAGTGAGTTTTGTCGCAAAAAATGGTAATTGCACGATACGGAGATACCGCAACTGTCATGAATGAAACCCGTTGCCAAGCATCCGGATGCTGTAATGGTTGTAAGTGTGAAGAATGGCCATAAGTCTCTTTTTTTCAGGGCTGTTGTATCTTCAGACAGTCATTCAATGAATGGATATGAGTCAAGGACTACCTGTATATGTCTGTAGAGATTGTCAGCCATCCAGATCATGGTTGTCCCAAAGGTGTTTTTTTTTTTCCAAGAGGCAACTGGACTTTCTGGTTTTTCTTTGAAGACATTTCGCTTCTTGTCCTAGAAGCTTCTTCAGCTTTGAAGAGAATTGAAGAAGCTTCTTGGAGGAGAAGCGAAATGTTACTGAGTAACAGAGTTGGACGAGACCTCGGAGCTCTTCTAGTCCAACCCCCTGCTCAGTCAGGAAACCTTATGCCATTCCAGACAAATGATGCTCCAATCTGTTTGGAAAAACCTCCAGTGTTAGAGCATCACAATCAACAGAGTCCAAAGTGGCCAATTTCTAATTTTATGAGGTTCAACCTATATCCAGTTGTGAGTACATCTTTCTCTCTCCCTATCTATCTATCTATCTATCTATCTATCTATCTATCTATCTATCTATCTATCTTTATTTTATTTTATTTTATTTTATTTTATTTTATTTTATTATTTTATTTTATTTTATTTATACAAACATTCCATCTTTCATTTGAACAGTGTGTCATCCGGGTATAAATATCTTGTGCAATAACAATTATAGTTTATACATATTCATTGCTTAACTTTAATACTCTATTCTTGCTTAATACAAATGTGCACCATATAAGTAATTCTTATAACATTCCCCATTTTAACCTTTTAAAATTCTTACCACGTTTACTATTTTGCACTAGTCTTCTTTAATTTCTAACTTCCATATTTGTTTTACTATTTTGCACTAGTCTTCTTTAATTTCTAACTTCCATATTTGTTTTCTAACAACTGATAAAACAAATCTCATATCGTATCATATTCTATTTGTTCCTTCTCTTGAATTGCTAGTATTAACCTATTCATTTCTGCAGAGTCTAATATTTTTCTAATCTCACTGTCTTCAGTCAGAATCTCTTCACTTTTCCAATTTGGTGCAAATGCAATTCTAGCTGCAGTTACACGAATAATTAAATATATACATTCTCTTTACTATAATTTTCAGGTATAATCCCCTTACTCAAACAAAGAGTTGGGTTTAGGGTTATCATCAATATTGATCAGTTGGCATATGGTAACGTTCAATACTTTTTTCCCCCAAGATGAGCTTGGCACAATGAGTTTGGGATTCTTTTTTATCTTGGAACATACGGTGAGTTTGAAAACTCTCTTGCAGCTATTGTTCTTTTAGCTATCGCAATCTTAATGAATCTCATTAGAAGTCTCCTTTTCTTGCCCATAATTTCTATCATTTCAATGAATTGGAGGCCTGGAGATATTATATTTTCCAGGGTTTTGATTACAGCATTGCTCCTTGGGGGTATAGCCCAGTTTCTTCTTGAAAAAGCACCTTTGGGACTATTTCCTTGTACATCACCTTTAATGGTGCTCATTTCTTACTCTTTCTTGAATGGGGCCAACCTGATGAATTCAGGCCTGAGGAACCAGAGCGACAAGGGGAGTGACTTCAGTGTAGTCTCTTTTCTGCTTTCTTCCTATTGATAGGAATCTTGCTGGACTAAAGCAGCGATCTGCATAATGATTAGATATACCTTGTGAACTGTTGAGGAGGGTCTGCTTTGTCTGTTTTTCTGCATATCAAAAGATTTCAAGCTATGTTGTCTCTTTAGTGTCAATACCATTTTATAATCCCTTGATAAGGCCACATTTGGAATACTGCATCCAGTTTTCACACCTCCACGATGTGAAAAAGATGTCGAGATTCTAGAAAGAGTGCAGAGAAGAGCAACCAAGATGATTAGAGGACTGGAGGCTAAAACATATAAAGAATAGTTGCTGGGATTGGGTATTTCTAGTCTGACGAAAAGGACTGGGGGTGACATGATAGCAGTCTTCCAATATCTCAAAGGCTGCCACCGAGAAGAGGGAGTCAAGCTATTCTCCAAAGCACTTGAAGGCAGGATAAGAAGCAATGAATAGAAACTAATCAAGGAGAGAAGCAACCTAGAACTAAGGAGAAATTTCCTAACTGTTAGAGCAATCAACCAGTGGAATATCTTTCCTCCAGGAGTTGTAAAGGCTCCAACACTGGAAGTTTTAAAGGAGAGGTTGGATAGCAGTTTGTCTGAAATGCTAAGATTTCCTGCCAAAGCAGGAAATCTTAGTTGGACTAGAACAGTGATCAGCAACTGGTGGGCCGGTGACCACTGGTGGTCCACAAGAAAATTTTGGTAGTCCACAGAGAAATGTCCCATCCCCCCCACAAAGCACCCCCCACAAAGCAATTAATCCAGGCTGTGCAGGAACACAGGGCTGCGCCGCCCACATGGCCCACCCACCTTTTGGCTGAGCACAAACCTTACCTCGAGTAGAGCCATGCGAGCTGGAACTGGAAGGTAAGACCAATGGCGGGGGAGGGAAATCTGCCCCAGGGTGGCTTGCTGAAGTTGGTGGGAAAGTTGGTCCCATATTCCAGAGCTGCAGTAGTCGCAGGATTGGCTCTTTGGTCATCCTGGAGCACTGCTCCTCCACCCGGGTACATCAGAGTGCCATGGACTGGAGGAGCTTCTCCGGGATGACCAAAAGGTCAGTCCTGTGACTACTGCAGCTCTGGAATATGGGACCGACTTTCCCACCAACGTCAGCAAGCCACTGTCAGTCAAAATTCATATTAGTCGTCCACGGGATTTAACATTATGAATTTGGTGGTCTCTGAGGTCCAAAAGGTTGGTGAGCCCTGGAATAGAAGACCTACAAGATCCTTTCCAACTCTCTTATTCTATTCTATTTACTCCCTGGGGAAAAAAAAAGCACGTCTCTTTCCTGGAATGCCGGATTACCTTCTTGATATCTGGATAAGAGATGATGAGAAAAATCCTTGCTCTATATAGACGAGCATTCATATCTTTTGGAAATGGTTTCCAGTTCACCCCAGTTAAAATCCTGTCCAACTGCTCCATTGACTCCTATTATTAACCTTCCACAAATTCTCAAATTCCTGCATTTTTTTTTTAAAAAAACTCAAGAATAATGCGGTGGCCATTTTTTGATCAGCGCATACATTTGAATAGGATGTTTTAATAATTGGGTTCATTGTTGCGGTGCAGATTTAAATGCATGGTTTGCATTGAATCACACAGAAGACCTGGAATACTTGAATTTGTCTGTATGAGATTTAACAATAGGAGAGGGGGAAAAAAATTACCTTTTAAAGATTAATTTGCTTTTATCTACTCCAGTCCCATTAAGCTGGAGGCAGCTGGTGTCAAAGGCATAAATGGAGACAAAAGAGTTTGCTTCCAATTGTAGGAGAATGTGTTTTAAACAGCCTCGGAAAATGTTTCCTGCGCAGCAGGGCACGGTACACTCAAAATGGTTGCATTAACAAGGAAATATATAACAAAGAAAGGATATTTAGGGCAATCCCTCAGTATCCTGTAGTAATGAATTTTAAAGTTCTGTAATGAAGTCAAAGGCCTGCATTCTTTTGTTGGTGAATGGAAGCAGGGAGAGTAACTCCCATTAGCATTAATGGGAATTTGGCTCGCAAAATATCGAAACACAATGCAAGGAGAATGAAAAAGCCCTATCCGATTGTCAAATTCTTTACTCCTCCTGAAAGCCCAGCTGATTTATCCTAAGCGGTTTCACTGGCAATGGTTTGGGTCTTGAATACAAGGCACATGGATACTGTAGTTCAGAGGTGGTATTCAGCAGGTTCTGACCAGTTCTGGAGAACCGGTAGCGGAAATTTTGAGTAGTTTGGAGAACCGGCAAATACCGCCTCTGACTGGCCCCTCCCCCATCTATTCTCTGCTTCCTGAGTCCCAGTTGGTTGGCTGGGTCTTCTTTGGTTGCCCTGCACAGGAGAATGGAGCTGGAAAGCAGGTTAGTGGGGTGGGGAGGGAATGGGGATTTTGCAGAATCCTTCCCCTGCCATGCCCACCAAGCCATGCCCACAAGCCGCGCCCACAGAACTGGTAGTAAAAAAAAAATTGAATCCCACCACTTGCTGTGGTTCTGTGGCTCTGGTGCAGTTGGGGTGTAGCCCCAAGGATAGCAAGAACCTTTTGGGATGCTGGTTACTCAAAACCAAGTTAGGAATAGGCTGGAGGGATGAAAGTCATGGGTATACCATGGCTGCAGCTATGCTGCGTTATGAGTCGTAATACTCTTAAGAGGAAGAGGAAGAATTCTTCAGAGGCAACCGACTACAATCAATAAAGGGAAATATTTGTACCTCGGGGTTGGAGTGAGATATTCTTGGTACTCTCTGAGCTTGGTTGTTTTCTTGAAGGTGTTTCATTACCCAAACTAAGTAATATCATCAGCACAGTTGGATGTTCCCCACTGGTGGAAGTGAGAGGTTCCTTTCCTAGATCCACCATTCAGGTATCTCTTTTGATGTGGACATATTTGTTGCATTGTTATCTAGACATTGAGACTACAAAGGGCAGAGGCTACATTGACTGTTTTCTCGTATGGTTTGATTGCTTATTGTACCCTATGACTATTATTAAGTGATGTACCTTATGATACTTGACTCTTGATGAATGTATCTTTTCTTTTATTTACACTGAGAGCGTTTGCACCAAGACAAATTCCTTGTGTGTCCAGTCACACTTGGCCAATAAAGAATTCTATTCTATTCTATTCTGTTCTATTCTATTCTATTCTATTCTATTCTATTCTATTCTATTCTATT
>NW_020769328.1:5050116-5061157 GCF_900518735.1 Pseudonaja textilis | reverse complement strand
CTTTAAAAGCACAACTACAATGACGTGGGAAAATACCCGAACAAAGCTGAATGCCATATATATTAACAACGTAAATTTGGGGCTCAGTCGTGGTTGTAAATTGAAGACTAGCTGTATAGGCAGCCTGATAATCTTCAAAGAATTTGTGCTGATTGAAGAAGAAATTAACGAAAGCATTGGACAGGGAGGCGTGGGAACCTGTAAACTTAAATTGCAGAGTTTACAACTGGATATCTCGCATTGGGCAGCTTTTAAAGCCTCGTGTCTCTTAGCGCTGGCATCAGGAAGTAAGGGGGGGGGGGGAAATGCTGACTTCACAAACCCGGACTTAATTTATTTCACATTGTAACTTGTTTCCCTCCAGCTTTCCTTTTATGACAGGCACAGCAACAGCGGTAGAAATGCCAACTGACACCGTAGTCTGTTGAAAGTTGAACTCCGACTTGTTAAAAGAAAGGGGGGGGGCAGGGCGGGAGAGAAGGGGGAGCCGCCAGGATTAAAAACAACCCTTTAAAATGTCATTTCACAAATGTCTACACCTTGTTACAGGAAACAGGAGGCATTTTGTAGAGGAGGGTGAGCAATTGGCAACTGCTGTGTTTTCTGGGCAAAATTACGGTGCGGTTTTCACGGACTCCTCCCCAGGAAATTTGGAAAATGAGACTTGAATATTGATAATCCATTTCTTAGGAAACGGGATGCCAGGTAGTCCAGGCCAGAAACCAAAGGCCATGAATGCCAACGCAAATCTGATTTTGCAAATCTGAAAGCTCTTCTTGTCGCCTTTGCGGGAAGTCCTTGACTTACAGTGGTTCATCAGTTGACTGTTCGAAGTTACTATGGCACTGAAAAAAAGTGACTTCTGACCAGTTTTCACATTTAACGACCGTTGTAGCATCCCCCGCGGTCCCATGACCAAAACTCAAACACTTGGCCACGGACTCCTATTTATGATGGTTGCAATGTCCCAGGGTCACATGATCCCCTTTTGTGACCTTCTGGCAAGCAAAGTCATGAAGTGAAGCCAGATTCCCTTAACAAGTGTGTTACAAACTTAACCAATGGAGTGATTCGCTTAGCAACAGAAACTTTGGGCTCGATTGTGGTCATAAGTCAAGAACTACCTGTACTTCCCAGAGAATTAAGGGAGAGAAGGGCAAAGAGCAATGTTTACGTAATAAGATAACCCTTCCCTTTCCAGATTTTGTTTTAACCAAATCCTAGAAGAAATAGGGACTGGGCATATACACAGGGGGCCACTTGCATTGCATTTGGGGGTTGCGCACCTGCCCATGCTTTGGGCATTCAGCACCAAAAAGGTTAGCCATCTGTCATGCCCCCGTCAGAGTTTGAATCTGAGAGGAAGACGAACAGTTGACAGGGAGTGGGAGTGTGGCTCTGTTGGCTGTGGAGGAAACTGGGGAAGAGCAAAGTCCAGCTGGGCAGAGCAAGGAAGAGGTAGAACAAGGGACAGGGAGTTCAGAGGAAGACCCAAGCCCGCCAGTTCTTCATCCTAGGGCACGCAGAGAGGAAGGGAGGAGAGAGCAATGTGGGTTCCATGGCTAACGGAGGAGGAAAGGGCCCTGATTCCCTTCATTAGTCACAGCTGGAAAGAGAGTTTAAAAGAGATGCATGCTGAGTGCGACAGGTGCTGGGAGCAAATGTGAGTTTATCTTGTGTTGACTATCTGTGTTCCTGGTGTCTTCCCAACCGTGTTGAGTTATTGCCGTGCCTTCACGTCTAGAATTCTTGCTCCTGCCCTGCCAGACTAATTACTTCATTTTGCCTTGATTGGACTTAAAGTTTCTGTTGACCACGTTTTGGACTTGATTCTCTGCAGCCAAAGGCTGTTCCTGGGAGAGTTTTTCTCCAGCCCAGAAGGTAACCAGGACATTGGGGGGAAAGTTGGAGCTAATAAAGGAGCTCCTACTGATTATCTGATTGTGTTGCCTTTGTGCCCTGAGTCATCACAGCCATCACTGTCCTAGGTTGTGGTTTGCTGAATCCAACCGAAGAGCATGTGACTGAACTTCCGGGATGTGAACCCACATGAAACCAAACACATTTCATGCACTCCTTTAATAACATTCTTCTCTCCTTTTTGTCTCCCGATCTTAGATCAGAGTGAAGGATTCCACTGTCGAGAAGAGTGTCGGATCCTTGGCCATTCTGACCGATGCTGGATGCCCCGGAATCCTGTCCCCACCCGAGGCAAATCTCCTGAACATGGAAGGAACGTCATGTCCCTCTCTATAGGAGCTTCTACGGTCGATACGGAGCTTTACGAAGACTCTACTGCAAAGAGAACTTTTGCAACCTTTGGCAAAGACAGGAACGAAACTGTTTCTGAGGAGCGGGGCCCCATCCATGTCAAAGGCAAAAGGACACTGGATCTACCCATCTGTAGCCCAAAGGTGAACGGGGCCATCCGGGAAGCTGGGAACGGTTGTGAAGCTATCAGTCCCATCACCTCGCCTGTCCATTTGAAGAGTCCCTCGTCCGGCAAGCCATCGGTCTCCTACAGCATATTTCACTGCCCGTCCAGTCACGACTTAGAGCCGTTTGTGACCAACGGCCCCTCCAGGCCTATGGAAGCGGAGCCGAGGGGCGCGGACAGTGAGAACGCGGTGCATGAAATTAACCCTCTCCTACAGGAATGTAGGGAGAAAGACTCGCCCAGCGTGAAGAGGCTAAAGGATATTGTACTCTGAAGCGGGCCCACAGAGGGAGGGGAAAAAAAATGCCGCCACCAAACAACGTCTCACCATTTTTAAGCGCTTACGGACGGTTCACCAGGCAAAGCTGCTGTACTTAGAAGCTTTCCTTCAATGTATTGTTTATAAAAAAAAAAAAAATGAAGCGATCGTTAATGTGACAATCTCATGTGGTTTCATCAGGGGGCTAGTGAAGCAAAACGAACACCATTTTATTTCCCTTTCCCCCCTATTTCTTCTCTAGCGGGGTAAGTGATGTTGGGGCCCCTTTGGTTGACGGAAGTATTATCCGCAAAGTATTCTCCCCCCCACCCCCCGGTATTTTTCCAGATCAAGCAACCTTGGCAAGAAAATGGGTTGACCGTTGGGTCTCCCATGAATTTTTTTGGGCGGTGGTGGGGAATAATGACCTCCAACTCTGTCGTAGGCGATTTGTAATGTGATGCCCTTGATTTGGACGGGGGTAGCTGGGCGCCGGGAACTCGGTTGTGCTTATTTCAGGACCTCTTGATGTGGGCAAAGTGCCTCCCCTCCTTCATTAGGGTTCAGTGTGGGAATAAAAACCATTTGTAGTCTCTTACCCAATCCTATGGAGCTTCTGATCTGCCCTGTATCCAGAGTGAATTCATATTCTAAGATGGTGCTCTTTTGCTATGAATCACCCCTCAATCTGGAGAGCTTTCTGCTGCCACATGCTTCTCTGTACTATTATCGTATTTGATATTGCAAACTCCTATGTGTCGAGTGTTGGGGGTGGGGAGGGAAGAAACAAAAGGCTTTTCAAGTTTTTGGGTTCTTTTTTTGTTGTTGTAATTGTGCTTGTGGTTGTGTTCTATGAACAACAATCTAAGACTTGGGGAACCTGCAAAATTTAGAGTCGGCCCTGTCCCAGTTTCTGATCATTTTTGCCAGGTGGTTTTTTTTTTTTAATATCATTCTTCTTCTTCTTCTTCTTCTTCTTCTTCTTCTTCTTCTTCTTCTTCTTCTTCTTCTTCTTCTTCTTCTTCTTCTTCTTCTTCTCCTCTTCCTCCTCCTCCTCCTCCTCCTCCTCCTCCTCCTCCTCCTCCTCCTCTTCTTCTTCTTCTTCTTCTTCTTCTTCTTCTTCTTCTTCTTCTTCTTCTTCTTCTTCTTCTTCTTCTTCTTCTCCTCCTCCTCCTCCTCCTCCTCCTCCTCCTCCTCCTCCTCCTTCTCCACCTTCTCCTTCTTCTCCTTCTTCTTCTTCTTCTTCTTCTTCTCCTTCTTCTTCTTCTTCTTCTTCTTCTTCTTCTTCTTCTTCTTCTTCTTCTTCTTCTTCTTCTTCTTCTTCTTCTTCTTCTTCTTCTTCTTCTTCTTCTTCTTCTTCTTCTTCTTTCTCCATCTCGCTTGCAAAGATGCAAAGTGCTGACATTTTTACAAGGTTGACTTCGTTCTTTTTCTTTTTCTTACAACCTCAAGGAAGGAGATGATGTCATTTCTCCAAACTTTGATTTCCAGGGGTTGACCTTGCCTATCTATATATTAAACTCTTTTGGCTTATCAAGAGCTCAGAGCAATGAACTGAGCTTATAACTTAATAAGTGAGTTGAGTCCTAATATACCAGCGGTCCCCAACCTCTTTGGACCAGTGACTGGTTTTGTGGAAGATGACTTTTTCCCACGGACTGGGTATGTGTGTGTGTGTGTGGATGGTTTCGGTTTTGCTTGCTTGCCCGATGCTTACTTCCAGCTGTGAGGCCCGGTTCCTAACAGACCGCAGACAGGTACCGATCGATGGCCTGGAGGTTGGGGACCCCTGTTATACCATACATAGGTCAGCGTTCCATGAGCATCCTATTCTGAGTAATGCACTAACTACGTGTATTGTCTTGTTTGTATGTAGTGTGGGTAAGCCCAGTGGCCCAGATCATCGTACTTTCTTGCTGGGCTAAAAATCTGCCTTGAGTTTCTCAGAAGTGTTCTTTCTTTGCCAGAGATGCTTCTGTTTTACTACCTTAACTCTCAGGGTACTTGAGAATTTCCCTTGGTGGCATTTTGATCCCGGCTTTCTTGTGGAGATGGTAGAGGATGTTATGGTTAGTGCTGTTATTTTCCACGGCACCTCCTTCCATCACCCTGAAGTTCACCCTGTCCAACCATTTGAAGAGACGAGGGGGGGGGGATGGAGAGAGAGAGAGGGAGGAGAGAGGGAGAGAAGAAAGGAGAGAAAGAGGGAGAGGGAGAGAGAGAATTTCTCTCTGGCCAGCTTCCCTTGAAATTGAAGGTAAGTTAAACTGGAAGATACCTGAGATAGCAATAGCCAATAGCGTTTAGAATTATACACCGCTTCACAGTGCTTTACAGCCCTCTCCAAACAGTTTATAGAGTCAGCATATGGCCCCCAACAATCTGGGTCTTCATTTTATCCACTTCGGAAGGAGGGAAGGCTGAGTCGATTTTGAGCCAGTGGGAATCGAACTGTTGACAGTGGACAGAATTAGCCTGCAATGCTGCATTCCAACCATGGGGAATGAAGGAAGGAAAAGAAGGGCAATAGCAATAGCACTTAGACTTATATACTGCTTCATGGTGCTTTACAGCCCTCTCTAGGCTGTTTGAGTCATCCTATGGCCCCCAACAATCTGAGTCCTCATTTTACTGACCTGGGACGGATGGAAAGCCCAGTCAGCTTTGAGCTGGTAGGAATCAAACTGCTGGCAGTGGGCAGAGTTAGCCTGCTATCCTCCATTCTAACAACTGGGGAGGGAAGGAGGGAGGGAGGAAGGAAGGAAGGAAGGAAGGAAGGAAGGAAGGAGTAGCAATAGCATTTAGGCTTATATACTGTTTCACAGTGCTTTACAGACCTCTCTAAGCTGTTTACAGAGTCAGCCTCTTGCCCCCAACAATCAGGGACCTTTAAGCTAGTTCTGGATTTACAACCATTCATTTAGTGACTGTTCAAAATTATGACAGCACTGAAAAAAGGGACTCATGGCCGATTTTCACCCTTACAACCCCGTTGCAGCATTTCCTTGGTCATGTGATCAAAATTCGGATGCTTGGCAACCGGTTCATCTTTATGACAGGACCCCGGGATCCCCTTTTGCAACAAGCAAAGTTAACGGGGGAGCCAGATTCACCTAACAAACAAGCATGTTACTAACTTAACACAACCACTTAACGGTGGTGGTAAAATGAGGCAAAGCTCACTTAGCAACTGTCTCGCTGAGCAGCAGAAATTTGGCAGCTCAATTATGGTCGTAAGTCAAGGACTACTTGCAACCAGAGGTGGTGATGGAATGTAGTTGGTGGGCCTTGGCACGCATCCTTCTCCCCTTTCGCAATGAAATCCATTGTAAGGTTATCGCACATTACCCATGAAAGTTCTCCAAAATTCTCCTTGCCTTTGAAAGAAGCACGGACATCAAAGTCGTTTTCATCAAGCTGGATGAGAACTGGTAGTAACCAAATAATAATAATAATAATAATAATAATAATAATCCAGATTCCCATCTCCTCCTGGAGCAAACTGTACTACTGGCTTTCTAACGAGTTAAGAAGGGTAGCAGGTTCAAGTTGGCTACATGGACAAGACTGTTGTGGTTTTTGCAGGTGTTTATACATTACTGTTTCCCCACCAACTTCTCCCACTTCTACTTGTATGGGCCCAGTTCAGTTGATCCCTCATTTCTTCCAAATGTCCATAGTGGAGGCAGTTTGAGAGGTCTAAATTATTTTCTCAGAAACATGGTTGTAATTAATCATGAAAGGTTCCCTCTGGCTTCAAAAACACATCTCTCTGGCTTTGTTGCAGAATTTTCTGATCTTCAGATACAAGAGGTATGCTTCTTTCTCTCTTTCTCTCTCTCTTTCTCATTCTCTCTGAGGTTATCCTCAGATTCCTGCTGGTGGAGTTTGAGAGTACATAACAGAAAGGAAGGAAGCTCCACCCAGCCTTTAGTGCACCTGCCCTAATTTAAAAGCATACAACTACAGGTTAGTAATTTCCGAAGAAATTAATCAGGGAGAGCGGTTTGGTTTAATCCTAATACCAGCGGTCAACTGCTGGAAAGACAAGTTACAGATGTAATTTCAGGACAAGCATTATTCAGATTCAGATAATCAGAGTTGGAAGGGACCTTATAAGTCATCTAGCCCAACCCCCCGCCCAAACGGGAGATCCTGCACCATTTCTGACAGATGGGAGACCCAATCTCTTCTTGAAAGTCTCAAGTGATGAAGCTCCCACAAATTCTGTTCCATGGGTTGATTGTTCTCACTGTCAGAAACGTTCTCCTTATTTCCAGGTTAAATCTCTCCTTGTTCAGTTTCCATCCATTATTCCTACAGGCGCTTTAGAAAATAGCTTGACTCTTTCCTCTCTGTGGCAGCCCCTCAAATATTGGAAGAGGCAACCATTAAGCAACCATTAAAATGCCCAGCCCATTTCCATTGCGTGTGTTTCAGACAATCCATTCATCCTGCATCAGGTTGAAGATTTAGGGAACAAAATAGCCATTGGAAAGGGAGAACAATTTCCAGGATGATCCCCTTGTTAAAGGGAGTACCAAAAATGAATATATTTGTGTGTTTTTGTGCACGGGTGTGGCCTTGTCAACTTCAGCATTAATTACATTTCATACCTGGATTTAGGAATAGGATAAATTAGTTATCTTCAACCCATCCCTGCTCTGAAGTAAGACTGTCATGTTCTTGAGAGTTTTATTCTGCTAATGATGCGCTTTAATCCCAAGCTAAAAGGAATGAAGGTATTGTCAATGAAGCCATTGTATAAAGAGATCAGCAAACCCTTTAGTGTCTCCTTAAATATGCACATGTAATGTTTGTGACTTTGTCCTCTCCCGAAAAACAAAATGAAAATTTCTTTTCAACTTTGTCAAGAAATATTTTATTTACAAAAAAAAGAGGGAGAAATTTAAACAGGGATAGGGATAACAATGTAGGAAGCATAGCGATAAAACGGATATGACATTTTTGTCATTGATCCTTCCTTCTCCTATTAGTGTTTTTCTGTTCCCAGCTTGCTTAAGAGAGACTAAAGATCAGTGCGGTAGAAAGATATATTGGGTTCTTTCAAATATTTGCTCTGTCAATCAAAGGGGGAAAAAAGGTGTCCTGTGGGGACAACTCATGGCCTTTCTGTAGCTTTATTTTTTATTTTTTAAAAGGAAAGTTCTCCACATTTATTTAATTTTAAAAAAAGCTACACAAAAATAACATCCACTTCTTCCCCCCACCCCTTTTTTGGGGGTGAGGGGTTTGTCCTGGAAATCAAATAAGCTTGGAGTAATTTATTTTCTTCAGAAGAAAAGAAAAGGGGAAAAAAGAGTTGAAAGATAGATAGAGCTGGGTGTTCTGCTTTGCCTTGTACTTCAGGAAATTTGATTTGCCTGGCTATTTGAATTTTTTTTAAAAAAGAAATCAATAATAAGAATCCCACACAGGCCCTTGAATTCTTTGTAGGTAGCCTATGACAGCAGCAGAAGCAAAAAGAAATGTTATCCATGGATACCTTTGAAATAAAAGAGGCCCTTGTCACTTTATTTTATTTTGTTTTATTTCATTGCATTGCACAAAGAAAAAAGAACAATAGTGATGTCATCACAGTCAAAAGAAAAATGTGCCTGAAGGAAGAACATGTGGAACAGGGCAAAAAGTCAACCAGAAGTTGAGAATCCAGAAGAGCTATTCCACATCTCATTTTTAAATTGTCAGGGCTCCAGTAGTTACCCGCATTTAAATCACGAGTCTCTAGCTGGATTTTCAAATGTAAAGATTTATTAGGAGTAAACATGCCGGCGCTGCCTAGGTGTAGCCGACTCTGAGACATGTAATTCATTGTCACCCTTGGCCGTGGTCTTCCCCCACCCCCTAGGTGTATCATAATTCATATTCTCCAATGGAACACTTCCATAGCCAAGAAACATCAATCATTAGAATTTTGCACGGCAGAAACCTCGGTCACCTAGAAACTATCTTTGAAACATTTATGGAACGCAAGCTGCCCAATGCTTCTGCCTCCCTTCCTGTTGGCAACTGTAAAAGACCACAGAAATATTTTATGAGTTGACATAAATAATGTAGAGATATAGGAAGTGCAGGGGGTCTTTTAAAGTAGCGGTAGAACAACTTGTAACCCTTGGAATTTTTTTTTTTTGAATCCCACCTTTATTATTTTTATAAATAACTCAAGGTACCTAATTCTCTTCCCATTTTCCTCATTACAAAATAGTGTAAAAATTGGATTGGGCTGAGAGAGAGAGAGAGAAACGGGGATGGGGGGGCGGGGGGGGGGGGCTGGCCCAAAGTTACCCTGCTAATGCAGGACTAGAACTCTCAGGCTCCTAGTTTCTACTCTGGTGCCTTCAACACAAGACCAAACCAGGTCTCAATGCTAAACTACCATGTCCAGAAGCCACAGCATGCATAATAGACAGGGATGCTGGGCATTTAGCTCAATATAATCTGAGGAGGTCATAGCTAACAGTGATATTGCATTCCTCAAACACATCACACCCTGGGTTCTGATTTATGTTGATAGCTAAGTATGAAGTTCTTGCTTTTCCATCTTTTGGATTTTGACAATTCGCAGTTTTGTTTTGCGCCATATGTTCTCATCTACTCTGTAAAATAAGACTGCAGTTCAAAGCTTTTTAGCGACATCCTGCTTTGGGGAAGCCATGATGAGATTTGGCTACTCCCTATCTTCAAATGTTCTACTGTGAGGGCCTTTAACTGAGTGTGTTTCCCCGAAACATTTTGGTAGCTGTTTTTCTAACACTGTGTATGCTTTGTGTAAAAAAAAAAAGGGAGAGGGGGAAATGTCAGATTGTTAATGGAAGAAATGAAAATCAAGTTCTGATGTATGGTCTCCATCTAACAAGCATTCTTCAGCCTGGTTGGATTTTCAGGTCCAGCAATTTGTACCCAGCATGGAAGTTTGACGAATAGATACAGAAGGATGGAAATAATTCCACCCAGAATGTTGCAGAAAATCGCTATGCAAACTTTCTAGAAAGTTCCTCCGGCTTCTGATTTCACCTCTTCAACGTGCTGCATTTGTTCTCTTTTTGAAGAGGCTGTCAGTCAAAGCTCCTGGACCTGATTCAATTCTTTGCAAGCCTAGTTCCAGGCTTAAAGCTGATTGGAACAGCTGCCTGTAACAATGCCAGCTTATTCTAGGAAATGAGAGAAAGGAGGGGCATATTTCGGTGTCCTTATCTGTGAACAAGTGGGTGATTTTGGATGGCACCAATCATTTGACTGGGTTCACACACTCTTTTTATGCAGATTCCAACATAGCTTTCTTTCTTTCTTTTTTTTTTCTTTTACACAGCGTGAGGCTAAAACATATGCAAAAATTTAGGCAACGGCTTTATGTTTTCAGCATTTCCTATACTGATTAAGTGTGACTTTCTAGGCATAGGTCTCTGATAGACGCCAGGATGATGTAATCATTGGATGAATAATTGGTGTCATTTGCGCAATCTCATTCAGAAAGAAGTGTCCCTTGTTCTCCTCTTCCCCCCTGCAGAAAACTTTGTCTCCATGTTTTCAGGTGTCTTTTCCCTGAAAACGCCAGAAGTTGAACCCAGGTTCCCTTCCATGCAAAACACAGCCTTGAGCTTCCCAATAGGTTTTCACTGGTTGGCTTTCGACGTCATGTTGGGCTACAGTGTTTTGCTTTCGGCTTAGCAAGTGAAGCAAAGCCAACTATTGTGATTGCCAAACTATTGTGATTAGCATACCGTGTGAGAACCTGGCCCCATGTAAGCAAACCACGTTTCAGACCATTTTTGTCCATCTTGTAGCTCAAAGAAATGTTTGTTGGGTCTGTGAATTAGATTGAATTTTGAAGGGTCCTTGATGTTCTCCGAGCTTGATGGTTTTCTTGCAGACGTTTCATCATCCAAACTAGGTAACATCATCAGTGCACTGAACACTGGTGATGTTATGTAATTTGGGTCGTGAAATGTCTGCAAGAAAACAACCAAGCTCAGAGAGCACCCAAGGACCCCTCATGTCAACTCTGAGCGACAAATATTCTTCTTTATTGGCAGATCAAATCCTGCGCCCAATGCCAAGGGCTTTTTCACAGTAAGGGAGGGGGGCATGGAGCTGGATTTAAGTACCTGTCATGGGGACTAGCATATGCGTCCTCTTAGGTTTAGAAAGAACATACTGGCTTTGTGACATCAGCATTTTATCTGAGCCATTGGTGAGCCTTTATGAAAACAAATTTATATTTTCTTAGCATTATAGCTCCATAATTCTATTCTTGGGAATCATCATAAAACATAGTGCCCTCCTCCTCCTCCTCCTCCTCCTCCTCCTCCTCCTCCTCCTCCTCC
>NW_020769328.1:5022411-5050106 GCF_900518735.1 Pseudonaja textilis | reverse complement strand
CCTCCTCCTCCTCCTCCTCCTCCTCCTCCTCCTCCTCCTCCTCCTCCTCCTCCTCCTCCTCCTCTTTTCAAAATTGCTTTGCTCACCTGTTGAATCCACTCTGCATTTTTTCTGTTGGGCATAATATGGTTTTGATTTCAAGAAAAGCTTCCTATATGCCACTGTAATTTAATCAATGCCTATTCTCTGAATAGGCGGCTCCAAATATAGCATCACATGAATGAATTTGAGAGATTCCTTGTAGAGAGAAGGAAAAAAAATAACTCCTGAACAACATGAAAACCTCATCTTTCATTCCCTTTGATCAACCGGTGATTGGGCAGGTGCCTTTGTTGGGTTAAATACTTCCCTTTCATTTTGGGCTGTTGTGGTTGTGTGACATTTGTTTGCATGGGAAGATCTGGTTAAAGACAATCCCAGGATGCGACGGGAAACATGCTTGTTTAATTGTGTCATCCAAGTGAGGCTGTTGCTCTTTTCTCTGTGTTTTTTCCCCCTTCCCAAATTGTGCAGCCGACAAAGGCTTGAGGATCTCACGCATTGTGCTGCATTGTGCTTTTCCAACCCTTTCCCTTCCCTCCCCAGACAAAAATAAGAATAAAAAAAGTGTAAAGAATGCATTCTTCCATTAATACGCTGAATATGAACTCTCCAAGTAGGGAGGAAGGGAAATAAAGAAAAATTCTTCCAAGCAGAAACTTCATTTTGCTGCTGGAGAAATAGGGATGATTGTGTCTCCACTGCTGCCTTTTGCAATGTTAGATAGTTATTGACCCTGTGTCAAAGTTGTGTTCGCTTTAGCGAAGGAACCTGGGAGATATATATATATATATATATATATATATATATATATATATATATATACGTGTCATTGGTGAAAAATGGATTTATTTCTGGCATCAACTGACGTTCAGTTGATTCAAGCTGGAATGTTGTAATCTTTATGACAAAGAGATGACCTGGCACTAATTTGAGCTTTTCTGCAATGGAATTGACCTGCCGCTCATCCAGTCTAAGGTCTAAAAGTGGCAGAATTGAAATGCCTGAAGTCCTATAGCAAAAAGGGATGAGGGACACAGCCTGAATGTCACTGAGAATTGTGACTTCCCAGAGGACGGATCTGGATGGGACTTGTCTGCATTAGGTTTCTTCACAGTGTCTGTTGCTGACGATACAAAGAACAAAACCTTGTTGTATATGCTGATATGTATGTTATGTACATTTTCACAGTGATTGAATCATTGTAAACAGGGAAAACTCGGGGTGGGTGAAAAATCACCATGCTGTCTATTTTATTGAAAAATGATTTAAAAAAAAAAAGAGAGAGAGAGAGAGAAAAAATGGCTTTATTAAATTATTACAACTGTTAAAACAAAAAAGATCGGTGTACATGCCATGTTGGTTTTTATTTTTTTTTCTCCTTCGGTTTTTATTTCTTTCTTTAAAAAAAAAAATCTGATGCAAAACTTAGTTTCCCTCTTTTCGATGTGACTTTTCTTTTTACCTCTGCTTCAAAACTCAGTGGCATTTTAGTATTAAAGGCAATTCTTGAATAAAAAAAAAATGGAATTGGTTAAACCTGCCCGTGTGGATTTGCTTGTCAATGGAAAAAGAGGTGTGTCTGTAGCTGATAAATTGTGCACCAACCCTGTGGTTTGAAATTTATTGATTTGATGGATGTCCTACCTTTCCTTCAGGAAATTTACGTTCTACTCAATTCAGTTCAACCTGGATCTCCATGGTGCCCCAGTGCTTTAATCACTACACCACACTAGCTAAAGAAACATCTTGATTGTTGGTCTTCTGAATGACCCTACGATCCTATAGTTGTAGATCAGTGGTTCTCAATCTGTGGTCCGTGGGCTGTGATGTCATCAGTGAAAGCTTGAAATTTAAATCTTGAGATAAGTCTTGGTGGTCTGTGGCCATGGTTCAAAATGCCACAAAAGGAATTTAAAGGAGTTAATGGCGAAGAAAAATTGAGGACTCATCATCCTATATTCTACACACCAGAAGTTTCCAAAATGGGATTTGAAGATGGTTTAGTGAATTCTCATCTTGATTAAGGAGTTCAATTGATGATTCAATCATTGATAATGGTAATGAATTGGATAAAACGTGTAAAGCTCCTTCCAATTCATAGATTCTGTTGAACATGGAAATGTAAAACCAAAGAGTTGATGTAGAATAGTCTTCTACAAATCATGCCTTTTAGGTGTATTGCCCCATTATTCCTGCCTATCGTGAGCAGCAAATATACAGTAATTACTGGTTTCTTCTTTAATGCTTTATGGAAGAAAATTGGCTAGTTGGAATGACATGCCTCCAAATTATCAAGCTGGATTTTATTTTATTTTTCCTACTAGCAGAGCAGGATATTTTATTCTCAGCTAAGTCCCTCAATAATGTACATCAGAGAAGCAGGTCCATGAAAGGTAAGATCCTGCTTCCTCAACCCCACATTCCAAATTCGACCAACGATGACAGAGCCAAAATTCACTGGGAAATAATTGAAACATGGTCTGTTTTTGATGGCCAAGATGAGTTGTATTGTCTTGGTGTTGGTAACTCCACTGCACGTCATTGTTCATGTCTGTCAAATTGCTTCAGTATATCTCTGACAGTTTCTGATAGATGACTCAGAGTAGAATTTAGTAAAATGCCAGGCATTTGCTGTCAAATGTTGACTCCTGTGGCATAAAACCTTTGGATGTCAAATGTTAAATATAAAATAGTACAGTCTTGAATGCTCGCAGAAGATGCCCCAGGAAGTTTCATAAAGAATTTTAATGTGTATGTGCATGCATTCAAACATGAATTGTAAAACTGAGAGAAATTCATATATCCTGCAGCCTTCACCCAGAATATGTTAGCTGGATGGAAAGACAGCCAGCGACAATCGAGTTTCCAAAATTTTAAAGTATTGATGGAATTTTTCCATGAAAAACTGATGCCAGCTTAAGGGGAGAGCTATTCTGGTCCCCCTCATATGGCTCTTTCTTGAAGGAAAAGCATGATTTAGGCTGCTATCTTCATAAGCCATAATCTCTCCCTTTCACTCTGAAGGAGCCAGCAAACCTGCCCTCCAAAAACACAGCTTCAAGAGAGAAAGGCAAAAAAAAAAAAAATTAAAAAAAAATCACAAGCATTTTTTACCTGGAAATAAGGATAAACTTTCTGACAGTGAGAACAATCCACCAATGGAACAGAAGTTGCCCTCGGAAGTTGTGGGAGCTTCATCACTTGAGACTTTCAAGAAGAGATTGGACTCCTATCTGTCAGAAATAGTGTAGGGTCTCCTGCTTGGGCAGGGGATTGGGCTAGATGACCTACAAGGTCCCTTCCAACTCTGATTATTATGATTATATAACTCTGATCAGATATTGAGGGACAGGATTTGGCCCAGTAATACTTGTTTTTCCCTTCTAATTATCTTGGTTTTGATTTGGGAAAAGAAACCTGAAACCACATGAAAGTGTAGAAAGGCATTATTTGAAGGAACCCAGAGGCTTATCACCTTTTTTTAAAATCCCAATTCCATTTCATCATTTCAAATTCATTCTAGAGGAATCATACAACCGATAGAGCTTTCGCCGACATTCCTTCAAGAAGCAGAGATCTTCAGGATTCTGTATTTGATCGACAGAGACACTAAGTGCTGTATAGCTTGGGTCTTTTGAACTTACCCTTGATTACCAGCATGGAGTTGTCTGAAAGAGCGAAGCTGTGATGCGACATCTTTCCCTTCCTGCTTTCCTGTCTGTCTGTCAGCAACCGTTGTCTCCTCCAGCACAATTTGGGACCTCCCTTGCCTGCAGCGTGTTGAGATGATAATCACGTTGGTATTGAAGTTGCACAAATAACAGGCCTTAGAGATGCAGGGCAGGTGGGACAGGTGAGTTATGGACCTCCACACACACAAGAGTTCCAGGGAGTCACGCTCCGTCTGGAGGGAAAGTCCTCCATGTTGTTCTTTTCAAGGGCAGTGGCCACATCAAAACAAAGCAATGTTTGATCTGGACCGCTGCTGTTAAGGCAGCGTGACACCTCCAAAACCCACAGTAGCGATGTTGCTTTGTGCTGCTGGAAGAGCGGAGCCTGAACTTCTAATGGGTTTGTGATCTGTAGCTCATGCACGAAGCACATCCAGTTCACTTGGGCGTAGAAACATGATCAAAGTTTCCTGGAAAATCTTCTGCTTCCGTATTTCCAATTACTTTCTCAGCTACATCATCGTTCTACAATGTGCTGAAGCAGGGGTGAAGATCAAGGTGCTGTAGTAGAAACAATGCCGGATGGAATATTTCAGCTTTGGCTCTAAGAAAGGGGCTTGTGGGTCTGTCTGGATGTATATGTGCCTTTCTCTCCCTTTGCTGGTTTGCAGGTTGGAGAACAAGCAATGGACTTCCTTCCTTCCTTTGATGTTCCCTCTATTGCATGAGAGAAGGTGAAAAAGCTAGGTGTGGTATAGAACAGTGGCCCCCAACCTTTTTTGTGCCACGGACCGGTACCGGCATCACAAAATGATCCGCGGACCGGTACCGGCATCAGCATGCATGACAAGGCAAGGCAAGCCGAGCGACCCGCCAGCCAGCCACCCCCCACTTCTCCCCGCCACCTTCAACTCCTCCTTTGTACCTTTGTCGATGGGCTTCGCTTTGGGACGGCTTCAGGACGGTCACTCGGCTCGCCTTGCCTTGGGTGCTGAAAGAATCCTCGTGCCTTAGTTTCGTTCGAAGCCCCCCCCCTTCGATGAAACTAAGGTGCGAGGATTCCTTCAGGACCCAAACACCGCTTTCCAAATGGAAAAGCTCACCCGGAAGCACTTTCTCATCAAACAAGATGGCAGTGCCAAGCAAACCGGCGGCCCGGTAGGAAATGTTCCACGGACCGGGACCGGGTCTGCGGCCCGGTGGTTGGGGACCCCTGGTATAGAAGGCTGGGTTTTATTCCTTCTCTCACAAAGTTGAACTTTTGAAGATCAGCTAAGGAAGTGGAGAGGGAGGATTCTGGTCAGATAAAGAGAGGAATTAGTAAGATAGGCCTTTCTTACAGTCACTCATGCCTTGGTCATCTTCTCTTTGGATTTACTGCTTTTGAAAACCATCTAAAATGCTGCAACTTGTCCAGAATGATGTGGCATTTGCAGTTTTGAGTGCCCCATGAATGTCCCACCTGAGAAACACCACAACAACGAATTGCGCTGGCTTCCAGTTGTTTACTTGGTAAATCAAGGTGCTGCTTTTCAGTGTTAAAGCCCTACATGCACAAGGCTAGATCGTTGGCTACCTGGAATCATATGAGATAGTTGGCCGTATAAATCCCATGAATAAAATAATCAATTGTGGTGGTTTTTAAGTAGAGCGATGTTTCTCAGTTTGGCATTTCCTAGATGTGTGCACACACGACCCACCATGGCAATTCTCGAGAAAGCTGGGAGTTGGCTTACACACCTGAAAGGTACCAAGGAAACATTTGGCCCTCCAGAAGAAGTAGAAATGGTTAAAAGTATGGATGGTTTTAAAATTGGAAGCTTTTAACCATGGTGCCGGATTTCGCCTAAGGCTGCACAAGTTCATAGCTAGAATGGAGTTAACTAGATCGTTGGCTCAGTGACCCATTTTTTTGCAAATGTACTTAATGTGGTTATTTAACTGCCTCATTTTCTGCATGCGCACAATGCGTTGAAACTGTGCATTGGATTCATGCAGCATATAGTTTAAAACATAAGCACATTGTATGAAGATGTGTATTTGTTCTTCAACCGATCTGGCTAATTGGGCTGGAACTAGTTTTTCTTCCATATGAACCCAGGTCACTAGCCTATTTCAGTAAACCATAGTTAAGTTGAAGAGTGATTGCTGCTCTTCAAATGTCTTGGACTATGGTGCTCTTTATCTCCAGGCAATGCGGCTAATAGCTCTTCATGATGGAAGCTTTGATCCAACATTTATTCACTGGCCACTTTCGTAATCACACTCTCCCGACAGTGTCAGTTTCCACTGAAAGAAGCAAGCTACAAGAAAGAGATAAGCGATTTGGTTTTGATTTCTGTGGCTCAGAGGTGATGAGAAGTCTTGGCAATTGAGTCCAGAAATTTTGGCTGAATTGGGACGTTTGTCTCTGGGTGAGATGGTTCCTCCAAAGAAGGTTTGGATGATGGCAGAAAGCAACTCACCCAACACATCAAACTACGAGGAAGCTCAAAAATACCTCCCACCCTGAGAAATTCAAAAGACGTTCTGAAAGAACTTGAGCACGAGGTAGCAAACGAGATGCCTCTTTTTTCCAGCTTTAAGCATAAGAAAACTTGGGGTCCTTGATGAGTGGTGGAATTCAATTTTTTTTTACTACCGGTTCTGTGGGCGTGGCTTGGTGGGTGTGGCGTGGTTTGGTGGACACGGCAGGGGAAGGATACTGCAAAATCCCCATTCCCTCCCCACCCTACTAACCTGCTTTCCAGCTCTGTTCTCCTGTGCAGGGCAACAAAAGGAGACCCAGCCAATCAGCTGCGACTCAGGAGGTGGAGAATAGATGGGGGCAGGGCCAGTCAATGGTGGTATTTGCCGGTTCTCTGAACTACTCAACGTTTCCGCTACCAGTTCTCCAGAGAACCTGCTGAATCCTACCTCTGTCCTTGGTGGTCTCTGAACTTGGTTGTTTTCTTGCAGAGTTTTCAATAGCCAAACTAGGTAACATCATCAGTGTTCATGCTGACAAGCGATGAAAAGAACCAAACCGAGAGAACACCAAGGACCTCTTCGTTTTAACGCTGAGCTACAAATATTTTTTTATTGATAGGAAAAAAATTTAGATTGCAAATTATCTGCATATCTTGAAGACAAGTGGCAGCCGACTTCTGAAAAAGCCCATCAAAAATGTTTTTGTTTTGGTGTCCTTTTTATCTCCCCATTTCACTTTTTTTTTTTTTTTTGGCTAAATAAGCATCTGCATTGAAGTCTAAGATATTCCAAACCTCTCAAATATTATCTCCCTGAGAAAAGGATGACAGTGTCCACTATTTTAGGCTAAACAAGAACAGGAGTTTTTTTCCTGTTCAGGTTGGGGAGGATGAGGATGTTTTCCACACTTTTTCGTAGTTCCTCGAGGTGGACAAAGATCAAACTGCTTGTCTTAGCATTGAAGTCTTGCATTTTCCATTTTATCTTTCCAACCCAGCTCTATCTCAAAGTGTCCTAACACAGACAAGGGAGAGTCAGGGGTAGCAGCAGTGGCTACTTGCTCTGGACCGCAAACGGAGAAAGCACATTGATTGAAGTCAGCTTGTTCTGGTGTGCAGAGTGTGAGAGAAAGATTGGCAGCGCTTTGAAAGAGAGCAGAGAGAATCTGGAGCATCTGGAAGACAGAAAGCAGAACTGTCACGGAAGAAGGCTGTTTCAGGTGAGAGATTGGTTAATTTGACCTTATAAACAGAAGCAACAATTGAACTTAGCACTGATGGGTTGCACCTTGCATATGTTTGCATTTATCTATCAGAATTGTGGTAGTATGCCAGCCGTGTTGATTTAAAGAGATGGGCCATCAAAGAGAATCTATTTTGTTTGGTTTAGCAAATGTAAATGACACTTCAATTCTCTGTAAGGTTTAAAAAATTGCTGTTGGCCATTTTGGCCAATGGCAGGGTGAGATACATCTTTAAAAAGGAGCAACAGTAGAGATGATAATGACTGATGTAATCATGCAAGCTTCTATGCCTGCCATATGCAAAGCGATCAGGGTCAAATTCGTGCATAGGTTTTAATAATACAGAGCAGGGACATATTGTGTGTATGATACTGAAAAGCACAAAGGGAAGAACTGTTAATGCTTATATACAACTTTGCAATAATTGTGTGGCAACATTGTCATCAGAAAGCCAGGAGAATGTTTTTGAGATAGTGCTGCAATTGTGCATTTATGTCTAACTTCCACATCTTTGTGTTGTGTGTGACAGTTGTGCCTGTTCCTAGATTAGTGTGGGGTGGGGGAGGGGGACTCTGCTCCTAGTAGCTTTCTAGTCACTCTGTTGTAATGTACTTATGTGGGCCTGCCTTTGAAGAGCATCCGGAAGCTTCAACTGGTACAGAATGCAACAGAGTGGCAAGTTTGCTTCTGGGTCCAAATCAGTGGTGGGATTCAATTTTTTTTTTACTACCGGTTCTGTGGGTGTGGCTTGGTGAGTGTGACGTGGCTTAGTGGGCGTGGCTTGGTGGGTGTGGAAGGATACTGCAAAATCCCCATTCCCTCCCCACTCCACTAACCTGCTTTCCAGCTCTGTTCTCCTGTGCAGGCAACCAAAGCCGATCAACTGGGACTCGAGAGGCAAAGAATAGAGGGGGGGTGGGACCAGTCAGAGGTGGTATTTGTCGGTTCTCCAAACTACTCGAAATTTCTGCTACTGGTTCTCCAGAACTGGTCAGAACCTGATGGATACCACCTCTGGTCCAAATCAAGATGCTGATTTTAACTTTAAAACAGAAGGCATGTTGTGGGTCCAGTTTGGCAAAGAATCACATCTGGTGGGCTCCAAGAAGTGGGTCTTTTGTGCCAGGGTGTCCCATCTCCGTTAGTGTTCCAGAAGTTCCTTGAGACCTATAATACCATAACACATGAGTGTCAAACTCACTGCGTCATATTGTTATCACGTGATGTTTTGTGACATTTTCCCATTCGCGGAGGTGGGTGGGTGTGGCCTGCTTGATGCATCTGGCCCCGCGGTCCACCAATTTTACATCCCTGAGTGTAGCATATATTCACTTTCCCCTATGTTGTGTGATATTTCTCTTTTAATGATGGTCTTATATTTTTAATAATGACCGTTTATATATAAATCTTTCAGTTGTTATATGCTGCCCAGAGTTGCGTTCTGTGACATGGGCGGACATATAAATTTGATGAATTATTGGGTGTGGTTTTTTTTTGGCAGTTTGGATTTTACTGCTACCCTCTGGAGTTCTGAACCCATGCAGCAATTATTTAACAGCAATTTCTCAATATTTTTTTTTTCTCCAGGAAAAGCTTTTAAGCTTGATTAGTGATGGGGTTAATATTGTTTGCCATGTGTCTCTATTAACAGAACGTGCCAAGAATAAGATTTTCTGCAACAGAGCTGTGATGTTCAGCTGAGCATATGGCCTCAACTTAGTGTTGTTGTTTAATGTGCCTCTGCAAGACAACTTGGTGCACAGAACCTTAGCCGTTCCATGCTGCTGTGTGATTCACAATTATCCCGTATCATGCTCCCCTTGAAAGCTACGCTGTATTCAATTTGCCCGAAATATTTGGCTTATTTGTTTGCATGTCTCGCCTGACTCTTATTGGTAAGGAAGAGTTACTCTGCAGTAAATCCAGGTCTGTCTTTCTTAGTTGGGTATGGTGGAGTCTACAGTAGCATTTGGGAGTGGAGCATTGGGTTATGGTTCATAGGTGTACAGCGCCTCACCCACACATCCCATTTTTATCAAGGTGCACATATAGGGTGAGTATACTACGTTTAAGTAAAAGAAGACAAAGTAACATGGCATGTTGACATCAAGGTCCTGTCAACACTATAACTGTATGAGATTGATGTCCATCCCAAATATTCCCATCAGGGATGTCAAACTCATTGAGGGCTGCATCGGGGTTGTGGTTGACCTCAAGGAGTGGGAGGAGGGTGGCCAACTGAGTAGGTGTGGCTAATTGGGTGGGTTTGGGCAGCTTGACACCACTCCCCAAACTGCTGGCCCGATGTTTCCTCTTTGCATTGGGTAGACTGGGCCAAAGTGATGTGGGCCAGTGTCATGCCCTTGATAGAGTCGGACTCTGAGGGAGAGGAGGAACAGCCAACAGGAAGTGGAGGTGTGGCTCCGGAAGTTGTGGAGGAGGTTGGAGAAGGGCTGAGGCCAGCTGGGAAGAATCAGGACCATCCCCTCTGCATCCTAGGACATGCAGGGAGGAAAGGTAGAAGGCAACAACTTGGCTTATGAGAGAGGAAGCGGCCATGATCCTCCTCATAGGTTACAGCTGGGGAGACGAGTATATAAGAGAGATGGTTAGAACGCAGGTTTCTAGAAAAAGAGTGGCAGGAAATGAGAACTTCAGAACCGTCCTGGCGACTTCTAGGAGGCCATTCAGATGCTTCATGATTAAAGATTAATGTCTGTAATCAAAGAAGTCAATTCGTTCATTTCAGCAACATCTGTCAGTTAAATCACTTTACAAAAATCTGATTGTGGAGTGACCATCTTTAGAGATCTTGCTCCAAATGTCTACCTTTGCAGGGTTTCTAGTAGTGAAATATTGATCCTGAGTAGAAAGGCAGGGCAATATAGCAACAGCACTTAGACTTATATACCGCTTCACAGTGCTTTACAGCACTCTCTAAGGAGTTTGCAGATTGCAGCCTCTTGCCCCCAACAATCTGGGTCCTCATTTTACCAACCCTGGAAGGATGGAAGGCCGAGTCAACCTTGAGTCAGTCAGGGTCGAAGGAATCGAACTCCTAGCAGTGTAAGCAGAATTAATGTACAATACTGCATTCTAACCACTGTGCCACCGTGACTCTTAAGACTAAGAGGGCCATTGTATCGAATTGACAGATCAGCATGGATCAAGACATAACTAACTTTGATCTTTATGATAGTGTCTATTTTATTTATCAAATTTATACTCCACTATCTCACCTATGTGACTCTGGGTGGTTTACAAATGAAACCATACAAACATATACAATAACAGTTAAAATATATATATATATAAAACAGAATTAAAACAAAATAAAAAATTGAACAGGCTTTCAAAAATTAAAAAAAATTAGAAAGAGGGGGGCGGGCTTCAACCACCAGCCATCCAAAGAATTGCATGCTATTCTTAGACCCTCAGGCCAATTGGCAAAGCCTCATCTTGATTCTTGATGCGTCCAATTTTCAGAAGAGGTTTAGCTTGACTATTTTAGGAATAAATTGGTTTTTTGGAATCCTTTTAGGCAAGGATTGTCACTTGGATCAGAGAATGTCTGTCCTGGAGAGTTGAAACTCTCTTTTGCTTCCACTCCGTTCCCAAGATGAGTCTTTCAGATTGAAGTGTGACCATTCTTTTACATAAAATCTGACCAGTATATCTGGAAGCATTGGGAGTGTGTATGCAGAGGGATGGCGTGGTTTATGTAAGAGTAAAGGATCGTCAAACACTTTGTTGGGTGGTACACTCTAGCTAATCTTTTGAAATATTAAAAAAAAAAAACCTAAAAGGTTTTAAAATGTATATTCGTGTGTGCTTTTTAAGAAGCAATTGTGCCTGGTTCACTTTGGCATGAACGATAGTGTAAAACCTACCCTTAAGATAAGAAAATTATCCTGATTTCTTGCACACAAACTCACAATTCTTAGGCATCTGAAGGCCACCACAGGAAGAGCTTCCCAGTTCTAAATATGTTCTGTAATAGCCTTAATGTATGTTTAATCCTTGAGGCTCAGTGGCTCAGTGGCTAAGACGTTGAGCTTGTCGATCAGAAAAGTCGGTAGTTCAGTGGTTTGAATTCCTAGCGCCGCATAACTGAGTGAGCTCCTGTTACTTGTCTCAGCTTCTGCCAACCTAGCAGTTCCAAAGCAAGTTAAAAAAATGCAAGTAGAAAAATAGGGACCACTTTGGTGGGAAGTAACAGCCTTCCATGAGCCTTCGGCATTTAGCCATGCCAGCCACATGACTACGGAGATGTCTTCAGACAGCACTGGCTTTCTTTGGCTTTGTAATGGAGATGAGCACCGCCCCATAGAGCTGGAAACGACTAACACGTATGTGCGAGGGGAACCTTTACCTTTCACCCTTAATCCAGAATGTATCTTCTACCTTCTACCACTACAAAGGTCATTGTTGGAGACAAAATTATGGCAGCTATATCTAAGCATTGAAGCATCCCCCGCTGTTTCATCTATGGTCAGGAGTATCATGCTATGCTCTAATAGGAGAAGACAGTAGAGCTACAGGTAGTTCTCAACTGGCACTGAAAAAAATCCCTCCCTCCCTTGTTATATGTAGGCAGCATTTTAAAAAACTTTTTGCTTCTCCCTTCCTTTTCCTAAGTCTGTATCTTCTGACAGTTTTGTCAAAGGCCTGTAAGCATATTTCATTGCAAGATTTCTCACATTTAAAGAGCGCTGATTTGTTAACATACCTCCATATTTGTTGCCTTTATACCAACTTGAGAGAAAAAAAAAGTATCTTAGAATTGCATATTGTCTTTCACACCTGAAGTGTCAGGTCTTGACCAGAGGGAAGCTTGACGAATTGTTAATGTACAGTAAATTTTTAGAGCTGGTAACTGCATAGGGGTAGCAGACAGTTAGTAAAGCTGGTTAGAGTCTGGTTCAACTGTGGTCTCTACTATGAGTTTAGCTTTGAATAGGGTTTTCTGTAAACTTCCACAGATGCCTTGGTCGGTGATGGTTAGCGTATTCAAGGTAGGAATTGCACATTTTTAAAATTCTTATTTCTTATGAAATAAGAAATGCACCTATTTCTTTAAAACCCTTTCCTTCCTTCCAAAGAGATCGGGACAGTTTAGTTCTTCTCTCTACCACCTGGAGCCATGGTGGTGCAGTGGTTAGAATGCAGTATTGCAGGCTAATTCCGCCGACTGCCAGCAGTTCAATCCTGACAGGCTCAAAGTTGACTCAAATTTCCACCCTTCTGAGGTCTGTCAAATGAGGACCCAGATTGTTGGGGGCCCTATGCTGACTCTGTAAACCACTTAGAGAGGGCTATAAAGCACTGTGAAACGGTATCTAAGTCTAAGTGATATTGCTACCTTTGACTTGAGATACCTTATCCATACTAGAGGTAGGGCAATTGGAAGGCTACTTACAGTTGACCCATATAAAAAGATGAAAAAGCAGTCCAGCTCACCAAGAAACATGAAACAGAGGGGACAGATACGGTGTGTAATGCTGATGATGGCGTAGCACCAAATACTTGGCAATCTCCTTAAAATTGCATTACCACAGATACAATGACTTACTTCCAGTCTTCCTAAGTTGTCCAAGATGCACAGTGTAGAAGTGACTGCTTCCTAATCGTACCGTTGTCTTCAATGGTCAAGATTATTTGAAGAGGACAATTTTTTAAAAAAGGTCTAGTTGTGTCTGGTTCTAGGGAGCGGTGCCCATCTCCATTTTTTAGCCAAGGGACCCAGCGTTGTCTGAAGACACTTCTGTGGTCACACAATTGTTCTGACCCAGCTCCCCAAACATGACAAACCCTCTAGTGTGAACTCAAAGATTCCTTTAAGTGGGAATGCTGGTAGCCCTGGCAAAAAGTTTCTCTTGCAGGCTAACAAGTCCATCCAGAAGATAAATAGTTGTCTGCCACACCTATTCATCTCTGCCCCCTGCCTTTTATCCCCAAAGCTAGGGTAGGGCCTTTCTAGCAGCAGTGGCTCTTCCTTCCCAAGGACCGGCCCATAGATTTCCTCTGCTCTCCTCTCCTCTGCCTTCTGTGTGTCAGGCACTGATCCCAGCTGTTCCTCCTCTTCCTCATCAGCCACCTCCAGACCTTGGGGGCTGTTGCCTTTCCATCTAAGGACTGACAGACAGCCCAGGCTCTGCCTCTCTCTCTCTCTCTGCCAGCTCCATTCCCTCTTCCCCCTTAGAGCTAGCTCTCTTTGCTTTGATAGCGATCCTGACTCCTCCTCCTCTTCCTCCTCCTCCTCCTCCTCCTCCTCCTCCTCTGATTCAGCTGTTGGAAGAGCCGGCAACTGAGAGGCCGTAACAACTATTACCTTTCAAGCGATGTAGTACCTATTTATTTACTCGCATTTGCATGCTTTTGAACTACTAGGTTGGCATGAGCTGGGCAAGTATAAGAGAAGATTTATTTTATTAAGAAAATGCAAATTGAGGCATTTGTTCCATTCTTTGGGGTAGCAACTAGAATTGATAGCTTTAGACAGCTCTTCCTATGAATAAAGGATGAAGGAACCATGACTCTAATGGTTTTGGGGCTTGATCAACCACAGTCAACTGAATGTTGGGATTTTTATTCCAAACTTCTGAGAGTTGAAGTTTCCCCACCCCTGTTCTAAAATAAACTAATTTGGCTAGAGCTAGCTCCTTCTTAGTGGATTAAGTGACTAGAGGATTCAAGAGCTTGTTTTACTAACCATTTCAGTACATCAGAGTATGTAAAACAATGGTTCTTTCCAGAAAGGGTGTCTCTGCTACTAGAAATCCACTTAACAGCATTTGGAAAAATTCCCAGATAACTAAGTTAAGATTCGATAATTTATACCTGGATAACTACATTCCCTAGAGAGTTAAGAAGTGGGCTTCGCTCTGTAAAATACAGCATTAATACATTGCAGTTATGAAGCATATATACAAACCTATTTCTATAGCCAAATAATTCTGTGTTATGAGAATGAAATTCTTCTAGTTTTTTTTTTCCTTTTTGGTAGAATAACATTTTAACTTAGACTTTTAGTATTCATCAAAAGCAGCATATTGCAATCTAAAGAATAATAACATTTGGCAAGAAGAAATGCTAGGCATTTCATTTTGTTCCAAACATGACAGAAATAAAGTTTTCACCGTGGTACTTTATTCAGGTATTCAAAATCAATCTATCCATCAAATAAAAATGATAGAGTTGCAAGGAGTGAAATCCAGGACCTACTTCAAGCATAGTTTCTAAAGCTGCATTATATGTTTTGGTCCTTTCCACCACCCTGCTACCCTCCCATTTTCTACTATAGAATTAAATACGTCAATATTTCTTAAATCTTGCATCTTCTTTCTAACCTCCCATCTCTGTCAAATTCAGCCCATGATCTTTGCTCTGAAAAATGCTTGGTTTTATACCATGTTGGCTTTTTTGGTTTGAGTTGAAAACACTTCGAAGTTAAGCATCTTTCTGGACCACCGAGTTTTTCAAGAAGTCATGAGTAAGGATGAAGGCATTGGCTTTTCCTTGTTATTCTTCCCCAGAAAATGGAATTTTAAAGCAGTTTACTACGTACGTTCTGCTTAGTTTTATATCTTTCTTCAGGCTGTCTGTTTGTGGAAGGTTCAAGACAGTTAAGGATGAATTAATGTATACAAATTAAAACCAAAGATCAATTTATTCTGATGTGTATAGATGCTGAAATATTTACATTTTGGAAGTCTGGGTGAAATGGAACGTCCTGAAAAGATGTGTTCAGGTTGTGTTTGAATCTTGCTGACTTTGTGGGCAGCAAAAATCAGCCAAGCACTTCAATCTGCTGAAGTGTGAGGATCAAATGAAAGCCCTGAAGGAGAAGGTTCCAGAAGATTGGAGTGATGAAGAAGAATTTCAAGAGGACTATCTCTAACACTAGCTCTCTGTTGGTCCTTAGATTTGGCAGTAACAGACATGGCATCCAGCTGTTCTATTGTTTCCAAGGATATCATTTTGGTGCTCCCCTACCTACAGGGGTGGGATTCTACAGGTTCACACCTATTCGCTAGAACCGGTTGTTAACATTCTAAGCAGTTCGGAGAACTGATTGTTAGAAGAAATTACTGGCCTAATCCTGTAAGGAAGGCAGGAAGGAAACATTCTGGTGTTGCTTACAGAAACTGCCTCTCCGTTAACCCTTATTACATTCTTGGCAGGACTAGACTTCCTGTCTCAGGAACGTCTCTGGAGTTTCTTTTCCCCTCCTTTGCTGGTACTTTACTTAAGTGGAGTGACCATTCAAAGTTACAATGGCACTGAAAAATGTGACTTATGACCATTTTTCACACTTATGACTGTTGCAGCATCTCTATAGTCATGAGAGGCCAGGCGAGGAGATGCGTGCCTCGATGTGAGTGATACTGAATTGGCCACACCGAGCCAGTCACATGACCACCAAGCTACACCTACCAATTAAGCCACACCCACATAACTGGTTGTTAAAAAATTTGAATCCTACCCCTGCCTACCTTCTTGCTTTTGAAAGATGCTTCTATGTTGAAGGAAAAGGAAACAAATATGAAAGGTAAGTACATTGTTAAGGGAAAGCTTCTAGCTCCTTTCCCTTTCCCGTCTTTTTTTCTTGTTGTCCTAAAAATGTTGCAGTAGAGATCTAAAGCCAGAGACTCCAAATTGGCCATATTGGTCATAAGCCATGATTGGCTGGGTTTACACATCATGATAAGCCAAAGAGATAACAGATTGTATGTGTGTAGATTAAACATGTGATCTTTGCCAATTTTTAGCAATTGAGAGCAGGGGTCGTCCAAGATGTTTTGAGATAGGCAAAGTCACTAGAGTATAACTTAAAAGATGATGGTTCCAGCACTGTAGCAGGAAGCAATTTTAACTCTGAGGGCCAAACATTCATGACCAACCACTTAGTAACAAACTCAGATGGAAGATAGAGGCAGGCAAGAGGTTGTCACCCTTTCACATCTGCTTTCTAAAGCATCTGCTTCAGAGGTGATATTCAGCAAGTTCTGACCAGTTCTGGAGAACCAGTAGCGGAAATTTTGAGTAGTTTAGAGAACCGGCAAATACCACCTCTGACTGGCCCCACCCCCATCTCTTCTCTGCCTCCCGAATCCCAGCTGATTGGTTGGGTCTTTTTTTGTTGCCCTGCACAGGAGAACAGAGCTGGAAAGCAGGTTAGTGGGGAAGGGAGGGAATGGAGATTTTACAGTATCCTTCCCGTGGAGTGGGTTTGGAATGGAAATTTTGTAGTATCCTTCTCCTGCCATGCCCATCAAGCCATGCCCACCAAGCCATACCCACAGAACCAGTAGTAAATTTTTTTGAATCCCACCACTGATCTGCTTGACTTTGGGTCATCATGGAGCTGGTTGTTCAGAATGGGTAATGTCCACCTTCACTTTCCTCTTGGAGTAACTGGAACAGAAGTAGTTATTGTCTTGCAGTTGTGTCAGGGGCCACTTCTCTATCTTATCATACTTTGCTGCAAATGAATTTCTTTTGCACATTTGAAAAGCATCTAGGAAAGATCACTTGGCCGCCTTGTACCTTCCCCATTTGACCTATTTGAAAGGTTGCTCTGAAGTCTTACCCAGCCACGCCTATTACAGGAATAAATGCTTACAGGAATGTCTTGGGAGCTTCTGCATTAAAAGTATTTCAGAAATGCAAATTTAACATATTAAATTAATTTGAGGGATCAGATGGGGAAAGAGAAAAGACAGAGATCAAAAGCAAGTATCCCATTTTGATCTCATCCTTTGTTGTTCTTAAGTTTTGGGTTGTTTTTCTTTTCCTCCTCAAGGCTTGTAAATAGAACATTGGAGACACCTTATCCAATATCCATTCTGTCTGGTTCCTGCTGAGCTGTGCTGCTGTAGTCCATCAGGAGGCCAATTTTGAAGGGAGACAACATAAATGCCAATCCTCTTTTAATCTGAGAACATTTGGGCCTGAGAACATTTGGGAGAACAATTGGTTTCTGTTCATCTCTGACCCCTTTGAACTTGTCAGTTGGTGTTGCATCATCAGGGTATTATCAGAGAGAAAGCAAGATGCTATATTTTGAGGTCCTTGGTTGCTAGGCTTGTCAAATGGATTTGAAATGTATTATGTAAGTGATAAAGTTTGCTGCTGGAACCACACTGAGTTGACATGTGTTCAGTCATGTTCCTCACCCGAACCCAAGTGCAATTATGTGCTGCTAGTCTACGTGTAATCTTTTTGGGTCCCCCTCTTGTTTCCATGATAAAAAGATCCAATTGTGTACACCTTTTCTTTCTTCTTCTAAAAGCTGGTTTCCAAACACTGTAGGGTATGATAAGAAAGATATCAGGCACTGTAGGGTACAGAAGAAAGAGTCAGGCAAGAGGCACCAACAATTTTAGGGCAACTTATAACTAAGATGAGCTCAAGAATTCGCTGCCCATTTTATGAGAATGTCACTGCAATTTTCTTCTCCTTTTGGATCAAAAGCCAGTTTTGATTCTAGAAAATTGGATAAGACTGGCAGGGGAAGGAAGAAGTGCAGATGAGACCTTCTGCACAGCACTCATTTAAGGCATTCACTTTCTTCTTATTCGTTTGGCTGGACTGCAGAGAAAAGACGCCATGCTGAGAGAGAAAGCCAGTTCTTACACAGTCAACATGGCTAATGAAATATGCAAGATCGGGATGGGCAGACCATGGTTCACAGCTTCCCATCCTGATTTTGTACCTCTTCAGAAACCATCCGCTATATTTGAACAGCAAACTGCTTTAAAAAATCAGGTTGATTTCCTATCTTTTCACAGCAGGAAGAGAAACAAAGTGCACAGCTGTTTATTTAGACTTAACTACTAATACAAGCCAAGATTATAAATGACTTTACCCCCTGAAATTGCAACTCCATCTGCCTTGTATTTCTGAAATGTCCCCAGTATTAAAATGTTGCTCTCCTGATTATATTAGAATCTAGATCAAGGTGGGAAGCTCTGTGTTGACTGGAATCTGTAACAAATTCCTTCCCCTACATGCCTTGAGATTGTGCCACCAAAAGTCAGATGATTTGCTGCCAATTTTGTTGTGACAAGTCTGCCTTATCTAGAGGATATGAGGAGGCAAATAGGAGTGGATCTGCTCTCATTCCATCCAAAATTCACACTGCTGAAAATAAATAATGTTGCCACTAATTCTAATGTCCCTTTCTCTGGCATCCTAGCACTCCATTTGTGATCTAGTGGGTTGCATATTTCCTTGCTTTGATTTAAAGTTAAATCCTTGTAGAAATGAAGGTGACTATCAGCGTAGATTATGGACGGGCTCTCTAATGTCTCTGTCATATAGACATATTAGTCTTTGATTTAATGGTTCCCCTACTATGACTGGATGTCAATACATTGCCCTTCAACTTCTTTCTTGCTGTCTCTGTCTCTTGTTCACTGAAGTATTGTTTTGGTTTTGTTGTGACACCTCAGGAGGGATGACTGTTAGATTCGTGGCAGTTCCTCCAGCACCCATTGGAGAAAAAATAGATTTCCCCAACAACTTGACCACTATGAAAAATGTAAAAAAAAAAAAAGGATTTGGTTACATGATGTCTCAACTTATGACCCCAATGACTTACAACTCTAATTTCAGATTCAATTAAAGTTGTACGTTGAGGAATACCGGTAACAATAATGCTCCTGGTTTTCATTGTTTGTGCCATATTAGTACCAAAAAAGAAAAAGGTAGAAATCCAAGTCTGAATCCTTCTTTTCTGTTTATTGATAGTGACCTTATTTTATCCTGAGCAATTCTATCCAAAATCTGCTTTTCTAATGAACATGTGAAGCGAATTTAACTAAGGACCTTCCGTTCTATGGATTGTATTTCAAGTAAGAATGAATAAGATCAGAGTCTCTCTTTATGAAATCAGTTGTGAGATTTTATTAGTAGCTTGTTTGTAGTATTTTGCTTGTTTAGGACCTCTGTATTATATAATGGGTTGTTTTATGATTGTTTGGGCTATAAATAGGGAAGTTTCGTGATTTCCCATCACTATTTCCATAGTACGAGAGTGTGGGAAACAAAATTGAGGGGCAATTTGGAGAAGGCCAGGTATATGAATTGCTGAAACTCTGGTTACAGAATCAAACTAAATGTAAAATTGATATTAATTAACCACCATTTAAACAAACGGCAATTCCCAGCAGTGTGGATTTGATAGAAAGCTGTGGCTTGTTGTTAAGCTGAAATAGATGCTTTTAATCTCTTTCCTCTGGTGCATGAAAAGCATAGAGGGAAGAGGGCACATTGGACCAATGCTTCGGACCTGCTTTAAACTTTATGGCTGAGCGAGGTGCCTTTCAGAGCTCTCACAGCAGTGAAACTGTGCACTTGTTTTCCCTCGTTACTTGGTGCGAATGCTTTAATGCTTTTGGAATGGATTATAATTAGAATTCTGGTAGCAAATGAATATCGCCTTCATGCAATTCTCGCTGCTGCTTTTGGGGCAGGAGCGAAATAGAAAATATATTCATGCTAACGATGTTCCAAGTCACTGGACTGGAAAACTCATGGCTGTACATTGGTGACCTCCAATTTTGCTCCTCTCTCTTGCTTCCTCTCTGTCATATAAGATGGTTTTCTCCCATCTCTGCTTCTTATATTAGCTTGGTAATGCAGTGTTTTCTGAGGGGACATCTGCTGAAATTTCTTGGTGTTTTCTTGGGATTCTAGAGGATGTTTGTAGGTCAGAGTTGAACCGTAGAGTCCTTTATGCTCTCTGAGCTTTTGGTTGTTTTCTTGCCTTTCTACCTTTCATTAACGAACGGGGTAACATCTTCGGTGCTAGAAAGGAGTGGGTTTAGTCTCTCTTTATGTACAGTTGGGAGGCTAGCCCTGTCAGAGTTAGTGAAAGTATCTCCGAACTTGTGGAGGAGAAAAATGGTTTTAGATATTGTTCTTGAAGTTCAGGTATTGTCATGCCCCTGGTGGAGACTGACTCTGAGGGAGCGGAGGAATAGCCGAAGGGGAGGGGAAGTGTGGCTCTGGAGGTTGTGGTGGAGGCTGGGGAAGGGCAGAGGCCAGCTAGGCAGTCAGAGGAGGATCCAGGCCCATCTCCTATCCATCGCAGGGGGGAGAGGATAAGGGAGAGATGTGGTCTACTTGGGGGGAGAGGGCCTTGATCCTCTTCATGGGCTGCAGCTGTGACAACTGAATAAGAGTATGGACATGCATACTGGTAAGTGTTGGAAACAAACTGTGGAAATATCTCTAGTTTATGGTTCCTCTCTAAGTTTGGCGTCCTTCCCAGTGTGTGTTCCGTTATCTGTGGATGTCCTCCAGCCCTTATCTTGCCTGGTTGGTGTTGTTTTTTTACTCTTTATCATTTAAACGGCATTTCCTCCTTCTTGTAACTGCTTGTGTGGGAGTTTTTTGTCTCCAGTCAAGGATATTTGGAGCTTGGAAGCAAAGTGAGGAATGAAAGTGGCTTCACTTGATTTTTGTGACTGTGTTTATTTTGTAACCCACCCTGGGTCATCACATGTATACTTATAAAAGTGAGGGATTCTTGGTGCTCTCTGAACTTGGTTGTTTTCTTTCAGATGTTCCATTAAGCAAACTAGGTACCCAAAACTAGTTTGGGTAATGAAATGATTTCAAGAAACCCTGATCTACAAATATTCTCCTTTATTGGTATTTATATAAGTATATGCTATCCTTCTCACTTCTGCTGTTGATCATGGAATTATACCAATAGCACCTAGACTTATATACTGCTTCATAGTGCTTTAGAGCCCTCTGTAAGTGGTTTACAGTCAGCATATTGCTCCAACTATCTGGGTCCTCATGTTACTGACCTCAAGGATAGAAGGTTGAGTCAACCTTGAGCCAGTCAGGATTGAACTCATGGCAGTGGAATGCAATACTGCATTCCAACCACTGTGCCACCTCAGCTCTTAAATTTATAATTATATTTGATTAGCAAGTGATGGGAAGAAGTGTCCCAGGGTTTCTGAAAAACAAATTGTTGCAGCACCATGTGTCTTAATGAGGATCTGATCTTGGCATGATCTCATACCTTCTAACATTGCTTCCTATAAGGAAGGGATTAAAGAGTTAAGAATGCATAACCAAGAAGATAGATGGTTAAGAGGAAGGTGATGCAAAAGTCATTGTTGAATGTCTGAAGCGTTTTTTGCATTCACATCAATCAGCCTTCCAGATGTTGTTGATTACAAGTCCCAAATGACTGGAAATGTAATCTGAGGCAACTGGCAAGCAGCAGATTGGGAAAGGCAGAAATAGATGATGAAGCAAATTTGGCAACTGTTGTTCTGTCAGGTGGGATTTGAACTAGGGGAAAGGTGATTTTAAGGAAATCATAGCATATGAACAATTAGGATGATTAGTCAAGTTGTCTTAAAGGGTACAAATCAAAAGAAAAGGGATTTTTGGTTAGAACTGGATGGTTACTTCTTAGAGTTCATGGAAGGCTGGATTAGAAAGCCTTCAGAGCAGTGGTGGGATTCAAATATTTTTACTACCGGTTCTGTGGGTGTGGCATGGTGGGCATGGCAGGGGAAGGATACTGCAAAATCTCCATTCCCAATCCACTCCTGGGAGAAGTTACTGTGGAATCCCCATTCCCTCCCCACCCCTAACCTGCTTTCCAGCTCCGTTCTCCTGTGCAGGGCAACCAAAGAAGACCCAGCCGATCAGCTGGGACTCAATGGGAGGCAGAGAATAGATGGGGTTGGCGGGGCCAGTCAGAGGTGGTATTGGCCGGTTCTCCGAACGACTCAAAATTTCTGCTACTGGTTCTCCAGAACTGGTCAGGGACCTGCTGGATACCCCCTCTGCTTCAGAGCCTCTTTCGGCATTATTATTCTGCCTTATTTTGAATATGATAAGAAGAAGAACTGCTGGCTCCAGAGTGGTACTTCTCTCATGCTTGGCCTTTGGTCTTCATTCCTGAGTGATCAATATTACTAGCAGTAGAATGTCTCTTAAAATTTTAAGCAGTCATCTTCTAATGTAAGTGGCAACAAGTCCCCTTTCCATTCCCAGAGAAGTGATTGTGTAAATGTTCCTCAGTTTTACCTTCAGCCATCAAGAGACTTTCTTGTCACCTCTACCCCATGTTTACCTTCGCTGCAGTAACCTCACTCCACCTTCTCATTCACATGCTGGAGTGGTGGAAGGCATTTCTCTGCTTCAAAGGCCAAGATGTGAGTTTCTAGACATGAAGTGCATATGGTGCTCAGAGAATCTCTTAAGTTTTCCTAGAGTAGTACATGAAGGCAAGAAATAATATTTTTTCACATTTAAAATAAATGGTTCCAAACAGAATCCTTCCTATAGCTCATAATCCTTATCTGGATACTCTCTACATCTCTAAAAGAGACAATGCATTAATTGTAGAAGTTCAACCAAAAGCATATACAACTGGAATACAATTTGAATGGTGCAATATGATTAGTAGGGATGTACAGAGACTCTGTTAGGAATCTGACAATACAAATGGGATTTTATTTGATTTCCATAACTTAAAAGGTTGGGCTTCCCATGATATCCCTACCTTGCCATAATTTAAATTAGGATGAAATGGGACTGCTTTATTAACAATTTACAAACCTGGTTGTTTGTAATTCTACTCATTTAAATCTCTACCTGATGCAGCATCCAAACCTTGGATATGCACAGGCTTTGATGCTTGCCTTGGAAGTCAAAATAAGCTTATTCTAAACAGCTAATTAATTTTATTTATTTATTTGTCAAAAGCTTACAATATAACAGAAACAAGAATAAACGTAAGCTTAAATACATGAAATAGGAACTAATAAATGGGGATAATAGGACAGGGAAGGTAGGCATGATTGTGCGCTTATGCACACCCCCTTACGGATTTCTTAGGAATGGGGTGAGGTCAACAGAGGTTGGTTTGAGGGTAAAGGAGTGGGGGTTTGAGCAGGTGACAACAGAATCAGGTAGTGAGTTCCAGACATTGACCACTCTGTTGCTGAAATCGTACTTACTGCAATCAAGTTTGGAGTGGTTTACATTTAGTTTATATCTGTTGTGTGCTCTTGTGTTGTTGTGGTTAAACCTGAAATATTCATTAACTGGTAAGACATTGTAACAGATAATTTTATGTACTATGCTTAAGTTCAGTCTTAGCCGGCGTAGTTCAAGGTTGTCTAAGCTTAGAATCTCAAGTCTGGTAGTGTAGGGTATTCTGTTGTGAACAGAGGAACAGTACTCTTCTGGTAAAATACTTCTGGACTCACTCAATTGTATTAATGTCTGATATACAGTACGGATTCGAGACAGCAGAGCTGTATTCAAGTATTGATCTAGCAAAGCTGGACCATAGTTTGCAAATCAGTATTACAGGAGGAGAAGCTTCATAAGATTAGATTTACAACTCTTAAAGCCTTTTTGGCAATGCAGTTGCAGTGAGCTCTGGTGCTTAGGTCATAATTAGGCCATAATTTGCCACCTCTTATCTCTCTGGTGAATCTACAGGGAGGATTCAATGCTGAGTAGACCATTTTTTCTCTGCAACTAATGTCAGGTGCAAAGAACCAGGGCCACTCATAATGTTTCAGCATAGAAGATTTATTCAAGCCTGTACACAAGAAACTGATCAGCTAAAGTTCAATGTGAAATTGATGCCAGATAAGGGTCAATGGAATTCAGGAGAGGTTGGACTTGGAGCACTTGTGGCAATGCAACAACTCTAAACTGATGACATGCTTGACTCTATCCCCCAGCTCTGCCTGCTCTTCTCCTGCCTCTGCATGAGAAAACATAAATTAGAATGAATTAGACTTAGTGCCACTGGGTCCTAGAAGGCATAAGAAATCCCATGATGTTTTCTTAATGGATAAATTAGAATATATCCCTTATTCTAATGCAATGTAAGCAATGAAAGAAAAAAACACATTGAGTTTTTGAATAAAATACATATGATTAACATGAATCTAAGGCTTATTTTATTTTTAAAGAATCTTCCCACATTTAGATCACAGTATTAGCTTGAACCGAACAACAGGATTCTGTAGAGATTCTCAGTCATCCAGGTCACGGTTATCCCCAAGGTGCTTTTTCAGGAGGAAACTGGACTTTCTTGTTTTTTCTTTTGAAGAGGTTTCACTTCTTGGATGAGAAGCAAAACATCTTCAAAAGAAAAAGAAGAAAGTCCAGTTGCCTACTGAAAAAGCACTTTGGGGACAAATGATAGGATATTCATAGATATATGATTATTTGATTGATTGAGATGGATGTCAAACCAAGATGAAAGTCATCAGGAGGTTCCACTGTGTATTCTCTCCAACATTCATTCCAATACACCAAACTGGTTTTCAAGTATAACCTAAGTATACACCTTATTTAAGTCAAGCTGTTCAAGGATGAAAGTTCAGTTCCTTCTGTCTCATCACCACAGCAATGTGTATGTTGAAAATAATACTCAAGAGTTAGGGCAGTCAGTCATGTAGGGCAAAAAAGGCATGTGTATAACACAATAGTCCCATAGGAGTCACAATGAGGAGGCAAGGAAGACAGCAATATCCAAGTACCACCAAAGGATTAAAAAAGATACATTCTACCCATATGGGTGAGAAGGAGAATATATTCATACTTTATATTTATGCTCATTATTTACAAGGGATTTGGTGTATTTTGTCAATCTTGGACCAACTGGAGATGTGTTTGTTCTGATGGAGAATGCCAGTGCTTAAACTTCTCCCTTGTTCGATTCTTTAGCTGTAAACCAATTTTCATCTTCAATTGGAAAATGCTTTTGGTTAGAGAAATGTCCTTGGCAGCTTTTCACACTGAGGGCTGTGATCTGAAAGGCAGGACAATACAGCCACCTTTCTTAGAAGAGGAAAAGAAAACTTGCGAAAAAGAAAAAAGAAAAACCCACACGGGGACAATTGTAGTTCAGCAACACAAACATTGCCTTCTGCAATTAAAATTCCACCTCTGCACAGTTTTCATCATTCTCTATGAGACCCGGAAGAAGCTTCCCACTGTTTATATTTAAGCAAGGACAATCGAAGGAAAATATTAAGATTTACAGAAACCTTATCTAATTCATTTCTAGAAGCCGAGACTTCCTCTGCAGAAGAGCATGGGGGCTTGGGAGACAGGGGAGGGAATCCAATTGAAAGAAGGTACTTAGAGAAGCTGTAGGAAATTATACACTTAATTCTTTCCTTTAACACTCAAAACCACATGAGATGATAAGATGATAGCTACTTCCTTACTGTTTAAAGGAGCTTATTCTCCTAAGACCTGGGGTTTTAGGTGTACTTGGTTTTTTTTTTCTGAAAGACTCTTTTTGGCTGGCACTACAGGTATCTTGCAGTCCAGTTTCATATCAGAACTGTAGATACTGTGGGCTTTGGTTTCTATTTTTGAACTAGGAGGTCACTCTATCATTTTCATCCTAGAACTATCAAACTATTTTTTTTATGGAGGCAGACACACCCCCTTTGCTAGAACAACATGCCCTTCTCTTTGAAAGTATCCTGATTTTTTTAAAAAAATATTTGGAGGGGGCATGTTTACCTTTTGCTGAAATTTTAAAAACAACAGGTTTCGTTCCCAGATGGAACTCATTGCGCCAGTTTGAAGGGCAAAACATGACTCACCTCTACTGCTTTATTGCCCAGATCTTGTCAGTGTGAATTAAGCTAGCCTTTATGAAATCAGAGCTCAATGTGCAAGACATTAAAATCTCTGTGGTCTCACTTCTTTGTGTTAACAAAATCTAGACTTTGCTGCAAGCTAAAGGAGAGGTGTTTGAATTAGGATGTGGTACAGAACAGCTCCATTCTTAAACAAGCCTGGAAGCTTGGCTGATGCGGATCATTTCAAGACAAAATTGTGTGTTGTGTTCTTATTTATTTACTGAGCTTTAAAATGCATTTGTGTGTGGCTATTTCTTTTTTGCTTTATAAAGCAAACAAGATATCAAAAGAACATATTTTTACCTCTCTTTCTCTGTGGCTATCAGTGCGGAATATCTGCCTTGAGATATCTTCGGGATTTTCTCAGATCTGTTGCTTTGAAACAGACATCTGCATGTTATTTTTGCATTAATTCTTACTTGCTTTTTGGGATATTTCTGCTGAGCAAAGGAAATGCCAGACCTAACTTGATGCCTTCCTCTCACAGACATACCCTGTGCTGTTAAAATCCATCAGAATGACACACTGCCCTTATGGAGGGAAGCTGTTATGACACATTGCATTAAAAAGATATCTGCAGCCTGTACGAAACAATGTTGTAAGTGATGATTTGGTGTTCTATAAATAAATTTAGCACTTTCTGAGCAGATCGTATTGATTTTCACCTGTCCTTGTTGACTTAAAGTGAAAAAGGAGTTCATAAAACTGGCAGGCATTCCTTTCTCCTACTTTTGGTACACACCATTATTGGGGTATATCAATGGAGAATATGGTTCAGTTCAAACTTTAATATTACTTCTTTCTTTATGTTTCATGAAATTAACCACGTTATAACACAAGGATGAAATTTAGAAGTAAATTTGCTGCTCTGATTACCATAATGTAGTTCTTATATTCTATTCATGTTGGTTGATACTTTTGGCTGTTGAATACAGAAGGGGTCTCGTTTTTAGATCCCATGTGTTGTGCATCATGAAACACATATGATTTGAGATCTCTGTGATTGCACAGTTCTTGATCATGCAGAGGAAGTATCTACGTGAGCAGAAATGTGGGATCCTACCTTAAACCGAACCAGATTGGCGCAGAATTGTGAGGTCCTTGGCGCTCTCTGAGCTTGATGGTTTCCTTGCTGATGTTTCATTGTCAAACTAGGCAATATATCCCAATATATCTTAGAATTGTCACTGACTTTTATGGATTTTGGAGAAAGGAATCTGTCTTTTCTGTTTGTCTCACCTGGAGAGGATTTTATTTTTGCATATTTCCAAGTGATACCACTTCTTTTTCAGAATTCTATATGGATAAACTCTGTTTGCATGCTTAGAGGACTCTATTAGAGGATTTAATCAAGGAGAGAAGCAACTTAGAACTAAGGAGAAATTTCCTGACAGTTAGAACAATTAATCAGTGGAACAACTTGCCTCCAGAAGTTGTGAATGCTCCAACACTGGAAGTTTTGAAGAAGAGATTGGATAACCATTTGTCTGAAGTGGAGTAGGGTTTCCTGCCTAGGCAGGGGGTTGGACTAGAAGACCTCCAAGGTCCCTTCCAACTCTTCTCTTCTCTTCTCTTCTCTTCTCTTCTCTTCTCTTCTCTTCT
>NW_020769328.1:4955536-5022401 GCF_900518735.1 Pseudonaja textilis | reverse complement strand
CTCTTCTCTTCTCTTCTCTTCTCTTCTCTTCTCTTCTCTTCTCTTCTCTTCCCTTCCCTTCCCTTCCCTTCCCTTCCCTTCCCTTCCCTTCTCGGATCAGGAAGAGAGACCCACTTATAGATGTGATCATCTCAGAGGGAGTGGCTTGATTTTGCTTTTTTAAAAAACGTTTTGGGAACCTGTATCCCTAAATAGATGTAAGATCTAGAAAGAGGTTTGTGCAGATATTTAAATTTTTCACTCCTACCATCCCGGTCTGCAATTCTCTTTCTGAATATTAAATCCTTCAAGCTGCTATGATAGTGTTGGTAGTAGTTTCCCGAGCAACCACACAGTTCTGTACCCATTTATGGATTGCAGGTGAGTTACCAGCCATTATGGAACAGCAGAGCATCATGATTTAATGACAGCACAGATTTGGGGCTTGCTAGTGGAAAAAAAAAGAACAAACAATCAAGCAGTGAAGACTTATATAAGAGAGGTGTGAAAAAGATCAAGATCAGAAACATTTGCTTCTCCTTGATTTAAAAAAAAAATAACATAGGATGATTTTTTTTTAATTGCAAGATCTCTCCCCCGCCCCCCGTACTTTATTCACTGGATAACTGTGTTCTCTTAGAGAGTCAAAACCCTGTTTTATGCTTGTGTAATTCAATAGCAGAAGCAATATTCTCCTCCCTCTCCTCCACTATTTCTTTTCTTCTTTCTTTTTAAAGATAAAACTGGTGCCAAAGTGAAAGACGTGCTCTTTAATTATTAGCCTGGAGTGATTTTTTTTTTTTTTCAACAGAGATGAAGAGATTCTGGAAATAATTGCTGGCTACTATCATATAAAACAGGATGTATCTATCTCAGCATTAGTAGAGATTGCTGAAATTAGAGGTGAGAGCTATTTGCCTGTGGGCCTGCCAGTGTGGCCGATTCTTTTAAACGGTGGCTTTGTTGTCTGTTTCTTTGTCCTCCTCCTCATCCCCTTTTTTTCTCCTTTCTCCTCTTTGTCCTCCTCCTCTTCCTCCTCCTCCTTCCTTTGGCCACTTTCTTTATGAGACAAATAAGATGCTAGCAGATTAGAAGGTGGATGCTCCTTGTTGTTTTCCTATAAGGATGGGAGCGACAGGAAAAGGGTTCAGCGGGAATGTAAAACAGACGTACATATTTCTGTTTTGGGAAGGGCTGTGCATTTAAACAGCGGAGTGGAGAACTGAAAAAAAAAAGTGTGTGTGGCCTCACCTCCAGTTTTACAGCCGCTGAACTTTCTCAACATCGCAACTTTCTCATGGTTATTTGCTGGTGTGATTTTGCGTTTTTTTAAAGAGTAAAATGCATATGCCGAGCTTAGCAAACCCATCTTGTTCTTTAAACCCGTTATTTCTCCTTGGAATTTACAAAAATATAGGTGTTTTCAGTCATATGTCTCTTCTGTCTTCTGTCATAGCCAGGGGAGGGCTGCTGGGGGTTTGTAGGGGTTCAGGAGAGCCCCTAGCTAAGATTCTGTGAAGTTTGGAGAACCCCTCAAATCCTACTCCTGGCTGGCCCCACCCCCCAGCCCCACCCCTCCCAGAAGTCCCCACGCCACCCGTTCTGGATGCAGGTAAGTACAGGGGGCGCGTGCAGGGTGAAAAACAGGCCCCCCAGAAGTTTGGGAAAGCTGGAAATGCCCCTGTTTCCAGCTTCCAGAGCGCCTCCGGAGCCTGGGGAGGCTGATTTCGTCCTCCCAGAGGCTCGAGCAAAGTCTCCGGAGCCCGGGGAGGGCAAAAAGGCTCCCCCACCATGATGCAGGAGGTGGACTAGGCCACGCCCACCCTGGCCACGCCCACCCAGCAAGCGGGCAGAGAACCCGTTGCTAAAATTTTTGAAGCCCATCCCAGTCATAGCTTTTGCAAGCACTGGAGTTAAGATCGATCTGATGTAGGAGATAAAATGTTGGATTGGCCCTTAGGGCGGTCCACTCTCAGCTATAGAGGCTGAGGTCAGCTACTGTCTCTCACCTTTGCCTAGATCATGGAGTGGTGGCTGTGGGGTGGGAAAAAGGAGAACTGTAGAATTGGAAGGGGCCACAAAGATCATGCAGTCCAATCCCCTACAATGTCCAAGAAAACCAATTAAACTGTCCTTGAGATGTAGTTACCTATAGTCAGTCCCTCCACAGGTATAGAGAAGCTATAGTCTCCATAGGCAGATTGTTTACTATGGCACATATCCTACCCAGTGGTGGGATTCAAATTTTTTTTATTACTAGTTCTGTGGGCATGGCTTGGTGGGCATGGCAGGGGAAGGATACTGTAAAATCTCCAGTCAGAGGTAGCATTTGCCGGTTCTCCGAACTACTTAAAATTTCTGCTACTGGTTCTCCAGAACTGGCCAGAACCTGCTGAATACCACTTCTTATCCTACCGCAGAAGAATTTACTACACCTATGATGTTTTCCCTTATATTTAAACAAAACTAAAGAACGCCATATATTGAGATCTTGAGATCTTGAAAGGAAGGTAGAATATAAACCTGGCCCAAAAAAAAAAAGAAAAAAAAAGAGCTGTGTCTGCAGAATGAGTAGTGATACCACTTCTAAGAACTGAGTGTGTGTATATCCATGTGCAAACATGGATTTCAAGCAATAATACTCTTGAGCGTTCCTCTTAAATAGGAGTTAAGAGATATAATTCACATAATTGCATCTCAGTTAGGTATAAGTAAATGCTGTCTTCCTCTTTGTCCCTTTTTGATTGAATCAGGATATTCTGTCTTGATTTGTTTTTCTTCTGCAAGAACAAACTAAGTATTTTGTATTTCGACCATGTTCTGAGTTGTCAGAATTGGAAGAAGAAAATGGATGAGGCACTTGAACCATTCAGCTTTGTCAGTTGTCGAAATGGTCTGTGCTGAAATGAGAATGCGTGAAGCTTTTCTTCTTATTATTATTATATAAAGCCTTTGTTCTGTGGGTTTTGTCCTCCTTACTCCAAGGTTAGCGGATTTTTCTTTTATTGGGATTACATATGCCTTATTTTACTGAATATCTACATCACTTCATCAGTTGACAATGGCGAGATGTTGGGGAACATTAAAGTATTTGACATAGGGGAGTATATTTAGGATTGGGAGGAGCCTGATTGAATAGATTGATTAAATAGGCTGAGATTGGAACATAGGTTAAGGGGAAAATTGTTATCTAAAAGTTACAGTTGCACAATATTTAGTGAAAATATATCTTGGAATCCTAGTGACTGAGGTGTGTTTAGGCCATTGAACTCAAATGCCTCCTTAGTGCAGGAATTCATATGAAAGCATCCTAGATAGATGGATCTCCAATTTCTGCTTAAACATAGTCAGTGAAGAGCAGTTGCTATATCTTTAGGCTATTGGTTTCACTGTTGAACAACTCTTATCATTAGGGCGCTTTTCTTAACATTCAACCAGAATCTTTTTTTCTTATAACTTAAGATCATTAATCTATGTCCTGCCTTCTGGCTGCATGGAGAATAGACATATTTTGTGTGACAATTACTTCTGGTATTTCAATGGTGTTATGATAGCTGTCTTTTCTCAAGGCTAAATCTACATAGCTTCTTCTAGCAATCTTTGCAAAATTTAGATTCTAGTTCTCGGATGTCCTTTCTTGTCCTTAATTTCAGTTTCTAAACTTCTAGCGATGCAGCCTAAGATTCTGTAGATACAACACTGCTGATTCGTCTTCAGTTGGCTAACAATATTTCTTACCAAACAATGGAAAATGCTTCCTTAATAGCGCCAACTGTTTCTTTAAAAAAAGAAATACTTGTTAATCATACTGTGTCTCATTCATACGGTGACTTTACAATTAGAAAAAAAAGGCATTCCTTCAATTACATTTTTAGCTTGATCTTTTGTGTCACATGCCTAATACACATCACATATCTGATTTTGGCTAGCAGTGATCAAGGATATTAGTTTTCAGTGAAGGATGCAGAACATTTTTTAATAAATTCATTTGTCAGAAGTTGGTGTTTCTGAACAAATGGCCTCCTTAATGTATTTTTCATCATAAGCAATTTGCATGAGAACATCTCATTACATTCTCTTGCCAGCTCAGACTGATGTCAACTATTGGGGAGAGAGAAAATATGGCTGCGTATGTTAATTATATAATAGATGTTTTCCCAAGGGTTGTTTGCCTTATCTGGAGAGAAATAAAATGGTTCGGTATTCTACCAAAGAATGTGGAAGCTTTACAGAAGCTTTACAACAGCAGAGCTGGCTGAAGTCACATTGATGCTGTTACAGTTTATATTGATTTAATTGTTGAGTTTAGATTGCACCCATCTTACAGCATGACTCTGGGCAGGGTACAATTAAAATATAAAATCTAAAAACCAGATAAAACTCAATAGCTCAAAAAAGAGCTAGATTTTTAAAAAAGAATAAAATATACCAAAGATATAAGAACAGATTAGGCAAGGCCTGGCTCAAAAACTATGACTGTGAGAGGGACCTTGGAGTCAATGCCTAGCTTCAACCAATCTTTCCTCTACTGCACCCTTAAGAAGACCATAATAACAATAGCACTTAGACTTATATACCGCTTTATAGTGCTTTACTGCGGTTTTACAGAGTCAGAATATTGGCCTCAAATAATCTGGGTCCTCATTTTAACCACCTTGGAAGGGTGGAAGGCTAAGTCAACCTTGAGCCAGTCAGGATCGAACTGCTTGTAGTGGGCAGAGTTCACTATAGCAATAGCACTTAGACTTATATACTGCTTCCCAGCGCTTTACAGCCCTCTCTAAGCAGAAGGAAGGAAGGGCTGACTTATATACTGCTTCACAGTGCTTTACAGCCCCTCTCTAAGTGCTTTACAGAATCAGCATCTTGCCCGCAACAATTTGGGTCCTTATTTTACCCACCTCAGAAGGATGGAAGGCTGAGTCAACCTTGAGCCTGGTGGGATTTGAACTGCCAAATTACAGGCAGCCGATAGTCAGCAGAAGTGGCCTGCAGTACAGCATTCTAACTACTGTGCCACTAAGGCAGTATAATGTATGGCTCAGCCTCATCATGCAGCATTCAAGGAATATGTTAAACATGGTTAGGGCTCTTCTAACAAGGCCTGTTGCAGGATGCTTTTCCCAGAGCTCCTACCATTGATGAGCATTCAAAACTATGCTGATCAGAATGAGCAGTGGAGATGTGTCCTTCTGATTGCTGATTGTCATGAAATTTAGTACTGAGTGAAATTGCTTGCTGAGATTGTCATCCCTGTCCATCTTACAAAGGTCTGATGATGCTCTTGTAAACTGATTTGGCCATGCAGGCTGTGAGAAATCATAGGAGAGATATGAAATCTTGGGACCCCTATGTCCCAGACCTCAAACTGCTCCTTTAAGAAAGGAATGAGAGAAAGATGAGAAAAATGATCTGATCCAATAACTCTTGAGAGTGAACATTATCTTTGAGATTTGGCCCTGTCTCCTTTCCTCCTGGCTTTCTCTAGGATTGGGTTCATGCAACACTTCACTAGGCTAAAATGGAGTGGAGTGGTTTGTGGTTTGGCATTATGAAACCACGACGATGCTGCTTTTCATTAAAAAGATCTGAAAACAATGTACAATGTAAACAGTCAGTTGAAACTATTAAAATATACATTGACACTCATTTATAAAACGTCAAAGTGAGCAGTAAAATAAACATTAAAACATTAACACAGCATAGTAAAAACAGCAATTAATAAATTACAGCAGCATTAACCCAGGATTTGTCTTAGCATGTTGCATAAACCATTGCTTTGACTTATGGTTTATGGTATAGCATGTTGTGGGAATCCAGCCAGGATGTACAGTATGTCAATCTCCCACATGGCATTTCTGAAAAAATATTATTTGATTTGAGCTTGTTCTTTAGTTCATTTTCAAACTTGTTCCAAAGTCTGGTGGCCCCTTTAGAAACCCATTTATGACTATGCCAGCTTCACTTCAAAAGGGACTCTAATCTATATGTCTCCAGTTTTAGCCCAGTGCTAATCACGGCACCACACTGGTTCTTGACTGTAGGGTTTTTGCTCAGTTCCTCTCTATAGAACATAGAATAATTGAACTGGAAGTGACCTTTTAGATCTAGTCCAACCTCTTACCCAAGCAGGAGATCCTATTAAGCTAGACAACTTTTATACACAATAGAATAACTCCGCTGTTTCAATCAAGAAGGCTCTTCTAAAGCACTATCTTTCCTGGAAAATAGTAGAATGTTTCTACTTAGATAATTTTCCCAAACGTAACTTTTTAGGATCTTTAAAAAACTTTTCCTTCCAGTACTATCTAGTACATTGGTCCCCTGGACGCCACATATAGTACAACGTTGTTTAGTCAGGATTTTTTGCTTTTATACATAGACCTCTTGGCCTTTAAACAACTCTCAAATTAATTTGAATTTTTTTTTTTAAAAAAAATCTTTCCTAAGTGACCTAAGTGTAAGATGCCTAACCTGTCTGTGGTCAGGGGTGTTAATTGCTAAGATACATGCTGGTTTCAAAAGCGGCCATAGCTCTCTTAAGTGTTTATGTTAATATCCTACTAGGTAACTCTGTTGCAAGCTTTCTTCTCATCATGATTTGTCTCTATGCTCCAAAAGAAAAGCTTTCAAAATAACATTACTGATGCTGCTTGTTTGCTGTGCCTTTTCCTGCTGGGAGAGCTTTTAATAAAGGCATATATTTTCCTCTGTCATAAAATTTGCAAAGGCTCCTTTTCAAGGTCTCCACTGAAGTTATCATCAACTTACCCATTCCTGTGTACTCTCCAGATGTGGCTGAAATGATTCCCAGTAAGCTTTTTGAATAAAAGATGTGGTACGTTCTTTCAAGCCCTACTTCTTCCTCCTCACAAAAACCAGCCTTCACCCGTGTTTGACATTTAGCAGAAGCTAGTGAACTCAGTTTAATAATGCCCTCTTTGCTGTTAGTGAAGTCCTTTTCATGGATGAAATAAATCTGCTCCCACAGAAATCTGTGGCAATTTTCTTTATCATCTGTACCTTAAAGCAGAAATGCTTCTGGGTGTCACATTTATCACCTCATTGCTGCAAGATCTCCACAGTCCCCTGGCCTTTTTCAGATGTTCTCCTGCTCCCTTTTACTGTTGGCTTTATGTGTGTTCTGTCGAACATCTCCCACAACTCCAGAGCCTAACAAGCAGCAGACAAAAAGAAAAAAGGTATTTAGTTTTGAGGGACTTTGCTTGGACCCCTAATGTCAACCAACAGAAGATGATAAGAGAATCCCATACCTTCATCTGCCTATCCAAGAGAGGATTCCTCCCTCCATATTCACAGGGATATGGCACATGCTTGAGATGAAAGGGAGGCATCGTGTTCCTTTGCTGTCTGCGGAAGTTGCTGCTACAAGATATCGTAAGCCATTTGTTTTAATAGGATTTGATAATGCTGGGTTGAGAGCAGGCTCAGACGTTCTTCTAAATATCTGTCAGGCTCAAAGAGCCAAGAATAACACATGTAGTTACTTCAGAGTATTTCTTTATTGTTGTTCACCTATTAACAGAATCTTGTCAGACTAAAGCAACTTTCCGAATAACTATAGATATACTCCGTGAATTTCTAGAGAGGGCCAACCTTGCTCTCTTCCTGACTACCAGACATTCCAAGCTCCACTGCCTCTTTGCCCTCTAGGAAATCTGGTTTATCCCCTTTAAAGCCCTTCATGGCTTGGGTCTGGGTTATCTAAGGAAACATCTCCTGCCAAACACATCCACCCGACCCATTAGAGTGAGGAGACAGGGAACGTTGCTAGTCCCACCTCTGTGGGAGATACACCTGATGGGACCCAGAAGAAGGGCCTTCTCTGTGGTGGCTTTGTCTCTCTGGAACATCATTCCCCCAGAGATTAGAATGGTCCCCTCACTAATACTCTTCCGAAAGGCACTGAAGGCCTGGTTTTGCCAGTGGGCCTGGGGAACCCAGGGAAGGATGGAGCCCATCAGGTGGCTAGTATGATCTTCTGTCATCGGGGAGGGGGAGGGAAGTTTGTTTTTGATTTTTGTTTTTTTTTTGTTTTGTTTTTGTTTTCCCAAATGTTGTTCTATGGTACTTTACTAATTTATTTGATTCCTTTTGTTAGTTTTTATTGTTTTTGTTTTTTGTTTTAAATATGGTTTTACATTTTGTAGGCCGCCTCGAGTTGCCATGGGCGAATAGGCGGCAATATAAATAAAATAAATAAATAAATAATAATTTAAAAAAAGAGCCCCACCTTCCTATGACTCCGGACTACATTCCATTTCAGGATCAAATTTTTGCACAAGAGCAGAAATAGTATCGGTAACAATGTTGGGGAAGGGAAAAGAGTTTCTTTCCTTCACACAATGTTGATTTTTTTCCCCATTATACAGTATCTTTTCTTACTATTGGTTGGCTTTAGAATTTTCTAAAATTGCTTCCAAAGTATTCAGAATCAGAAAGAAATGAATAGCCAATACAATACAATACAATAGCTATATTCCCCCCGCCCCCATGTAATGTAGCATTTGTGGACAGCTCCTAACTTTTTTTTCTCAAAATGGTGACATCTCCCAGAAAACAAGGGAGATAAAACTGAAATTCATCTATTTAGGTGTCCTGAAGAATCATTACTTTGAGGATAAAAGAATCAGCCTGATGCGTTGAATCCCATTTACACAAGCTCAGAAGTCTAGTGGTGCCATTTCAGACTAACAAATGTTATTAAAAGGCATACACTTTTGTGAGATGCACAAAATGCATCTTGTGAAGGGAGCAGAGGCTAACAAAAGCTTATTATGACCTTTAATAACAATTGTTAGTCTGAAAAGATGCTAACAGACTCCTCTAATTTTTGGTACCATAGATTAACATGGTTCTTTGCCTACAATGCCCACAAACTCATATATGAGTATGAAAAAGGGTGTGCCAGAATTTATTTTGTAGCCCATTTGCTGATTGGGAAGGAGAGGAAGAGCTATTTGCAAGCTCTTAAGAAGGAGGCCATTTGCTCAGCATCTCTTATATGGCTGCAAAAGTCAACCCAAGACTGCCTGCCTCCCCGTAAGGTTTAAATACAGCCCCTAAAGACCTTAAAACCTGTTGCCAAATTGTAATTTTTAATGTGATAGAAGAGTGAAAAAAATTAAATACATGACTGGAGGCTGATCCTATTAACTCTATTTAATTTTAATTACACAGAAATGTAAATTAAGTTGAATCAAATTTATCTCACAGTTTATTCCCACTTCTGAAAGCTTTAATGTGAAGCCCTAATCAAGAGCAAAGTTCAGCCTAAAGAAATGGTGTCCCCAGAAGAGAAGAGTATCACTAGGAAGATGTGGATTCCAAGAAGAATGGAATGGAATGGAATGGAATGGAATGGAATGGAATGGAATAGAATAGAATAGAATAGAATAGAATAGAATAGAATAGAATGGAATGGAATGGAATGGAATAGGAATAGGAATAGGAATAGGACAGAACAGAACAGAACAAGGAATAGACTAGAGTAGAATTAGAATAGAATAGAATTAGACTAGACTAGACCAGACTGGACTAGAATTCTTTATTGGTCAAGTGTGATTGGACACACAAGGAATTTGTCTTTGGTATATATGCTGTCAATGTACATAAAATACATTCATCATGAATCATAAGATACAACACTTAGTGATCATCATAGGATACCAAATAAGCAATCAAAACCAGTATTTAGAAAACTAAATAAAACAATATAATCATAAAGATACAAGCAACAAGATTACAGTCCTTTTACATAGTTATAGAAGGAGATAGGTAATAGAAAGGATGAGAAGAATAACAGGAATACCATCTTAGTAAGTAGTTTGACAGTGTTGTGGGAATCAGTGCAGAGTGATGGCATGGGGGAAAAAAAAACGTCCTTGTGTCTAGTTGTTCTAGTGTGATCTGTATAATGCTCTATAACATTGTTTTGAGGGGCAGAAGTTGAAACAATTTGTGTCCAAGATGCGAGGGGTCTGTAGATAGAATGAATTTTAGGCTGTGCTATTTTAAGGCAGGAGTTGGATGAGATTCTCACAGGTCCCTTTCCCAGGATTGTTTCCATTTTGAAGGAAAAGCAGAGAAGAATTTGCTAATGAGGATACAGCATTTCCATTTCAGAAAGGAAGCAGTCGGCGCCCTTTGAAACACGAGTCCACACCTGTGGAATGAGTTGGTGTCTTCTCCTTGAATTTGTTGTTTTCCTCTTATTAAAGTAATTGCTGTTAATTAAGAGGCCCTAATAGATTTCAAGCGAGAGGAGGCTCTTCCGTCCATTCTTCCAGCTGATGCGGCTTTGAAGAAAAATCATGCCTGTGTGTGTTTGGCCCTTGGCAGATGGTTCCTGCCCTCCAGGCCTTTCTGTCTTATGTACTTCATTAAACTGAGGGCAAATAGCGTCCCCCCTCCCTCCCCGATAAATAAAACGTAGCCACTGGCTACCTGTTGCCAGTAATTGCTTTGCTGAGTCAGACCTGATTAACCTGACGGGTTGGACGGCAAGCTGCTTGTCTCTTCCAGCAAATTCAAACAAGGAATTTCTATTTATTAAGAAAGGTGCCGTGCCAGCAAATCGGGGAGTTTTGTGTTAAAAATGTATGGAACTCAAGATGCAAACGAAGGGCTGCCCGGAGGCTCTTTACAAGATTGTAGCCTGCTATTCTGAATTTTCAAGTGCGTTGACCCTATGGCTTTCAACAAGTGGAGAGAGTTGCAATTCCCCCCTCACCCCACCTCCAAATTCCTCTTTCTATAGCAACCTGACTTGAAAAAGATTCGTTTTCTTCCCTTAAAAAAAAAAAGTGGAATGGGGTTTCGAAAAGGTAGATAGGATGTCAATGCTAATCATTGCTGTGATGTGTGTTTTCCAAGGGGGGGAAAATGGGGGTGGTGGTATACCAGAGGTAGCACTCAGCAGGTTCTGACCAGTTCTGGAGAACCAATAGCGGAATATTTGAGTAGTTCAGAGAACTAGCAAATCCCATCTCTGGTTGGCCCTGCCCACATCTCTTCTCTGCCTCCCAAGTCCCAGCTGATCGGCTGGGTCTTCTTTGGTTGCCCTGCACAGGAGAATGGCGCTGGAAAGCAGGTTAGTGGGGTGGGGAGGGAATGGGATTTTGCAGTAATCTTTTCCCACCATGCCCACCAAGCCACGCCCACCAAGGCAAGCCACACCTACCAAGCCATGCCCACAGAACCATTAGTAATTTTTTAAAAAAATCCCACCTCTGCTTTATACCTGAACTTCAGGAACCTGCATTTAAACTATATGTGGGTGGGGCTGACATGATGAAGCAAAGAATGTCCCTGAGGCTCATCTATCCTTCTGAGATTAATGTAGCCGGACTGTTGATATACCATTGAAATTGCCATCCATTGTCCAGCCTTCTCCCCTATTGTACCAGGAGTAAAATGGTCTTGACCTAACCAGCCAGTGTGCCTTGCAAAGATTTATTGAATAGGACAAACAGAACATATTGGAGTAATAAGGAAGGGACATTTTTCCTTGCATTTCGGCCTATTAATAATGCGACTCACCCAGCATCGTCTACATCTTTCATAAAGCCTGTTTGTGTTCATTTTTTTCAGAGGTCCCCTCAAGAGCCTACACTGATTGATGAACTTCGATAGACAACACTCTAAATCAAGATATGCTTTATTCCCTCTCCCTCTTTTTTTTTTAAAAAAAATATGTCACTTTATTTGTTTTAGAAAAGGAAACAACAAGCAGCAATGTTTTGGGATCGGTGTGTAATCTTGAACTGAGCTGGCCCTCACTCCTCTGTGAATTATTATTTTGACAGTGCGTATTTGCTGAATTTTCAAATATCAGTGTATATTTGGCATGTCTTTTATCTTCATCCAGAGCATTTGACACTGAGCATTTGCACTCTAGGATTTAGCGCATGAATCATGTCTGACACTAGTTACCAACCTTTGGTAATATATAATACATGACATGCACTGGTAGTTAGTATTTGGCAGTTTCTGACATGCTGCAGTGAATACTGAACAATTAGCAATCACTATTCAACAACCTGGGTTCTAATATTTGATAAGCCTTAGTAGACAGTCTTTGTGCAACACTGTTTAGTGCCATTAGGTGCCAGTCATTGAATTAACCCCAAGAAGTTAATTTGCAGTGTCAGAGGTTGAAATTAGGTGGCTGAAGACCGAACTCATTCCCCAAATCCCAAACCTTAAGAATATGTTGCAAAATTCTACTGTAGCTTTAGAAAGCCCCAACGATTGAATGTCATGGGTGAGTTTAACTAATTCAGTGTAGGGAACTAATTTTTTAGTCACAGATTTATTTTGCTTGTGGGTTGGATGGAAATAGGTTAATGGATGGAAAGCATTGATGGTGACCTCTGTTCCCTACTTAAACCTTTACAAAGATATTTCTGGTGGATCAGAATTCAGACCCCAAAGAATGATGACTAATGGATCAGAAAGCAAGAATTACATTGTAAGTCTGTTGATAAAGTCTAATGAGGAATTCCTCCTGATTCAGGGAAAGGATCTGCAAGCATTTGGACTCTATACAACGAACGTGTGGAAGCAACAGAAATTACAAATATCATGAAAGATTTTTTTTCTTTCCTTCCCCTTTCCTTCCTGTTTCTTTCAATTTTTTCTGCCACCTCCCCCCTCTTCCTCTTTGTATTTAATAGGCTGTCCTGCATCAAAGGTTGGCTGACAATTTGTTAAAACAATGTATTCAAATGATAAACTCGTTACCCCAAATTCAGGAACGTATTGAGAAATATTATTGCTACTGCAGATGATAACTTTTTAAGTGGAATAAAACTACACCAAAAATATGGAAACAGGCAGCAGAGCAACACATTAAAAAGGGAAAAATAACTAGTGGTAGATTAAAAGCTGGACACAGCTAAATTCCAAACAAAGCAATTTATTCAAAGCAAATTCCAAATAAATTCCAAACAAAGCAATTTATTCAAAGTTTGAAATAATAAGTCTTCAGAATGGTAGAGATTAACCACTCTTTGTACTGGTGTTTCTCAGCCTTGGTTTAAGTTTAAGACACATGGACTTTATCTCCCAGAATTACTCAGCCAGTCAACACAATAGCACTATTTGCTATTGTTTCACTGACTGTTCCATTACCTTTGATTTTACCCCTTGCAACATTGCCATTTCTTCTGAACTGGTAACTTGGAAGGAAAAATTAACATGCCCTGGTGGTACTGATGTTGATATCTCAACTAAATTAAAAAAAAATTAAAAACAGGCTAGATGGGACTGCCTCAAAGTGTTGTTTTTTACTACAGCTTTGTTTGATGGGAAAGAACCATAATTAGAGCATGCCAGAACCATCGACTGAAGTCCTGAGTCACTTAGGTGAGATGGGCAGGATAGAGATATGATAAATTGGGTGCTGGAACCATCTCTTTCAGATAAGAAAATTCATTCTGGAACCCACAACCCAATTCTTAAAGAAGTTGCTTTCATTGAAAGAGAATAGCTCATTCTACTGCTTTGTATATTCCTTTTTTTAGTGGCTGGTTTCTTACTAAGGACTGTAAATCTTTAGACAGGCAGCTCCCTGATGAAGTCAAGCACTACCACAAAGAGGGTTACCTTATGAAGAAAAGCCAATACAGGATCCAGACAGAAAATTGTCAACTATTGCAAAGCAATGCCCATTAAAGAGCTGCTTTCTGTGATGCCAAGACCTCTCTATATGTCTAGGGAACTGCCCAGAGTTCTGAATTTCAGTTCCTCTTGTTGAACGCTCAGCCATTCTACATAATCAGTATGGTATAGAGGTTACTTTATCCTCATAGAATTGAAATTGAATGTAGACAAGAGGTGGACACTCACTAGCAAATGACAGAAAGTAAACAATAGACTCTCCCCAAAGTGTGGAGAGCTTACTGAAGTTTATTCTCCACAGTCCCTCGGGCGTTCAGGGACAGGGGTTGGAATCAGCTCCCTCAACCAAGAACCCGAAGTATCATTTGAAATAAAATGCCTAGCTGAAGAGATAAACTGATCTGGAAACAGCAGTTTTGAGTCTTGTTTTCTTGTTCTTGCACTAAGTCTCAGCTATGGGCATACCATTTGAGCAATTCCTTAATGGTGTAGTCTCTGGCCTTTTTTCTTCCTCTTAAACCATCTCTCTTTTCTGCCTGGACTATGAGATGCATCAAGGTCAGGCAGTGTTGATGGATGTGGGAGTTTTAGTACACAGGCTGGAAAAGGCTAATCCAGCAGGTGCTTTCTCTGCAGGTTTTTCGTTGTTCTTCTCTGATGTTTGGCATCTCCCTCTTTTCCAAACCTAACCCATGATCCTTCAGAGCAGCCTTAATGTTCAGCAAGCACTGAATCTGCACTCACTCATATCCTGCTGCTGTGGCTTACTCCAAAGGAGCTAGTAGTTCCTCTCCACCACTCTTGAGTCCATGAATTTATTCTATGTGCCAGAATGGAATAGTTTTTGCATTCCTTTCTGGTAGAATTCATTCCTCACTTTTCTCTTTCATATAGCTGCATTCTTTCAATAATCCAATTTCAAATGAGATTAGTGGTTTTTGGCATTGCTGAATGGGAAGGAATTGCAAAACCTTATTGACTTATTGAATTTTTTTTGCTAGACCCTACTTTATTTTCTACCCACCTGGGTTTGGGGGCTTGTTCCAGAGACTGATCACCCCAAAAGGAAATTGGTCTTTTGAGGAGATCTTTGGACATTCAGAATGAATAATCATCTCTGCTATTGAGGTGCCATAGTTGTTGATAGTATTAGTAAGGGCAGAAGGATGAATGACCCTTGATTCTCTGCAGAGGAAATTGAATAATGGAGGCGAACCAGCACTAGAATATTTACTCTGCATGTAGGAAAGCTATATTTGTGAAGTCCTGGAGAACGGTGTTGATAATAATAGAGAAAACATTGAGCTAGCTCAGTAAGGTAGTCCTTGACATACAACCATTCATTTAGCAACTGTTTAAAGTTACAACAGTACTGAAAAAAAGTGACTATGACCAGTCCTCACACATATGATCATTGTGGCATCTCTATGGTCGCATGGCCCAAATCGCATCTAGAATGTGAGTCAGATTTACATTCATGTGGACGAGTGTGATGTGAAAGTGGTTTAATATCCCATATTAAATATATAGTAATATATTTAATCTTTATATCTCCAAGCAGTCTGTTTGGAGATATAACAAGTTAGATACTAAGAACCGGGCATGGACATTTTGTATTTTCAATTCTGGACTGAATATATGGATATTCTTGTTAATATCATATGCCTGCTTAGGCAATTGCTTTGGAAACTCAGAATATCTATACAATCTCTACATTTCCATGGGTTTTCTTCAAAGCATTATTGCTAAATAACATGTTTTCCTCTTTTTTTTGCTTTAGTTGATTTGTTTTTGGTTGTTTTGCAGTACTTCTTGGTTTATTAAGTTCTGAGCTATAAACCACCTAGGGCACCATAGAGTTGAAAGTTCTGGATTAACCTCTCCCCTTGGGGAAAAAACTTTAAATAAACAGCTACAGGAAATGGTAAGACTTGGTTGATGCCAAGTGCCCTCAGGCAAATGGCTGTCCATCATCCTGTCTATCCTAAAAGCTTTCTGAATGAGTTCTAAAGTACTTTCTGTAGAAATGAGATAAATAGCCATGTTGGCTTGCTTATCCTTTCCTTTGCTTAGCATCGGAGATCTGTTTTTTAGGTCTCATAAGTCAGCAACTCTAGGACAAAGGAAGAAAAACAAATTAGCACAGAACGCCCTTCTTCTACCTTTCATATTTTCAGATTAACCCTTTCTAAATATAGATTGTTTTATTACAGTTCTATTAGGGGCAAATGAAGAAGCTTTCCATTTGTCTTCAGACGCACGATGAAGCTGAAGCTTTAGCGTTCAGGGATTTGGGAGGGGAAATGTTTGCTAATATAAATAATAGATTGTTGGAAGCTGCACCAATTTCTGTGCAGGATATAAGTGTGTGCTCTGGTTTATTTATTTTAGATACAGCCGCAAAATGATTTTTGAGGAGGCACAGAATGTGATCTTATGTGAACGCTGTTTTTTAATCTTGTTCTTTAAAGTTCATCTTTATTTTCAAGCGTTATTTAGGATGACTGAAATGATATGATAAGGCACTATCTGCATTTGCTTATCTTGGAACAGATATTCATAGAGAATTTACAAAAGCCTTATGGCCAATTTATAGGATCTCAGACAACATTGAAGAAGATGGACTCCAACACAAAAAGATTTTAAATGTTTGGAAGAACTGAGACCACCAAGAACAGTCCATGCCAAGATAGAAGATCTATCTTAGAGAAAAGTCTCAGAGCTTAGCATATAGCATATCGACCTATGTAGATGTCTACATGTCAATTTTGCTTTGTAGCAAAGTTGAGAGTAGAGCAATGGATTGTGGCTGAGAGAGAGTCCTTCATTATTTGATTTCAGGAAATTGAGATATATTTTTTTTTAGCATATGGCTCTGTTTTTTGAACTTGGCAACCTTCAGACGTGGGGACTTCAACTCCCAGAATTCTCTAGCCAGTGTGAGTCAATGATCACACACTTGAAATCACACACTTGAAAATAAAATTTTTATAAAAAAACATTTAATGCCATAAGGAGCATCTTAACCAAAGACACGATCCCCATTCAGAAATGAGGAGAGTTTCCTCTCTAGGAAAGAAAAAGTCCAAGTCCAAACCCAAAATTCACGGAACACAATCCTGAAGATTAGAAGATAATTTCAAGTATTGTTCATACAACAGTCTCATCCAGATGTGATGTGCTGCAGTAGTGTTTCTCAAACTTGGGAGCTTGAAGATGTGTGGCAGTGGTGGGATTCAATTTTTTTTTTACTACTGGTTCTGTGGGTGTGGTTTGGTGGGCGTGGCAGCGGAAGGATACTGCAAAATCCCCCTTCCCTCCCCACTCCTGGGGGGGCGGTTACTACAAAATCTCCCTTCCCTCCCCATCCCACTAACCTGCTTTCCAGCTCCATTCTCCTGTGCAGGGCAACCAAAGAAGACCCCGCCGATCAGCTGGGACTCAATGGGAGGCGGAGAAGAGATGGGGGCGGGGCCAGTCAGAGGTGGGATTGGCCAGTTCTCCGAACTACTCAAAATTTCCACTACCAGTTCTCCAGAACTGGTCAGAACCGGCTGAATACCACCTCTGCTGTGTGGACTTGAATTCTCAGAATTCAAGGAGTTGAAAGTGCACACATCTTCAATTTGCCAAGGTTGAAAAACTCTGGTTTATGGATACGGATTCCAAGCTAAGGCATTCCCCTATTTCCTCTTTCAGCACTTAAATTTGCTTGTTTGAGTGCTGTAAATGACAGCGTGGGTCTGTGACTGCACATCTAATTGTTTCTAAGATATCCCTAGAATAAACAACTGAACTGCAAGAGCAGCGCTAATTGAATGTATGAAGAGTCCCTTAACGAAACACTTTCTAGCAAGTCTCTTAAGTCAGTGAATTTACCTGCATCCGGCTACAGCTGACATTACGATAGTAATAATATAGTAAATATCAAATCAAATGCACGGATAGGCTGGCAGCCAATGAAAATCAAATCCAAGTAGCCAGAGTTATGAAATAAAATATGAATGAATGATGATGATGATGATGATGATTTTAAAAAACTGGTGGCTGAGTTTTACTGTTTTTTCTCTCTCTTTCACTCCTGATCCACTGCTGCTTTGGAATCATGCTTTGTAGGCTGAGAAGCTCATATTGGTAGGAATTTATTTTTTTGTATTGATCTATAAGCTGTTCTGGGATCCCTTTTGGCTGAAGCCTGGAATGAAATAAAAAAAGAATGAATTTTTTTTAGATAGAAAAGTAATTAAGATGCAGAAGCCTTGCCTGAAACCAATTCCCCCTGCCCCCCCGCCGCCACCCCACTCGATGGATCATTCATTGTACATTGTTTAAATGTTCTTTTCCAAAACTGGGCTAAGAAACCATGGCACATCCTTTCTTGGGGTGACTGCAGCTGGGTCTGGAGTGGAAACACAAGGAGGCAGGGAGGGGAACTGCTCTCTGGAGTGACATGCAGTGATTTAGCCATTAAATTTAATGCTGGTCTTTCTCTATCATCTTCTGAAGCTCCTGGGCTAAGCTGTGCAAATAGCTTAGCCGGTAGTTTTAAAGGTCACCATGTAAGGAAGAGAGGCAGGGAATAGCAGAGCATTCAGGCAAATGTCCTTAGTAATCAAAGCCTGCTTAAGGGAGGAGCAAATCCTAAAGTCCTCTAATGTCTACCCCCTCCTCTTTCCCTTGAAACACCTCTGTGCAAGCCTTGGATTTCTGGTGGCTTCAATAAGTGAGATGGCTTTTTCAACATTCTCTTGCTCATAGCGGAGTTTCTTAAAGGCTGGAATAGGTGCCTCCTGCTATTTCTTTTTAGGGGTGTAGCTTGAAAATTCATCCCATTAAAAAAAATGTATACAGTATATGGATTATATAGGAAAGATGGGAAGGAAGCTAACCACCAGATTGCAAGAACACGAGTGAGCAGTTAGATGAGGAGGCCTGAACTCACTGATAACTTCACATAGCAATAAACAAGGACGTGCATTCCGTTTCACAGAATTCTTAGCTGAGCAATTAATTGTTGGCTGAACAACAACTAAAATTGTTGGCTGAGCATGGACAAAAATAACCAGAGAAATGATTGAAGCCTGGGAAATGGGCCCCTGGTCAATGAATAGGTGTGCTGAATTACCACCAGCTTACTAGATACATAGTTCCTTGTACAGTTCCTTGTGCTGCCAAATCCTCAGTTCTCCTGTTTTGGCAACACAAGGAAACAACAATCAATGACTTAATAACCAGCCATCAATACCCCAATTAACAACTAAAACCCACATACAACCAGGCACCATTTAAATATCACACATGGAACAGTCCAGTGCACACAGAGAGAAATTCCCCGAGGATGAGCTGCAACACCAGTTGAAAGCTTGTAAGAATAAATTTCTCATTCCAGTGACTGACTCAGATTGGATCCTACAACATTATCCTGCGGGACATGTATTTTTGCCTTCATTCATGGCAGTATATAAACAACATGTATGATAGGCAGCTGTCAAAATACTTGAAAATTCTAGGGCGCACAGACTTCCCTTCCTAAGCTATTGCATTCCAAATACAATTACCTGTGGTTTATACACAAGCAATAAAATGTTAGCAGTTAATTGACACAGACAATTAAATAAGTCAAATAACAATATCTACTGGCTTGCAATCCTAGTAGCAGCAATTATATCTCAAATGCTTTCAGGAAAAATAGGAAGCCACGTGCCACCTACTTCCTTTTCTTAGGTAAAGTCTTAAAGGGTTGTGCCAACTCAGTGGGCACTGAATGCTAATTGACTCTTGAGGGGGGAAAAAAGTGGGAGGAAGAATAGAAAGGAGCTTTCTTAACAGGAACACACAATGTACCAACATTTTGTTACAATCCCCTATCATTATGCTGCTGCTACTATTTCTGCTGCTTGTTAAGACAAATAAATTACGCACAGGGCGCTTATTCTGAATAATAAAGCTAGCAGCTAGCAAAACAAACATGATGGTAGCCAAAGGGTGTGCGACGGCAAGGTAACCGGTCAGATTGTGATCACTGAGATTAGCCTACCCTCTTTCAATGATGGAGACCTAGTTATGTTTTCTTCCTGAAGTGCTATAGTTTGCCGCTGGCCACTACAGGAGAAGACAAGAAAAGCTGTGGAAAGAAACCCAACCCATCTGCTCACAGTTATGCCAAACATGTCATGATGCTATGTAAACTATGTAACTCATGACATTTCTGTGAGAACCACAACCAGGAATACTGGTTAAGAGATTGGACTGGAAGTGGAGAAACCTTGTTCAGGCCCACCCTCAGCCTCAAAACCTGTCTGGGTGACTTTGATCCCAGCCACATTCTCAACCCAACTTCATAGGTTGTTGTGTTGGGAAAATTGGGAAGAAGGAATTGAGCTCATGAACCCGAAAGGAGGAATATGAGTTGGTGGGGTAACATGATGCATAACTTGCCCGCTCAGTGAGTGCTGTTCATAATAAACATATTATGTATTGTGAAAAAGCTGCGGTGGCGCAGTGGTTAGAATGCAGTACTGCAGGCCACTTCTGCTGACTGCCAGCTACCTGCAATTTGGCAGTTCAAATCTCACCAGGCTCAAGGTTGACTCAGCCTTCTATCCTTCCGAGGTGGGTAAAATGAGGACCCAGGTTGTTGTTGGGAAATAGGTGACTCTGTAAACTGCTTAGGGCTGGAAAGCACTTAAAGCAGTATATAAAGTCTAAGTGCTATTGCTATTACTGGCTGAATTTTGAGTGTAACTTTTCTGCTTCTGTCCTCACAGCTCAGTTCCTTGATAAGGGGTCCGCTTTCTGTCCCCTGGCAAAAGCAAGGCCCTTTCTACAACTAGAGCAATAGCACTTAGACTTATATACTGCTTCACGGTGTTTTACAGCCCTCTCTAAGAGGTTTACAGAGTTGGTCTATTGCCCCCAACAATCTGGGTCCTCATTTTACCCACCTAGGAAGGATGAAAAACTGAGCCAACCAGTGAGGATTGAACTGCTGACTGTGGGCAGAGTTAGCCTGCAAGACTGCATTCTAACCACTATGCCAGCATGGCTCCTAGTGCCCTCCCATATAGCCTAGGAGATGTAAGAGTTGTAATCCTTGTTTGGATGGCCCAGGCTGGGAAATTTGGCTCTAAACCTATCTCCTAATAACAGCAGTAACAGGTTACCAGTCTTCTTGTCAACTCCCTCTCCCTCCCTCTTAAATAAGGGAATCAGAAGTAAAGGACAAAGCTAGCAAAATCTTCTGGAGATTTTCAATGAAAACCTTAAATGCTCCCTCCTTCCCTGCCAGCCACTTGTTTCAATACATTTACAAGGTAATAAAAATACCTAGGAATATTAGTTTGGCAGAGAGTTAAGTTTTGGCTTTTGGCAGTTGCTCAGGAAACTCCACAGTGTTTCTCCTCAACTTTACTATTCCCATGCCATGGGCTGTATCTTGGCTGTCATCCAGCCACCGCTTTCCTCCAGCATTCATATTCTTGTTCCACTTAGAGAAGTTTGGCTGAGCTGTTCAGATCTGAAGAGGCTGCAGTACCGTTTTGGCTGCATCCTAAACGTTCGCCATCACAAACCTCTTTGGTCGTTAAACTATTTGCTCACAGTTGAGGGCTTTCAGATATTATGTGGTATTCAGCCTGGGGGTAGGGAAGAAATATCGGGCACTGCAGAATTACAGTTTGTAATGTTGCTACAGCGGAAGGTCTCTCGCTGTCTATCACTTACTTGGCTTTAGAAGCTAGACTTAATTGGTCATGGTGAAGATGTTCAGGCGTTGACATGTAACTTCCTGTACTCATTTATTTAGTAATTCATTTCATTCAGTGTAAGAATAGCCGAGCAGATAAATAGTGCCTAAATTCACCAGATGTAATAGTATGCTGAAGATGTTCGTGCTGTTCTATCCTAGGTCTTCCCAAAAAGCACTGTCAATTTTGAATCCCGGCAAAAACCTCTTTTATTTCATTAATGTGAATTTATTTCATTCACAGTCAGCCAACGGCTTGTCAAACAGTCTTGTGAAAGTATACTAATTAGCTCAGACCTTTATCAATCCTGGAACGCTGCCCGGTAAATAGTTCCACACTCAGTGCTGGCAGGGAAAGGCTGGGTTATACAGACAAATCCTCACAAGGCTGGGATGAAGGAAGGAGCGAGTTGTTTCCAGCAAAAGCCCCTTCCCCTTTAGCTTCTAATCCTGATGGGAGAGGCCATTCATTGTCCACCTGTGGTCTTACTCCCATGTTGACCCTGACTTCTTAATTGTGCCTTCCTTTTGGCAACTCTGTGCATGCGCAGGCAGGGAACCAATTCAAGAAGCTCCTCCACCTCACTGTTGTCCAAGCCCGAAGGCAGCTGATGACTGCCAGCCTGCCCTGGCCACATCTCTGCCTCTGATGCAGAGCCCACATCTGAGCCTTCCTCAGCCTCCAAGAATGGCCCAGGCTCCTCTCCAAACTCCTCACTACCGTCTGACTCTGCCGCCATCTCTGCCACCTGCCAGTGGGCCACAACCCATACATGGACATATATACCTTCCTGTATTTGTAATGGATACCATTACATTGGGAAAATTAAGATATTACATACTAGATAAGTGAGGTCATAACCTGCAGCTGTGAGAGAGGTTTGGCAGGAACCCTCTTCTCAGGTTCTCAGGCTTTAAAGGAGATGAAGGGAGATTTGTACTTTCAGACTTGCAAGATTCAATAAAGCCTTACAATAAAGTAGAATTAGCTCATCTGCTCATGTTTCCTGTCTGGTCTACCTGATATTAATCTTGCAAGTGCTCTCACTGCCTTTTTTTACAGCCTGAGAAGTTAGGAAGATTCCTTTGTATGGACTATGCCCTGTCTTATCCGATCATTCCCTAGGTAGCATCTCTTTCCTCCTTATTTTCCAAGGTTATTCCCCAATAAACCCCATGAACTTCCATCAGTAAGGATGAATTTAAACCTGGAGCCCCAGGGATACTTCCCGGTATTTAGAATCACGGGAGTTGGAAGGTTCTTTGGAAATCTTTGGTCCAGTCCCCAAGATCCTCCTACCAAAAGGTTGCTGGAACTGGGTATGTCTAGTTTAATCAAAAGAAGGACTAGGAGTGACATGATAGCAATGTTCCAATATCTCAGGGGTTGCCACAAAGAAGAGGGAGTCAAGCTATTCTCCAAAGCACCCGAAGGCAGGACAGGAAGCAGTGGATGGAATCTAATTGAGGAGAGAAACAACCTAGAACTTAAGGAGAAATTTACTGACAGTTAGTATAATTAATCAGTGGAACAATTTACTTCCAGAAGTTGTCAATGCTCCAACACTGGAAGTTTTTAAGAAGAGATTGGACAACCATTTGTCTGAAGTAGTGTAAGGGTTTCCTGCCTGAGCAGGGCTTAGACTAGAAGACCTCCAAGATCCCATCCAACTCTTCCATTCCATTCCACTCTTGAAAACCAACATGGAGCATCCATGACCCTAGGAGACTCTTCCAAAACCTTAGTGGTGCTAGCAATACAAGTTATGAAAGACGCTGGCACTGGAAACAAACAAACAAATAAACAAACAAACACACACACAAGTCTGCTAGAGTTGTTTCACTTGTTTTTCTAACTCGTTCTAGCTTATCTATGTGATGATCAGATGTTCAGTCCAAACCTTGAACTTCATCTATGAGGCCCAGCTGCTAAGGACAGTTAGCAGCCAGTGACAAAAATGTCAATTACTGCTTCATTTTAGTAACTACCTATTGCTTTCTCAGAATTTCCCAACTCGGCCTTTCCAAAAGACTTCTGTTCGTTTCAGTTCTTCACTACCTCCTGGGCCACCATCTCACCGAAAAGTAACTATTACCAAATGTGCTTAGAATTGCACCTCTTCTTCCATTGATGCATTGTAAGTTTAAGCATTCTGTTAGAACATTATTCTTGGGGGAGAAAAAAAACAACTTTGCAGCCAATTTAATGTACAATGTGCAGAGAAGAGGTTTTAGAGAATGTTCCTTTTTTCCCCTTCTCTGGGAAACATTGAGAGGGAAGTACGTGTGATCTTAAATGCTGCACACATCTATTCTTTCACTCCTTTTTCACCCACTACTCCTATTGATTCTCACTGTACTGATTCTAAGCCCCGTCTTCCATTTATCAGTCTTGTAATTTATTTTATCCCTATGTGGCAAATGTTGTCATTCTTCCATCATATTGCCTATAGAATGGAGATACACAGACTTTCTGTGCTCCCTGCCGTCATTCAAATGGTGAAGGGAAATTATGGGATGGAATTGATTCCTGGAGCAGCAGACTTCCTTAGAAAGCAAGAAATGGAAAGTTAGCATTTGTGGTATACAGGGAGTCCTCAACTTATGGCTCACAAATGAGCCCAAAATGGATGCTGCTAAGTGAGAAACTGGTTGCCCCATTGTTATGACTTTTCTGGCTACAGTTGTTAAGTGAATCACCGTAGTTGTTAAATTAGTAATATGGTTGTTAAGTGAATTGGCTTTGCTTGTCAGAAGGTCGCAAAAGGGAATCACATGACCCCAGGATGCTGCAACCATCACAAATGTGAGTCAGTTGTCAAACTTCTGAATTAAAATCGCTTGACCCTAGGGATACTGTAATGGTCATAAGTGTGAAAAATGGTCACTTTTTTCAGTGCCGTTAGAACTTCAAATGCTCACTAAGTGAACTGTTGTAAGTAGAGGATTACCTGAGGTTCAGAGAGACCTGGATTTTAGCTTTGCTTGTTGTACCTTACGACTCTTGACAAATGTATATTTTATTTTATGTACACTGAGAGCATCTGCACCAAGACAAATTCCTTGTGTGTCCAATCACTTGGCCAATAAAGAATTCTATTCTATTCTATTCTATTCTATTCTATTCTATTCTATTCTATTCTATTCTATTCTATTCTATTCTATTCTATTCATTCCTTGTTGTACCTTATAATTCTTGGCTCTTGACTAATGTATCTTTTCTTTTATGTACCCTGAGAGCATTTGCACCAAGGCAAATTCCTTGTGTGTCTAATCACACTTGGCCAATAAAGAATTCATTCATTCATTCATTCATTAATTCATTCATTCATTCATCTCTAAAACATATAAGATAAATATTGTGTTAGTAATTATCTCACAGCCCTTTCTATTACAGTACTGCCTTCTTGAGCTCCTAAACCAGAGGTCTTCAAACTTGACAGTTTTAAGACTTGTGGACTTCAACTCCTTCAGTCAGGAATTCTGGGAGTTGAAGTCCACAAGTCTTAAACTTGCCAAGTTTGAAGACCCTTGTCCTAAACAGATTTGGCTGTTGGTAGTTCTGTCTTTATCCCGTTTCAAGGACTGCTCTGATTAAAGGAAGAATTTTGCTTTTAACTCTTCCCATTAAGTCTACCTTTAGCTGTGGATGGGTCACTTTTGGAAGACCTGAAGAGCCAAAAGGGAACTAGACTATCCTGGACAAAATCCATCTTTCTGGTTGTTAAGAGTTGACCCTTGAACAAAAGCACACAGAAAAAATAGCTGTGGAATCATACTATGTGGCTTTGAGCTGGCTACTTATCCATCAGCTCAACTAAGCTTTGCATCAAGAATATTGTGAATCAATTTGGGAGGATTTTGTTATGAGCCACAGTGGTGCAGTGGTTAGAGTGCAGTACTGGAGGCTACTTTTGCTGTCTGCCGGCTGCCTGCAATTTGGCACTTCAAATCTCACCAGGCTCAAGGTTGACTCAGTTTCTATCCTTCCACTAGGCAATAGGCTGACTTTGTAAATCACTTAGAGAAGGCTGTAAAGCAATATATAAGTCTAAGTGCTATGGCTATTGCTACCTTAAAGATAAAGCAAAATATAGATCCTAAGAAATGATGCTCTCTGATATGTTTCCAGAAGCTAAGTGTTCTCTAATAGGGCATTCTAGGATATTGTATTAACTATTGTTTATATGTAAAATATCTGATATTGTCCAGTTGTCTATGGATATTAATTCCCATCATTCTCTGTTATCATAGGACAGTGTTGCCTATTCTGATTTTAATTTCTCTTTCATGGATCTTTTGTTTTAACATTGTCTTGCTTGCAATGTCAACCTACCCCTAGCAAGTCTAATATTAGTGAAACTTCATCATGTTCCTGCCATGAATAATTGAAAATAGTTATTGTTATTTTCCCCAAAGCTGGAAGAGACACACCAGGTTAGTTTAGTTTGACTTCATGCATGAGTCAGGTCAACTGAATTTCTTCCAATGGGTACAAAGAGCAATGCTTCTTTCTTTAATCTTTACTGAAATTCTTATGTGTATTTTCCAAGTCTTCCAATGCTTCTCACATTATTGATTTTCACTTAGCTGAATTTTTGGAATTAGTTTGATTTTCCTCTGAAAAAAATCCCTGGTGTCTTGGCCTTTTGGTTGGGAGACTTCAGTATAAGATAACTTGTCTTATTCCTACAGTATATTTTTTTGTTTCTTTGGGGTATCTAAACATGCTTGAATTTGATTGGGCATTGCAAGAAAACTTTAGCTGATGCAGTTATTCACTAAATCCCTTCTTAAACCTTCTGAAAAATAAGATATTTATTTTTCTCCACTCATCTGTCCTTGACAAACTCTTGGAAGTAATTGTAAATGCTGCTTTTATTGTCTCTGCAAGTGCCTGGAGCTTTCAAGATGAATTTCATCGGGGTCTACTAGTATGAAATACATTCCATTTATCTAAATGCAGGTATTGCTTTTTCCTTCACTGATCTCATTGCCTATAATTGTGTAAAACTCCCATACCACATCCTTCTATCTAAAAAAGTAACCAATCCACGGCCTCAAACCTTTTCTCATTCTTGCTATTATCTGCTCACTATCTGACTGACTGAAAGTGTTCCACTGACAAAGATTGTAGGGATTGGCATTTATAGGAAAAAAAACCTGGGGATAATACTGAATGTTTGTTTATAAGTTTGTTAGGAATAGGTATGTATCTGTCAAGGCTCTTAATGTAATATGGAGATGCGTCATATGAATCAGAATTGGATGTGACTCCTACAACCCTTATGAGTGAAATTTTTATGTTTCATCCATGGGCCTCTGAGAAAATGATACTGAATATATTTTAAAACATGCAAACATTGGAGGAAAGATAAGGAATGAGCAATGAATATTTATCCATGTAAATTAAAAGTGGTTATGTGTAAGAGTGTGACTTTTGGCAATTTATATATATGGAACTGAGACTTGGGTATATTAGGAGTAAGGTAGAAGTAAGTTGGATGAAGTAAGAATGGGTTACTTAAGAAATAGGTGTGGTTGAACAAGAAGAGATAAGATGCTGAATGTTGGTGGATTAAATTTAAAAGCCAGTGACCAGTGCAAAAGAAGTGTAGTGAGGACATTTGGTCATACAGAGAGAATAAATGAGGATCAAATCATAAAACAAATGCACGAAGGTTGTGTGGTTTAAAAGATAGGGAAAGAACAGCCAAGTGCAGGTCAGAGTGGATAAAACTCCAGAAAAGAGATGTAAATAGTATAAAGAACCAAGTGGAATTTGCACAATGATGCATGGACTTGGTGGAAATAAGGATGGTTTACAAGCAGAGGTGGTATTCAGCCGGTTTGGACCAGTTCTTGTGTACCGGTAGTGGAAAGTTTGACTAGTTCAGAGAATCAGCAAATACCACCTCTGATTGGCCCTGACCACCCTCTCCCGCTGTTTCCTCTCCTATAGTCCCTTGTTTTTTAGGTCAGCTGATTCACATCACAGAGCTTTGCTGTGCCTTAGCTGAGCTAAAAAATATTTCAGTTCACTCACTAGCATTCAGGTCGGTCTTTGAGTCCTGCGTCTGCACGCAAAGCTGTTTACAAGACCAGACATGGAGAGGTACAATGAACAGTGATGCTGGGGATAAGGCTTCCCATTTCATTTTCTTTTCCTTGTCCTGTGCCTGTCATTTCATTTTTTTCCCCTTCCTGAACAACATCGATTATTGCAAAAAAGATGGATGATGTACTGCCTCTCAATTGATTTAGTAGGTCGCTCTCTTGGTTATTTGACCAGCACACCATGTTTGAAGTCTCATCAGTTATCTATTTGGGGATTTTCAAAACCTCATCTGTGTTGCTCCAAGATTGGCAACTTTGGAGTGACTGAGGACGCAAAAGGACCATGGCTGAAATGGCAGTGGAGAGGCTGAAAGTAAAGAAAGAGCTGGCAATACTTTATATTTAGGAATGGCCTTAGAACCTTTTAGAGAGGATTTTGTGAGACTTTATTATTTTCATTGTTTTTTTTTAACCCAGACATCTATTTTTAATGCTAAGACCACCCTTTTCGCACATTTTGACTTCCAGAATGAAAGGAAAATGTGCCATTAATTTCCAATCATGATTAGGTAGGTTCCGAAAAGTCCAAAAGAGAACTTGGGGAGGCCACAAGCTGTCCCTCTTCTCTTAAATTAAATAACCGTCCCCAATTTAATAAAATGCAACCAAGGGAAGAATGAAGAAGTGTATTACAGTCGGAACTGGATTTCTTTCACCTGTTTCTCCTATAACTTTCTTCAATTGAGGCACACAATTACGCTGATTATGATCGCCAGTTTATCACAGGATTAGAGTCATTAACAATCCACTCTTGAATAGTCAACAAAACAATTGCTTCATTGCCTTGCAGGAACAATTAAAAGACAAAGCAATTTGCCATAATTATGTTGTGTCTGCTGATCGAGTTGTCATAAGAGACATTAAAAAGCACTTTTTTAATGGTTAGCAGGGAAAAAGAGCAAGCAAATTTTTCCTTCCTTTTTCTTGTTCTCCCCCTTCCCTGCCTTCTATAGTAAACTAGAAAGGAAACAGTGCTTTCATTTGTCCCAAGGGAAAATAAAGTACATTTCTTTTCTTCCTCTGGAGTTTGGAACTGGGCTTTGTGCAGGCTTTTTGATTCTGTTCATGTAGCTTTCATCAACGGACCAAATGTTAAACAAGATAATGGTATTCTAGGCACGTTTGACATACAGCTATGCTGGACACATCACTTCAGACAATGCTGGCTCCCTTGGCTAAAAAACAGAGATGAGCACTGCCTTGTAGAACTGGACATGACTGGGCAGGAGAAACATTTATCTAATCAGGGATGGGCTTCAAAAATTTTAGCAATGCGTTCTCTGCACAGTTGTTGAGTGGGTGTGGCCATGGGGTGTGTGGCCTAGCTGCCACCTGCACCATGGCAGGGGAGGGCATTTTTGCCTTCCCTTGGCTCCAGAAGCTTTCCTTGAGCCTCCAAGAAGGCAAAAATGGCCTCTCTGGGCTCCAGAGGCTCTCTGGAACCCGGAAATGGGCCCATTTCCAGCCTTTCTGAACTTCCAGGAGGCCCATTTTTCACCTTCCCTGAGCCTTTGCACGTGCCCTGCACTTATCTGCATCCAAAACGGATCAGATGGGGATTCCTGGGAGGTGTGGAGTGGGGTGGGGTGGGCGGGGCCAGCCAGGAGGGGGATTTGGGGGGGGGGGTTCTCCGATCTGCACAGAATCTTAGCTAGGGGCTCTCCTGAACCTCTGCAAGCCCCCAGCAGCCCAGCCCTGGTTATCTTTATACTGAGAATCATAGTCCAACAATATGGGTGACATTATCCTGCACAGGCTTCAGCTAGAGGATTGAAGCTAGTTATTGGGTACCTGAGAATGTGTTCATCTGAGAAGTTAACTGTTTTTTCCTGAACATGAGTGTTTGTAAGAAAGTTTCTTAGGTGCTGTGGTGCACTTAATTGATAATAAGTCCCTTGAACTCATTGACAATGGAACAGCTTGCCTTCAGAAGTCATGGGAGCTTCATCACTGGAAGCTTTCAAGAAGAGACTGGACTGCCATCTGTCAGAAATGGTGTAGGGTCTCCTGCTTGGATGGAGGGTGGATTGGCCTAGATGACCTACAAGATCTCTTCCAACTCTTGTTAAGCTGTAATCTGATGAATTTCTGCATGGTTTTTTTTCACCTCGGCTCATTGTTGGTTTACATTAATCAATGCACCACCACACTGTTGATGAGTAGAGCTAGGCTGGTGCAATTGTGACTTGTGTCTTTGGTCCTTTGCTCTTGTCCATCTTTTTGACAGGTGCAGCAGGCCATGGAATTCAACAGCTTGCCTGTATGCAAAGTTTATTCAGCATTCTTTCTTTGTGAAATATCTACAGAGGAATTTTCTGATTCATAGTGCAACCCAGCTTGTGTTGTCAATCACTAGAGTCCTGGAGTTATTTATTTTTGGACAGGAACAACAACAACAACAAAAATCCAAATTTCCCTTAAAGGAGAAATGTAACACATGGAAATGTAAACAAAATCTGTGCAGTGCATTATATTTTTTAAAAAGGAGAAAAACAGCTTTACACTGTCACTTCTACAATAGTTAATAGAGCCTTTGGCCACAGCTGCCAGTTAAAAGTTTACTGAAATGTGTGATCACAACCAGACAGTGTATTAGAAGGTAAATATTAGCAATTACAATTTCCCTGACCTGTCACCAAGCCCAAGAGAAAGCGATGACAATCCTCACTAGCACTACCCAGAATATTTTGTGCTTCCTTTTCTTTGGGCATATGGGCACATATCTGAGCAAAAAACCACCACAAGTCAGTACCACATGCCTCTTTATGAGAGACTGTGGGAAGCTGGGAAAGTGATAGAAAGGAGGGTTGATACCAACAATCCAGATGGCAAAATACCTAGACAGAAGCATTTCAGATCATTCAAAGGGACTCCTTAACAAACTCTTTATAAAGGAAGATGGAGAAATACTCTTGCAGTGTCTACTCAGCTGGTCAAAATCAAAGAAGCAAGAACTACAGAAAGTTCAGTAAGGGTCTTGATAGCTAGTCTGGGGGCAAATGCAAAGTTTCCTCCAATTTGGGGAAATAGGTTTGCGCCACTTTAGCTAACACTTTTTAAATGTTCTCCCAAGTTGTTTTCAGCATTGACATCCAAAATTTCTAAGGATCTTCTGCTTTATCAGAATTTATTTGGGGTTTACCTGTGATCCTTTTACAGGCATTACTATAAATAAGAGCTATTGTTAAAGGCTGGTGTATTGCCTTGAGACAAACCAGAAGGGGTCTAAGCCAACTAGCCATGGCCAACTCATCACGGCCAACTCATCACAGCCAACATGCCATGGAACAGCTCACTGCAGCCAACTCGCCATCGGACAATTTTTCAGAAGACAATTCAACACTGTATTAATTGTTTCATTCAGTTGATTGCATTATTGGTGACCATGTTTTTGTTAGGAAATTATTGTAGCTCTTGTATTTCTGGATGAGCCATTATTATTATTATTATTATTATTATTATTATTATTATTATTAGCCACAGTTCTGTTGAAATTATATTAACTTTTTATTTGTTGAATTGTCTTGTGGGTGAGTTGTCCCATGGCAGGTTGGGCATGGTAAGTTGAGGATGGCAAGTTGGCTACAGTGAACTGGTCACAGAAAGTTGGTTGTAGACCCCTTTCCGAAAGCATTTTTGCTATTGATGAATGACACCATGCTCCCTCTCTGGCATCTTTTGCTGTGTACTCCATTTGTGGGCTTCTTCCCCGCCATTCTTTCACAGCAGCAAAAGTGGTCCCAGCCACTCCATTTACCACTGTAAACAGGCTAGACTTTGACCTTCAAAGGACACACGCCTTCCTCTCACTACTCAACGGAGGCAAGAAAGAGATTCCGAGTGGTGTTTTGTGTTAGAGAAGTTAAGTCCTCCGTATCAGTCTAATGGGAAGCCCTAAACATTTTAGTATTTGAGAAATGAGATCTGCCACTGCTATAAAACCAGAGTGGTTTAATGTCTTGAAATGTGAGAACATCTAAAGGAAGAAGCAGGTTATAAATAACGGTATGTTTGAATTAAAGGTGTGATGAGGCAATTTCTCCTTTTCTATCTTACTGACAGGATGCTTCACTTAAAAAATAAAATCTTTGGAGCTGGAAGAGGAAGAATGTTAGTGCTGGTGGTTTTTTTAAAAAAAGACTCCTTTTGAGCATTGTTTCAAAATTCAAGGTGGAAGAAAATATATGGATGTGTAGGTGAAGAATTTCAACCTAATTTAAGGAAAACTCCTATTTGATGAATTTGTGTGAAAGTCCCTATGGGCAGGCATCATTTTCAAAGCAAGTATGCATTCTTTCCCCTTGAACCTATGCTAATATTTTTATTTATTTAGCTCCAGTGAAAGTTAGTAATTGAGGAAACTAAAGCATAGAGTTCAGGTGAAATCGCGTTTGTAATTGAAACACTCAGACTCATCGTGAAAAAGCAACAAATAGGAACAGATTTCCATCTGTACCTGCAATCTGCTCGTGAGCCTTTTATAAAAGTCTTAACATTTCTGATTTTCCAAATGAAATTCTTTCCTCTAAAACAGCATATTTTGAGCTAATTTGTTGTGCTATATCTTAGTTATGTCCAATAACAGCTTTAGCAATGCTATCAACAAAGGTCAACTGTATTCTAACAATTTCTCTTTTTGTCCAACGGTAGATTTATACATTGGTCTTGCCTGTATAGTATATTGCATTTAGGGATTACTTTTTCAAAGGTTACTTTCAAACCTCTTGCTGTATGAGGTTCTTTCCTCTTGGAAATTACTTCTAAAACACTTTTTCTTCCATTTGATGGAAAAAAAAACCACCTTGGTTTTTTTCCTGCCTAAGTTTTTGGTGCGACAGGATGTCAGAGTTTGCACAGGTCCATCGAGTGTATCAATCCAGGAATAAGTATAATATGCATGTATATTCTATCTTCATTGTTCTATCCCCTCTTCCCTCATGCATTCTTGGTTTTCCATGCTCTTGTTAAATCCGGGGAAGATACTGGAAATCTGTTCTCCCAGAAACTTTATTTGCAAGAGAAGAAAAATTGGGAAAGTAGAGGAGAGATTTTGACATCATATTGCTTTTGCTTCCCTGTTTGATAATTGGGAAGAAATCTTAGATTTATTCCAGATCAGGGGTCACCAATCTTTTGGACCTCAGGGACCACCAAACTCATAATTTTAAGTTCCGCAGACCACTAATATGAATTTTGACTGATGATGGCTTGCTGACGTTGGTGGGAAAGTTGGTCCCATATTCCAGAGCTGCAGTAGTCACAAGACTGGCCCTTTGGTCATCCAGGAGCAGCTGCTCCTCCACCCAGGTGCACCGGCCTGCCATGGACTAGAGGAGCGGCTTCTCCGGGATAACCAAAGGGCCAGTCCTTTGACTACTGCAGCTCTGGAATAGGGGACCGACTTTCCCACCAACATCAGCAAGCCACCGTCACTCAAAATTCATATTAGTGGTCTGCGGAATTTAAAATTATGAGTTTGGTGGTCCCTGATGCTTGGCAACTGACTCATATTTATGACAAATGCAGCATCTTGGGGTCACGGGATCCCCTTTTGTGACCTTCTGACAAGCAAAAATTAATGGGGAAGATTCCTTTGACAATTCTGTTATTAACTTAGCAACTGCAGTGACTCACTTAATGTCAGTGGCAAGAAAGGTCATAAAATGGGGCAAAGTTCATTCACAATTGTTTCACTTAGCAACAGAAATGTTGGGCTCAATTGTGGTTATACTTCAAGGACTACCTGGACTGATCCACAATCCTATTAGACCAATATTGTTCATGTCAGTCTTTGCTTAATTATTTATATTTTATGTTTTTGGACCACCCATTTCCCTCAAGGAATGACTTATCCGTTCCTCATCATTACAATTTTGGAAGTTAAAGCCCACGCATAATTTTCTTGCAAACATCTTTAAAAAGCAATTTACTCTTTCTTTTTTTACAAGAATATTTCCAAGCCAGATTCTAAACAGTGAGTTTTGAAAATCCTAAACCTATAAAAGAATATGCTTGAAAAAAAGAGAGATAAATATAAAAGAGCAAACCAGCCCATTATCAGATTAATTGAATATCATGCTTACAATGTTACATGTGGTGCTGCCATATGTGTGGATGGTTGTCCTGCTTTTTCATGACATTGAAAACTGTTAATGATTATATTTTTATTGGCTCCCTCAGATTTAATTTTCAGTGCCATCTTATGATTTCTTCCCCAAAAGAAGACTTTTCAAGTTAATGTATAAAGATATCGCCATTCTCAAAGATGCAACTCTGGGCAGTATACAATCATAAAGACAAATCATAATATCCCAGTTTGGACAAAAAAAAAAAACCCTTTCTATCTCATTAAAAATTAAGTTTAGTGATAGCTGGAGAGGTGCTCCCATGTCCTTAGCCCAAAACCAATTAGCAGAATAGATCTTTGAGATGCTTTTTTGTATTCTGGATGGTCTTAAAAGTGTTGCTACAAATAAATATTATGCTACAGGCTTGTGTTGATCTTTGTAGCAAGTCAGTTTCCTATGCAATAGCTTTATTAGAGAATAAGGTACCATGGGAGGTATCTGATGTTTGCAGTCACCACAATTAAAATCCCTGATATATATGAGCCGATATATATGAGCCGTTTAGAAAGAGTAGAGAAGAAGGGAAGAAACTTGATCCATCTTTTCGAAAGTAGCACGTAAATCTATACATCCAAATCCATAAAATAAGACTTTCAAACTGAACAAAACTAGTCTATGGTTGCTCAATAATTCTCTCTTATTTTTTTCTTATAAAGTAGGGATGTTTCTGAGAAAGCCCTCCAGGACTGCGAATCTGGTTTAATAATTGCAGAGCTGTGGCCGTTACCAGGGTTATTGATGTATTTGATCATCCTCATAATCAAATGTAGAAAAATGCCTCCAGAGCTCGAGGGGAAAAAAAAGGAGTTGATATGCTGGTACCTGCAAAGCAGAGATGATGCAAAATGCTGCAAAATTTAAGAGGAGAAGATTATGTGTCAAACATTGTTAATATCCTGTTTCCCGTTCTGTGCTCTTAGGTCAGATATTGAAAAATAATAAACTGGGTGCTTTAAAGAGGGGGAACGGAGACATACAATAGTCCCCTGAAGCCAGTGTAAAATTGGGATGAGCAGAAGCAATGTGTCTGTTGCTGAACTGCCCTGTTTCAACCAAATCCTTGCCCGTTTGTCGCTTGAACATAATAACACTGCATTCATTGTAAGGTTTTCTTAAAACCCTCTGATTTCCACCTGACTGTCTCTTTCTTGTGTCTCTTTTATCAGAACAACTCTGTCCATCCGTCCGTCTCTGTCCGTCCGTCCGTCCATCTCTGCCTGTCTTTCTGTCCATCTGACTGTCCATCCGTCTGTCTGTCAGATGGATGGACGGACAGACGGACAGACGGACGGACAGATGGACGGATGGACAGATGGACGGACAGATGGATGGACAGACGGATGGACGGACAGCTGGACAGACGGACGGACAGATGGACAGACGGATGGATGGACGGATGGACAGATGGACGGACGGACGGACAGATGGACAGACGGACAGAGCCATGTTGCTCCCTTCTCCGTTCTTCCCTGCATCCCCTAGGATGAAGAGGGGGTGGCCCTGGACTGTGCCCTTCCTCTGTTTCTTTCACACCCACCGGAGCCACACTCCCGCTCCCTGTCAGCTGCTCAGCCTCCCCCTCAGAATCAGACTCCAACAAGGACACGACAGGAATAGCTTGCCTTCAAAAATTGTAGGTGCTCCATCCCAGAAGGTTTTTAAGAAGGGACTGGACAGCCATTTATCTGGAACGGGTATAGGCTTTCCTGCATAAGCAGGGGGTTATTTATTCAGAATTTTCATGCCTTATTGGCTCCAATATACTTTACAGCCTAAAAAGTAGTAAGATCCATTTTAAATATGTTCCTCTTTAGGGGAAAAAAAGTATATTTAAGTATGATACTTAAATACTATGCAATCAGCTACAATTCATGGCAAACAGAGGGGAAAACAATGAGAAATATATCATATGGAATATCAGAAACAATTCTGATTACTGAGCTTAATTATGAAGCACCGAAGGAGCACCATGAATAACAAGGTTGATGAATTTATCCACTAGCAAAGTAAAACATTGGTGCTGATCCCATCTAGATAGCATGCAGCTGTGGCTGTCATTGATTAAACAACACCGTTTATAAGCTATGGAAGGGACAATTTCTGTCACAATTTTATTCTGTTCAAGCTGGTTTTTCTAATCTTGTAGAAACATTTTTTCCTTTCCTGGTATAGTGGTCCTCCCTCTTTTCTTTTTTTTTTTAAAGGGGGGATATATTGGATGATGGAAACGTTGATTTATTTTGCATTCTAAGGCAAATTCCAATTCTGAGTTTGCAGCTAGGACCCTAGTGATAATTTGAAATTCACACTCCCCTAATGTTGTAACGCAGTTCGTCAATAATATGCATTAAAATTTTGATTAAAGAAAAGCCTAATGGAAAATGCACATATTCATGAAAACCAGGTGCCATAATGTATTAAAAAATTGTTTAGAAAAACTCTGGACCTTCAACTAAATTGCAAAACAACAAAGAAAGCCTTTTGAAGAAATGTGTCCTAAAATACACTCACATTTTTTTGCGTGTATTAAAGGCAAAACAATACCTTCAGTTTGATATGCAAATAATAAACAGACTGGGAAGATTCATGAAGCCCTTGTGTCTCTGTGTATGTTTGCATGTATTTGGGAGCAGAGAGACATTTTGGCAATAAAAAAAGGAGGTCGGTTGATGAATATCTGAAATCCTAAGAAAATGATGCTCATTTTAAGAATGAAATTATGCATTTTGTGTGATTGCTGTTATATTTGAAGGCTACCCTCAGCCCCAATCTGTTGACAGAGCAGAATTACGACACCTTCTGTTAAAAACTGACATTCAGTAAACTTTACAAGACTCTTATCTGGCATTAGAATAACTTTTGTTTCTGTGCAAGCTCACACCCACGTGGATCTGCTCAAAATGATAGTATCGTATTCAGTTTCTTATATAAACAGCTCTTTTTTTCCTCAGTTAAAAAAAAAGAAGCCATATCAGAGGCTTATGTTTAGCTTTTATTCTGGTATACAAATTGCATTTACTTTGTGCTATCAAAATAGCTTTCCCCAAATCTGAAAGTATGAAAGTAAATGTTGACATGGGGAAAAAAAGCTTATGTGGAAGATCTGTACTCATTTGTCTCTCCCTGAACTTCAGGAACCCTGTGGTCTGGCCATAGGCCAATTTTTCCTTATTGATTTTAGAAGTTTCTTAATTGAATGATTGAATTGGAGGTGGTGGTGCTGCAGTATCTTTTGTGCTTTGTAGTTCTGATATCTTGAGACTGTCTTCTGTTCTGCTCCAAAATAAATGTATGCCTTCCCTTTCCCCTTACTGTGCCATCTATCAAGCAATTTGGTCCATGGAGTGAGGTGAAAGAGAGGGTCGATAGAATTCATGTCTGGAGAGCTGAGATTGAATACAACGGTGATAGGAATTTGGGGACACTTGATAGTGTTTTGAAGTGTATTTTGGGAAGACTGAAAATGAATTCTCAAAAAGGAGCCAGTCACACTTTCCCAATGGCCTTTGAAATGCAAAAGTGCGGTGTGCATGTCCCCTGCCCCCCGCTTTCCTTAGGTGAAATCATTCCACCATTAATTGATCACAATTTCCCAAATAAGAAAGTTCAGTTCAGTGTGATGTCAATGAATCATGCTGGATCCTGGTGCCCTTTGGATAGATTACAAAATAGCTTTTATCCTCCATAGCCAACCTGGAAAAAAAGGCTTCTCCTTGCCTATTTTGAGAAATTAGAAGTTTGCTCAACATCTAGAATCGAATCTAATCGAATAGAATAGAATAGAATAGAATAGAATAGAATAGAAGAGTTGGAAGGGACCTTGAAAGTTTTCTAGTCCAATCCCCTGCTTAGGCAGGAAACCCTATACCATTTCAGACAAATCGTTATCCTAAGGTGACCAATTTTTTTACAATGAGGAGGACACAAATAAATTGAAGAAAAAAACAAAGCCACTTGCGCGCAGCGCACTCGCTCAAAACAATTCTCCTGTGTGGAGCGCATGCATCTCATAATCGTGTCTCCCCACAGTCTACCAAGCCTGGATGAATCGTCATGTCAAATAAAAAAATGTCACATTATACACAACGGATCGGATCGGCATCGATCAAATACGGAGATTTACAGATTAGTCTTCAAATATCAAAAAGGAGGACATGTAGGAGGACACTTTGATGGAGGACAGAACTTACAAAAGGAGGACTGTCTTCCCTAAAGGAGGATGGTTGGTCACCTTAGTTATCCAATCTCCTCCTCATAAAAACTTCCAGTGTTGGAGAATTCACAAGTTCTGGAGGCAAGTTGTTCCACTGATTAATTGATCTCATTGTCAGGAAATTTCTCCTTAGTTCTAGGATGCTTTTCTCCTTGATTAGTGTCCATCCACTGCTCCTTGACCTTCTTTCTGGTGCTTTGGAAAATAGTTTGACCCCCCCTTATCTTTGTAGAAGCCCCTCAGATATTGGAAGACTGCTATCATGACACCCCTAGTCCTTATTTTCGTCAAACTAGACATACCCAATTCCTGCAACCCTTCTTTATATCTAATCCATTAAATAAGCCCAAATGCTATTATTATATGAGAGTTCCATCAAATATTCCAACATTTTCCCCTAATATTTTCATTTCCTTTAGAATTTTGTTACGTTCATACTGAGCTCAATAGGTAGACAAACACAGGTAGTCTCACTTACCACTAACAATTAAGGCTGGGAAAAGATTTTCTTTGGTTTTACTTTGTTGTTATTTTTTTAACAGCTATTAAACTGTCAGCAGGATTGCTGGCTATTCTGCTATTAAACATCCTTCTCTAAAGAAATCAGCAAGTACATAATGTTCCATTTATTTACATAGCCACAACGGCTGTCATTTCTGCTGAATGATGCAGCCTTAAAATGTGATATCATGTGACCATCTTGACATACGGTGGCAGTTTCAGAAGTTCAGGTTGCTGTCATTAGGTTGCAATTGTGACTTCTTGTTGGCTTCCCCATTTACTTTGTTTGTAGATGAAGGTGGAAAAGAAGCAGAGGTAGCATTCAGCAGGTTCTGACCAGTTCTGGAGAACCGGTAGCAGAAATTTTGAGTAGTTTGAAGAACTGGCAAATACCGCCTCTGACTGGCCCCGCCCCCATCTATTCTCTGCCTCCCATTGAGTCCCAGGTGATCGGCTGGGTCTTCTTTGGTTTCCCTGCACAGGAGAAGGGAGCTGGAAAGCAGGTTACTGGGGTGGGGAGGGAATGGGGATTTTGCAGTATCCTTCCCCTGCCATCCCCACCAAGCCATGCCCACAGAACCTGTAGTAAAAATTTTTTTGAATCCCACCACTGAAGTGAAGGTTTCAAATGGTGATCATGGGATTGCGGGTTTCTGTGATGGTAGCAACTCCGGGGATCCATCATTTCTCCCTCGTGCATCATTGTCATAACTGTGGATGGTTACTGAATTGAGCAGATGTTAAGTAAGAACTACTGTAACCTGTTTTTTTTTTTTAATAAAACGCCTTCCCTCCTTTTACTTTTAAAAAGACCTTAACAAAATGAGAGCTCGTTTTCAGTTGAGTTTTATGTATTGCTCATTGCTTTAGTATATCCTGCAGAAAGTAGAGAGAAGATATAAAGCAAAAGAATAAAAAACACACAGGAAACTAGAATAGTGTTGGAATCGTATTACAGTACATGAATAAAAAAAGATTGTGCAGGATAGATAATAGAGGGTAATGTCTCAAATCTATCTACTATCATAATGTTGGCACCAGCATTTAATAAGAAATCTAGATAATGGCTTGGACCACAGTCTTCAAAATCATAGTTGTTCTGATTGGACTGGCCCATTACTGTCAAAATAAATAAGTACATTTCATTAAAAAGAATCAGAAATTCTTTATTTAGAAAGGAATCATTAATAAACTCCCCAGATAAGACAGGGGAAAAAAAAGGATCAATACATGTCTTACATTACTCACTAACATAGCCTGCAGCACCAGGAGGTTTTCCTGTTTTTAGCAATTTAAGAATATCTATTATTTCCTAAAGATATAAAGGTGCAACTCAATAAAGGGTTTGCTTGCCAGCAATCTTTGGACAACCTTTATTATTTAACAAATGATTTTTTTTTCCCTGGGTGACCTTTAAACTCAGTGCTTCTACTCCTTATTTATTTAATTTATTTTGAGGCATGTTAAAACTGCTGGCAAACTCTGAGTTGCAGACAATAGGACCCCTCCCCGCCAAAATGTATTTAAAATAACCATAACTAATATAAATTGCTGTTAATAATTATAATGCTCTCATTCAGCTTGAATGTATTTGTATACAAAAGAATGTATACAAAAGAATAAGTTCATTTTAACCTTCTTTCAAAAACATAGAAGTGGGATTTATATCTCAGAAATGTTATGTATGGGTGTATACTCTCGGAAGTTCCTGTCAAGATGAAGAAACAAGTTTATATAGATTTTTTTTTAAAAAAATGCTGATTTATTAATTTAGAGTTATCAAGTCCTGACTCTGAGAATGCTTGATAGAAGAACTAATACTGCTAGTGCTTTCAGTCATAATAAATTTTCCTTATTTTCAATGTCACTGCTTTGTACAACTCATCAAATATTTTGTATTAAATTATAAATAGAATCAAATTTCCAGTTTAGCAGACATAAACGTTTTTTGTCATTCAATTGTAAATTGCCTAGCACAGGTATTTAAAAGTTCATTAAACTGAGTTCACAAATATTCTTAGCTTTGAAAATCTTTTCTCTGTGCAGTACATGTAATAATAATGCACTCACAATTATATGTCTTAAAAGCATCCCATATTTGATTTGGACGTAGGAACATGTAATAGTACCTCTGTTAGTTTTGTTTCTCTGTTCAACTAAAGATTCAGATACAAAAAAAGGTGAGAACAAGACTCTAATATATAAACTTATATGATTTTTTTTATAACTGGAATTAAATTTAGCTGGAACAATATTAATGAGATCTAAAACTGGGAAGATGAACTGAAACCAAAAACCATTTTTTTCTGCTATGTCCAAGTTTTCAAAAACTTAAAATGTATCTCTTCCCATACTGGTGTCATTTTTATTCCAGGAAAGAAGCTTTGGCTTCAATTATTTGTTCCAGCTGCAATATTAAAACAACAAAAATGAACGGACAAAGAAAAAGTAGCTATAAAATTTCAATAAGGCCTGTTGTAAATAATCGTTCATGAGATTAGAAGGGGTGCTTAGAACTTGCAAGTTATTTCTAATAAATACTGTAGATGGGACATTTCTTCATGGATATCTTTATTTTCAAGACTCTATGGTATGTTGTTTACTGGAATTTTCAATGTCAGAAACTTTAGTCCCATGTGATTTGATTATTCTTTTTAAACTCCACCTTTTTATGATCCAAAACATTAGATGATTGCTTTAGCTCCAAAATATTTGATTCATGTCATTGTAATCACGTTTTTATCTGCATAAACACAGTCATTCTACATAAAAGCTATAACTCATGGGGAAGAGCTTCTAAAACGATAAGCAATTCCGTGCAGCCGTTTCCCCCTCTTGCATGCTTTATAATTCAGGAATATACTGAAATCCAATTAAAGCTCTCAACCTGCCTGAAAAACTGCTTGTCATGCGCAGGAAATCAGGAGTCCAGGCCGTTCAAATAAATATGTAGATTTATTGCAAGCTTAAGCTCTCTACAAGAATCTGAACTACTAACACTAAAGCAAATTGGCGGTAGACAAGAGTCAATGGAATTCAAGGTGGGCTGGACTTAGATCTCTTTTGGGTTTGAGACTTATGACAGATTTGACTCCTCCCTCAGGCTCAGCCTGGTAATCTCCTATCCTGCTCTCCCTCAGTAGAGTGATGAAAACATTCCTGTTTTTGCTGCCTTCTAGATTTCAGATTGATAATCTAAAAGCACCACAAATTTATATAGAGAAAAAAACAAAACCTTTTTTTACTTAAGCAATGAATAAACTAATCAAAAGATAAAAAATAGCCAGAGTTGGTTAATGAATTCCTACCCCCAACCAGAGATCTCTCAGAAAACACCTCTACATATATTTTAAATAAACCGCACTGGTTAGCATTAGTTTTGAATCCTACAAGAATCCAGAACTGTATTAAAAATAGATGTGCTGTGTACTGCAATGAATGCTCCCTCCCAACTCTCTAGGATCAAGCTCTGGTACTAGTTTAGCTTTGAAACTCTGATAAATAAGTCACCTTTGTGATTTGTATTTTACCAATTACTTTTGTAGTTGGTGTGTACGGTGTATGTATGTGTGTGTGTGTGTGTTGCTTCTTATTGAGAAAATAGACCAGAGTGGTGTCATTACCATGAAAAGCATAAATTGGCAGCTATTACTTTGGAGCTTTTTAAAGCTGATTTAATGTGAAAACTGCCTCAATTTGGTGGCTTCCGTTTAGATAATAAGAAAGCATGGGAGAGTTCTCCAGGATGATTAAAATGGTAATTTTCCCTTCTCCTCATTTTCTGATGCCCAAGAAAAGGATTAAAGAACCTCGTGTTGGCAGGCTCAATGCCAATAAATTCTAGCTGTCATCGAACCTATGGAATGGTCCCTAATTGCTTGTCCCTAATCTCTGAAACATTGTTGTCTATTGTGTTATTGCTTTTAGGAGATGCTTTTTTAAAAAGTTAGAGGATGTGGCTAGTGCACGGTATTTTGGTCCATAAATTTGGGTAGATAAACGAAGGGTGGGTTTTGCGTGCAGAAAGAGGAATATAGCTTATTCTTTGAATAGCAAAATATTTGAGATCCGCTCAAGGTACATAAATGTGATTCTGGATGCATTCCTTTTTTTTTTTTTTGTGAAACAAAGAGGGGTATGAAGCTGTGTTAGATATAATTAAATCTTTTGGATCCTGTGGATCCTGTGGAGAAAGAAATCAATATTGTATCTAGTCTAGGAAGTTATTTCTTTATCTTTGATGATGGGACTCAGAAAAAGAGAGCACACTACTACTCAGGCTGAAATACCCGTAACAATTCACAGGCTAAATTTTGAGGTGTTAAAGATAGCCTACAATGAATTTTATTGCTTCATTTTCCTACAGAGAAGAGATGTGAAGCTCTCCACAGTCACCTAACTTGTCACTCTGACCTTGCAGGATAAATTTGGAGCATCGGAGCAAATTCTGATAGTAAAGCCTTTCATTTGAACCTAGCCTTGCTGCTTTTGGTACATTTACTTTTTCTTACAAAAAGAGCCTTGCCAGGGACTCTGATTTGTAACTCTGAGATGTTAAAATGCAGAGTTCAGGGCCCTCCTGTGCATTTTTCTACTTGGTTCACTTACTGTGCAAATTTGCAGAAGTCAACAACAACCCCCATCACCACAGATGCTATCCAACACAATTCGTCAGTTGGAAAGAAAGCACGTTGCAAATTCTAGATGTTCCTTTGCAAGCAAAATATAAAACGTTCCTCAAATAATAAAGTTCTATGAAAAAGATCCCTTCCAAGGGCAATTAATATTGTAAATAGATTTTTCGATGTTGTCTTGCTCATTTTTTCTGAACTAGCAAAGTTCTTTCAACCTCTCCTCTAATTTGCGAACTATGAGTCTTTTATGTGCTCCTGGCTGGTGAGAATATAAACTTTCCTTCAGTTGAGAATCTTATTATTCAGCTTTGGTTTTAATCATCTCTTAAAACTCAGTGCTATTTGCAGCTTACATCAAGTCAAGACTCCCTCCCTCCTTCCCTCCTCCCTGCCTCCCTCCCTCCCTCCCTCTCTCCCACCCTCTCTTTCTTCTCTCCTCCCTTCCACACCCTCCCCAGACGGCTTCCCATTCCATATGAATCTTGTTTGAGTTCTAAATTATTTTCCTGAGATACAGTATATTCCTATCTCTTCAATTTTCCCTTGATCCTGTTTCTTAGCTTGCTTCTCAGCTCTGCCACCTGACTGGATGTTGCGTTGGCCACAGATTCATTTTTTGGCTCTACCTTTCTCTTTCTTTATGATCACTGGCAGTTTCTGATCACTGACATTATGATTCTTGATTCTTAATGAATGTATCTTTTCTTTTATGTATACTGAGAGTATTTACACTAAGACAAATTCCTTGTGTGTCCAATCACACGGCCAATAAAGCTATTCTATTCTATTCTATTCTATTCTATTCTATTCTATTCTATTCTATTCTATTCTATTCTATTCTATTCTATTCTTTGATTTTGACTTCTGGTTCATGGCTTAAACTTTTTAATGAACAGTCAACTATGGGATGAATCCTTTCCTACTAAAGTGTTCAAATGCTGTCTTTGCTCTGTCCTTCACTTTAGTTTTTAAGCATTCATTCAGCTTTACACACACACTACAGTTTCAATTCAATCTTTGCCCTTTTAAGCTTCTGGTCCTCCCCTCACTTTCGAAAGAAAACAGATTGTTCAAGATGATGAATTCTATGCCAACATATTGCACATATTCAGGATTGAAGATATACACAGCCAGGTTGAACTAAGGCTGATTTATATCTTGTTTCACTCACTTCTGAATCTTTGAATGTTTGTTTGGGAAGTCAAGACCAATAGTATGTGCTGCCACGATGCCCTTGTGGATCACATTCCTCCATATCTTGTGCTTAAGCCAGTGCTCCTCTGTAGAGATAATAGAGGTAAGATCAGATTCCATCAGCTCTGATGCAATGAACTACGATTCACCAAAGCTGATGTGATAATAAATTACTTCTGTTTAGGAGGTCACAGACCGCTTTGCTGTTTTTGCTGCGGCAGGCTAAAGTGGTCGCTGTTCTGGCAGCTGATAAGCCAGCTTGGCATTTAGTTTAAAAAACAGTAAGATGGGATTTCTAAGATCATTCAAACAAAGGCAAACAAAGCTGTCAACTGGGCCACATTAATGAGCTCAAGATTTATCAAAGCAGTCAATTTCAGCACTCCATTTCTCAGTCAAAACCAGGTTATCATGGAAACAGAGCACTTCTGATGAAAGCTGATTAACTAGACATCTTATTCTCTCTTCCTGTTAATAACAATTGAAAACAGACCCCAATCTGGCTGGAAGCTGATCTTGGAGAAGTCTTCCCATGGAACTGTTTTACAGTGCCTGAAAGGTGCCTGCTAATTGCCATCCATTTGGTCTGTCCTGTGTGCCACTAAGTTCAATAAAATTGAATCCAGAGGTAAAAGAACTCCAAAACCCTTCATGCAAATGCTAGAAACAAACTGAGTTCACAAAACAATGCATTTCTTGTATTTTTTTAAAAAGGATTTTGCATCCTACTAAAAGCTGGTGCAAAGAATATTGCTATTGTCAGGCACAGATAACTAGCCCATATTCGTTAAGTTCAAAGAACAGAAGAGTTAATTATTGCAACCTCCAATGCAAGAATTTAACTAATTACCAATCAAAGCTACCGTTGGCACTGGATTAGGGTCAACAGAATACATGGGAGAGCTGGACTTAGGCCTTATGTGACGATGCAATGACTCTAAACCAATGACATGTTTAATCCTACCTTCCAGCTCAGCTTCTTCTTTTCCTGCAGTTATATTTTAAAAAGCAAGATAATTTGCTTCTAAAAAAAACTTTACCAAGGAAGGTTCAATTCTTTCAGTTATAAAAGAAAACAGAGGTCCCTGTCAATTTGGGGAAGACACCTAATGGTGTTAAATTTGGGGAAACATAATCTAAAAATATCTCTCCCCATTTCTTCTCCCTTCAATTCCATGACAGTTCTCTTTCATCTATGTCATGCTTCTTATTGAAATGCAGCAACAGAGAGAAAAAAAATATTTGGTATAAAGGGCACCACCAAATCCAACATGTAGCCTTCTTGTTTTATTTGGGAAAGATGGTCAGAGGAAGTTAATTGCTCTGTTTGTGCTGTTACAAACAAAACACAAAGGATAGCATGACCTTTATGACACACAATTGATAGATAAGTTGATCCAAGCTTGTTTTAGCTAGATGTGAAAATGACAGTTTATTGATTAAAACCTAGCTGAGAAAATGCAGTTTGCAGGACACTTGAGAATTTACATGTGCTTTGAACTACAATAACCTGAAGTGAATACAAAATGACCACAACATCTTTGGGAAATAAACAGGCTTTCTTTCCAATTTTGCTGTTGATTTTGTCATTACTCTAATATTGTTAGAACATCCTTCATCCTAATTGTACTGAGGCAGTAAACCAAGAGCATAAGAACTGAACTATACTACTAACTGTAATTCAATCAAAATAGAAAATAGTATTCCAATCCAAAACAGCAGACTTTTCTTTTTAAAAATAGAACACATTCAAAACAAAACCCCATTTTTAAAACTCCTTGCACAAATGCCCATTTTAATTAGCACTCTGCTTTGCAGGTTTTTTTTTAATATTCTTTTCCCAATGAAAGGGGTTTTCCTGTCTTATTCTCAGCATGTTTGAAAGCTTCTTTTGGATATTCTTGGGGTTATTAATCTTGCTTCCTCATTGGAGGTGATAGTGGGAACTACTGCTGTGTTTTCTATAACACACCTTTCCTTTGTTTTGAAGCATCTCTGGGTAGCCAGATTTCTCCGTCTGCTAAGCTCATTTGGAGGGGTCCTAGGATAAAGTTTTACAAAAGTAAGAGAAACCTGGAAGACTGCAAAGGACTGGGAAGAGAGTTAGACAAAGCAAGGTAGACTTTTTCCACACAACCTGTAGCTACCTTGCAGCCAGATTAATGCAAGGACACCACAGGCTATCGGTGAGCATTTGTCTAAAGTTTTCTCCTCTCTTAAAATAAAAATAGAAGACCATTTTCCTTTCATGAACTTGAATGAGAATGGAGAAAAATTCAGGAACATTTTTTTTTTCTGTATGCTGATCATTTTATCAAAGTCCATAGCTAAGAGTTCTTACTACATTTGTATGATGCAAGTAGTCTAAAGATGAAGACACACACATACACACAAGCCAGAGGTGGTATTCAGCAGGTTCTGATCAGTTCTGGAGAACTGGTAGTGGAAATTTTGAGTAGTCCAGAGAACTTGCAAATACCATCTCTGACAGGCCTCACCCCCATCTATTCTCTGCCTCCCATTGAGTCCCAGCTGATTGGCTGGGTCTTCTTTTGTTGCCCTGCACAGGAGAATGGAGCTGAAAAGCAGGTAAGTGGGGTGGGGAAGGAATAGGGATTTTGCAGTATCCTTTCCCTGCCATGCCCACCAAGCTATGCCCACCAAGCCACACCCACAGAACCAGTAGTAAAATATTTTGAATCCCACCACTGATACAAGCTCATATTTATACCACTGACCTTGGCAAAAAGGCATCTTGAAATTAACTATGGACTTAAACATTCAAGAGGAATCTTTACAGGGGATGAACCAGGAAAAGGATATCCTTTAAAAAAAATGTTAGTGTTATATTGTAGAAAGTTAGTACCCACCCTTCTCCTAGAAAAGTGAAATATTGAAATATTTTATGAAATATTTAAAAAGGGAGAATATTATATTTCCCTGAAGGAGAAAAATTCTCTTGGAAAGCAGCCCCCACCAGTGTTAATAGCACTAGAAAGACTGGATCATCCTATCTACAAGGAAAAAGGCAGGGGTGGGATTCTACCGGTTCGCACCTATTCGCTACAGCTGGTTGTTAACATTCTAAGCAGTTCGGAGAACCGGTTGTTAGAAAAAATTACTGGCCTAATCCTGTAAGGAAGGCAGGAAGGAAACATTCTGGTGTTGCTTACAGAAACTGCCTCTCCATTAACCCTTATTACATTCTTGGCAGGACTAGACTTCCTGTCTCAAGAATGCCTCTGGAGTATTTTTCCCTCCTTTGCTGGTACTTTGCTTGTGTGGAGTGACCATTCAAAGTTACAATGGGACTGAAAAAAGTGACTTATGACCATTTTTCACACCTACGACTGTTGCAGCATCCCCACAGTCATGAGAGGCTGGTGAGGAGATGCATGCCTCGATGTGAGTGACATTGAGTTGGCCACACCCAGCCAATAACATGACCACCAAGCCATGTCCACCCAGTCACATGACCACCAAGCCACACCCACCACCTAAGCCTTGCCCACAGAACCAGTTGTTAAAAAATTTGAATCCCACCCCTGGCAAAAGTCCTTCAGCTTCAGGGTGATGGGATTAGCCCTCACTCAATATCCAAACCAGGACAAAGCCATTAAGACACAATAGGAATTGCCCAACACCCTTTCAGAACACAAGCCTCTTCATTACATTGCATCACCCAGCAAGCTTCAACCAGATACCCTCAGCTATGACCCCTGCATAGCCCCATGGGAGTCTGACAGCAGACAATAGAATATATATTCTTGCACAGGAACAGGAAGCTCAAGTATAAATACCCCCCCTCTCAACTCCATGTGGTCAGCTCTGCCCAGGACCTCAAACCCATGTTGTCCTGTTCATCAAAAAACCATTTTTTTAAATCAGCCTCCATGTTTCCAATGTCTTTCTCCTCACTTGGAACTGAACCAGATGGAGATTTCTTCCAACATTAGAAAGAAACCTCTCTAGGTTCATTTCTAGTGAAGAATGCAGGCCGTTGCTTGACTCCAAGATGAAGTTTATTCCAAGAGCAAAATATACTGCTGTTGAAGGTGACCATACTTAAATCCACCTCAAAAGCCCTTTATATAGAACCAACTTGTCTTAGTTCCTTGAAAGCAGAAACAAACAGTGTCCATCCAGTTGGAATTCTTAGCAAGTGCACTTCCCTGGGTGGCCAAGAGAGAGCACTCTGGAGTCAGGCACCCCGATGAGTTGTGTTTTTGCTTACGTCGCATTGTAGGTGGTAATCTCTCCGGAGAAAGGATCTTTTGTTTGATTTTATTTTAACTCAATTCAGCCTGGAAGGAATAACCCAAATACCTGTTGCTTCTGTTCTGCTGCACTCTTATTTCCTTGGGTTGAGCTCACTCTAATTGTAATTTTTAAACTTCTGCCCTGATTTTGGCGAAGACCGGACACGATACAAAACGGCTGGATGCTCAGTCAATTATATGGAGAGCAAAACGAAATCAACACACCCATGAAGAATATATGGCTTCATCTGCTTTCGATGAATCTGTGCTGTACTGATCTTCAAACAAGACAAGTCCCTTGTTTTTGTTGTCAAGCAAGCACTGTGTGTCATTATACCAGCTGTACCCTTGGTGCATTTTAATTTCTCATGAAGAGATAGGTTTTTTTTTCCTTTCATCATTCTTGTTTTCATCCATTTACAGTATCATTGTCAAACCTGCTGGGGGAAAAAGTACATATGTATGAGAACGAGTGCCTACAAGAGCAAGCAAAAATAGGCATATATAAATTATATCATGCTGAAGAGTTTTGTGGCGTTTTAAGAATATATTAGTTTAAAAATATGCTTCCCCCCTCTACTGGAAACTACAGGCATGATACATACCACACACTACATCAGTACGGTATATAAATATAATTAATGGTTTAGTGTATTGTGTGAATCGAGGCAAGTATAACTTATTCAGTAAACAATGTTTAAATCATGATTTAATGTTTTGGGTGAAGACAGTCAATCTTTGTGGCATCATTGAAGAAGGTGCAGGATGCAGGAATTGCATAATGCCCACATTATGCAGATCTCTGAGTTATGGGACACAATATCCTAGGAATTGCATACACTTTTCTTTGGCTCTCTAAGTTAGAAAATGTTTAGATACGCATCTTTTTTCAAGCTCTTTAAGGTTATTTTTTATGCTTTTAAAATATTTTCCATTGGGTTTTTAATCTTTGTTAGCTGCTTTTATTTTTCATTAAAGCCAAATGGTAATAAGTGAAAGAGAACCTGGGTGTTGTAGTGGATAAGATATTCGGTTAGGACTGAGGACATCCGAATTAAATTCCAGCCCAGTTATGGAAACTCACTGGGTGATTGCTGTATAATATTTCAATGGTTCCTATACAATGGGAGGCTTTCCCCTTCCCTACTATAACCACTCCCGCCACAAGATTGCTGAAAGTTCAGAAATCCATTAAGATTTTAAGGAAATGTAACAGCATGAAATGTAGGGAAGATTAACCCTCATCTGTTGTGGCCCGCCGGTGGCCGGCAAAGCTGGCAGCAGACATGGACAGTAGTGAGGAGGTTGGGGAGGAACCCAGGCCAGTCCTGGAGGCTGAGGAAGGCTCGGACGAGGGCTCTGCATCAGAGGCAGAGATGGGGCCAGGGCAGGCTGGTAGCCATCAGCTGTCTTCGGGCTTGGACAACAATGAGGTGGAGGAGCTTCTCAAATTGGTTCCCAGCCTGCGCATGCACAGAGCTGCCAAAAGGAAAGCATAATTAAAAACTCAGGGTCGACATGGGAGTAAGACCACAGGACGATGAATGGCCTCTCCCATCAGGATTAAAAGAGAAGCAAAAGGGGAGGGGGCTTTTGCAGGAAACAACTCGTTCGTTCATTCATCCATTCATTCCAGTCTTGTGAAGATTTGTCTGTATAACCCAGCCCTTCCCTGTCAGCACTGAGTGTGGAATTTTACCGGGCAGCGTTCCAGGATTGATAAAGGTCTGAGCTAATTAGTACACCTTCACAAGACTGTTTGCCAAGTCGTTGGCCTACTGTGAAGGAAATAAATTCATATTAATGTAATAAAAGAGGTTTTTGCTGGGACGTTTTGGGGAGGCCTAGGAGAGAACATAACCCCTAACCAAATGGATATGAAAGCACTAGTGTCATTATATGTTTATTATTAATGTGATGAGGAGGCATTACTGCTATTATATGATTAATACTAACATTATGAATACTATTGTTATCATGATGATGGTGATTGCTCAAATTAATTGTACCCAGACAATACACTGTTTATATAGACTGAATTTTTCGCTCTTTCTATATTTAATTCAAGGTGATCCACTACAACTTACTAGTAAAATTACAGTGAGGAATTGTGCTTCATTATGAACATTAAAAGACTTCCAAAATATAAGCTGCTGCTAATCAAATGGAATTCATGGGTTAGCATATATATATATGCCAGCAATGTTCATGCTACAAAATTAAAACTTTTTTTTTCATCTGGATTGCAGTGCTCTTTGATCACTTTAGTGAGCAAAGAACAGAAGTTGTGCCGTGTTATTGAAGAGATGCTGAAAATATTGCTTTCATCCATCACCCCATGCTCTTTCTGTCAATGACCATATCTGTTGGTGTGTGCACATGTTCTTCTTTTGGCTTAGCCTATAGATGTTTATATTGATAAATGTTGACACCTTGTCCACCATGAAAGAATGCATTTAAAGGCAAGTCTTACATTTATCCATTCTATACAGTGTATATCTTGGAGAAAACAACACAACTTGGCTAAAGATGTCAAAGAAAATTATCGATTCCCATATAGGCTGAATCTTATCTGTACCCCCTGAGTGAATGTGCAAAAAAGGGCTTTTGATGTCCACTAGTGTTAGCATCTCTTGAATATCCTCAGCTCATGGATGTTATCAAGATATATTTAAAGTGAACCTTTCTTTATGGGGAACAGTCAGCTACAAAATATGCTGTTTCAAGGGAGAAATATGACATCTCAAAATTGCAGGTGAAAGAGATGTTCAAGGAATATAAAAATGGTATTGGGTGGCAGTGACTGATAGCATCAGGATTACAAAGTGGGTAACCTTAGAGTAACCTGCCAAACTTCGGATAGCACTTAAGCGTAAACATTTCTCCACATTCTGCTGGAAACCTTCTCTGCAGATTGCACCATTTGTCTCTGCAGAGTGTTCCTTGAAGTTTTCAGAATTAAGGAAAGTATTCCTCAAGTTGAAAGTCTCTTTTCTGATGTTGTGAAATTATCACAATTATAGTGAGCGCCGTTGATGGCTTATGAACAATGATGCCGTATTACTTGAGGAATTTTCTCCATTTGTTCTCAGACTTAACCAAGGAATCTTTCATTGGCATTCTGACTGTTTCTTTAGGATAACCCTCTCTGCATTTTGGCTGTCAAAAGCTGAGGATCTTCTGCTGAAGATCTTGGTGAAGGTGGTTGAATCTTGTGCAAAATCATTCTCCACAGGACAACTCTGCACCCCATTTTGAAAGCTGACCAGACTAGAAGTCCATGATGTTGAGAGCTGACTTGATGTATTTCCATCTCAGTTTCCATATGTTTAAAACTGGAACACAACAAATAGATCTAAAACCAGAGCTGTTTTTATTAGGCATACTAATGGGGAAATACAATAAAAGAATCCAATATTTAATGTTACATGTAATAAAAGTGGCTAAAATTATGCATGCACAAAATTGGAAAAACAGAAGTATACCCACAGAGGAAATGGTAATGAAGAAAATATTAGAATGTGCCGAAATGGACAGGTTAATGATGGAAATTAAAGACAAAGGAGAAACAGAGCGTTCCCTAATATGGGACCTGTGGTACAATTGGCTAGACAATAGATGCAAAGGTTGGAAAACTGATGATGAAAAGGTGCTGATACAATCAGCATATTGTTGTTGCAAAATTTAAATTGCGATGTAAAATGAAGGAAAATGCAATAAACATATAAAAGCAAACAAATGACTGGAACAAAGGTAGGATATTTCTGGATATGCCCAGGACTTTAAAATAATGAAATTGTAGGCAGGTGGTGAGCCCTGTTCTGGAAAGCTGTGACTTTAACCTCCTTTTTGCCTTTTTAATTCCTGAATTATATTATTTTGTTACCATCTTCCTTCATTTACACCAGAATACCACAAGGTATCAATTTCAAGGCAATTGTTTGGAAAAACGAAACAAAACCCAACTCCAACAGACAGGATTCATTTAATGGCTGCTCACTTTGCCTAAGCTTCTGGCAACAGGGAAGAGCAAAAAGAATTCACAAAGAAGCAACACAACCAGAATCAATTCAAGCTGTATTCCACCCTTCTTGTGATGACCACAACAGACATCTATGGTTGGAGTTATTTAGAAAAATGCCTAGTTGCCTGAATGCCAACCTGCTATTCTCCTCAGCTTGAAACTCACAGTGGTGTTTAAGTAAAAAAGAGAGAGAAAGCGAGAGAGAGAACACCTTGGCTGTAGGCTATTATTTCCCCAGAGCAGGTGCTCAGGTATTTTTGTAAACAATGCATTCAACATGTACCAAAAAGACATTTTCTTGGAAGGGGTGGTGGGGTGGGGAGATCCTTAGCAATTTATTTTCTTTCTCTTTGATGCAAATTGCAATTTCTCCTCTCTTCCCAGAGCTGGAAGAAGATAAGGACAGTGAATGAACATGTTTTGCAGCTTCCTAGTGGTCAGTTAGAAGAAGCATTGGCTTATAATATGCTTTGTGAGTTCCTTGTGGTGTTCTCTGATCTTGCTTGCTTTCTTGCAGACATTTCACTACCTAACTAGGTAACATCATCAGTGCTAATTGGGGGTAGGTTTGCTCTCTGTTTATAGACAAGAGACTTGCCCTGTTGGTGTTCTAGGTGGTTCCTGGATTAGGTTGTTGTTTACTGTGTTTGTCTGAGTTGGCAGTTCCTTGTTTAGGGTAGAAGACCTGTGGTGGTGCAGTGGTTAGAGTGCAATACTGCAGGCTACTTCTGCTGCCTGCTGGCTGCCTGCAATTTGGCAGTTCGACTCTCACCAGGCTCAAGGTTGATTCAGCATTTCATCCTTCCGAAGTGGGTAAAATGAGGACCCAAATTATTGGGGGACATATGCTGACTCTGTAAATCGCTCTGTAAAGCACTATGAAGGTATATAAGTGAAGGTATATAAGTCTAAGCGCTATTGCTGTTGCTATTGTTTCGTGCTAATAGTCTATTAGTGTTTTGAGGCTGGCAAAAGGGTAGGTCAGCAGAATAACAGGATGCAGAGGTGGGAGGGACCTTGGAGGTCTTCTAGTCCAACCCCCAGCTCAAGCAGAAAACTCTATATCATTCCAGACAGGTGGCTATCCTGTCTCTTCTTAAAAGCCTCCATGATGAAGCACCAACAACTTCTGAAGGCAACTTCTGTTCCACTGCTTAGTTGTTCTCACTGTTAGAAAATTTCTCCTTAGTCCAAGGTTGCTTCTCTCTTTAGTTAGTTTCCATCTTATTGTTTCTTGTCTTGACTTCTGGTGCATCCAGTTGCTTTTGTGAAGTTGGGGAATGGGAATGGTTGTAAAGGTGGAAGGCTCCAAATTTCCTAGAGCCTGTATGTAATGCACGAAAAATGCATGTTAGTTTGTGCCAGCAAATTGTTATGCGCAGTGGTCTGCATTTTTCTTTAAAAAGGCTTAGTTTTTAAAAATACACCGATATCTTTTTAAAAAGGTACAAGCGTAAAACACTGGTACGTGTGAAGTTTCACGTAAATTTAAACATTATGGTAAATTAATGTGATAATGGGTTAGAGCAAACTTAATAATAACAGTGTGAAAAATGATAGGGACTGGAAATAGACTGTTCTGGAAACAGATTAATTCATCTATGCATAAAAGCTTCTGCCTTCAGCAGCAGCTAAATTAAAAGAATCTCCAAGGATATTGAAAACTGGAATAAAATCTCTATTTTGTTGGTGGGAGACCATAGAAATGGGTTTGGGTCAATTTGGCCCTTTCAATTACTGCATAGTAGGTTAAGCATTAATAACCTCATTTTACTTAATGTTATGTCAGAGAGGAGAGATGAGCCAATTATAAAAATTTTAAATATATAATAAAATAGGAGAATCTTAAGGACCATCAAGCAATGGGTGCCTGGAAGGATAAGTAAAATTCAGAGATCTGCCATTTGTAAAAGAATATTTTAAAAATTAATAATTTTATTTGTTAATTATTTATAAAAAATATAATCATGGTTATTGGAAAGATTCCTTCCTTCCTTCCCTCCCTCCCTCCCTTCTTCCTTCCTTCTATCCTCCTTCTCTCTTCTCTTTTCTCTCCTCTCCTCTCTTTTTTTTCATTCTAAATATTCTAGTTCATTTAAAAAAAGGATTCATGACTGAAAGACCAAGGGAAAAGATCAGTATTTGATAAGGTGCTTGATCTAACTTAAGAATTTATAAAAGCATATTAAAATAATATAAAAATTAAACTAGAAATGGCAGTTGGGTTTGTCCTCCTATTTAAGAAATTCTATTCAGATAAATTGGTATGAGATGGGTAATTGGTGAGTTAATTATCCAATTAAATTTGCATAAATATATGCATGATAAATGGCTTTAGAACTCCTCATATTTTGCAAATGATAACACCTCTCCTTCAATTGATACCTTTTCAGAAAGGGTATTCTTCTCAGTTATGTAGGGAAGGCTTCTCTTTAGATAGACCTGGCTGTTTTTAAATTAGTTTAGCAGTTGGGAAATCCAACAGGAGCAATGCCGCAAGGCTTCTCAGCCAGATGGAAGTATCAATGTGATTTTTTTTCTTTTTGCTAAAGGAAATCACCACCAACTGGGAAATAGATTTGCCTCGATGCTAAATATATAAGAGTTAAACCAGTAACTTCCCTCGTGTTTATCTGTAGCCTTGTTCATTGTTGAAATTCAGAACCAAGTGAATATAGACTTAACTCCTTGGCTCAAAAATTACTTTAAAAAAAATCCAAAACGTTTATGGATGTGGATATGGATGTATATATCCATGTCCATATCAATATTATTTTTAAAAACCAGCCTCTATTGTTTTTATAAACAACTCAAGGTGGTGAACATATCAATATCCTTACCTCCTCCTATTTTCCCTACAATGACAATCATGTGAGGTGAGTTGGATTGAGAAAGAGTGACTGGCCCAACTTTCATGCCGAAGGTGGTACTAGAACTCACAATCTCCTGGTGATAGGCCCAAAGTCATCTGCCTAGCTTTCATATCTAAGGCGGGATTAGATAGATTAATAGAGTTGGAAGGGACCTTGTAAGTCATCTAGTCCAACCCCCCAACCAAGCAGGAGACCCTACACCATTTCTGACAAATGGCAGTCCAGTCTCTTCTTGAAAGCTTCCAGTGATGGAGCTCCCACAACTTCCGAAGGCAACTTCTGTTCCATTGGTTGATTGTTCTCACTGTCAGAAAGTTTCTCCTTATTTCTAGGTTGAATCTTTCCTTGATCAGTTGCCATCCATTATTCCTTGTCTGGCTTTGAGGTGCTTTGGAAAATAGTTTGACCCCATCTCCTCTCTGAGGCAGCCCCTTAAATATTGGAAGACTGCTATTATGTCTCCCCTGGTCCTTCTCTTCACTAGACTAGCCGTTCCTGCAACCGTTCATCGTATGTTTTAGTCTCCAGTCCCCTAATCATCCTGGTTGCTCTTCTCTGTACATTTTCTAGAGTCTCAACGTCTTTTTTATAGTGTGCTGACCAAAACTGGATGCAGTACTCTAGGTGTGGACTTACTAAGGCTTTATAGAGTGGTATTAGTACCTCACTTGATCTTGATTGTATCCCTCTGTTAAATCTAGAATTCACCATCTTCTGATTTTTAACGTGGTGCCTTAACCACTAGATCAGACTACTATATATACATATATGCTTCCATGCATTCAAGTGAATATCTGCAGAAGGCTACAGTTAGCTTGTGAGTCAGGATATCAAATTAAAAAAATGCCTTCTTTGAAAGGATATTGTTATTTATGAAACTCACAGTTGGCAGCAGTGGCATTGATAGCTTTAAGGGGAGAAATAAGATAAATCCATGCAGGAGTAGAGATGTAGCAGCAATGGCTACATGTATTTCAGCTCCCAGGCAGAATACTACTGAGTTTATTGGCTATCATGGTGTTATGGAGGAGAAAGCTATTTCCTTCAAAACTTGCTTATCAAGTTCTCAAAGGTGTCTGTATACCAGCTGTGGGAAACAACAATATAATGTTGATGGCCTTTGGCAGATCCAGCAGAGTTCTTTTAAAATTATAGTATGTTCAGAATACACAAAGGCTCTACTTACATCCTCCACAAAAATCACAAAAGTCTGTACAGTTTGGGGGCAATGCACTTTCTGTTATGCAGATGGAAATATTTGGAGTTTTTAACTTTTATTTGTTTAATCTGAATTCCATTGGTTAATGCTTTTCCTGCGAGTAGCTGGGCCATGTCCTTGACTTGGTTCAAATAAGCATCTGTTGTGTTTCTCATTGTCTGAAGGAAGTTCTTTTAGGAAAAGGAATAGCAACTGTGTATAGAAATACATTGTTTGATATGTATTTGTGTATCTGTGAATGGGGTTGATCCTCTTCTTGACAAACTGAAATTATGTATTCAGAATTTGAAATGCACGCAATTGTTTTTATTGAGTTAGCATTATTTTATATGCCATCAGGTTGAGTCCATCCATCTTGTTGCTGGTTGTCTTATTCTCTTCTCAAGTGAGGTACTATATCTTTATATCTCTATAAAGTCTTAGTAAGACCACACCTAAAATTCTGCATCCAGGTTTGGTCACCATACTACAAAAAAGATCTTGAGACTCTAGAAAAAGTGCAGAGAAGAGCAACCAAGATGATTAAAAGACTGGAGGCTAAAACATATGATGAACGATTGCAGGAACTGGGCATGGCTAGTCTAGTGAAGAGAAAGACCAGGGAAGACATGATAGTAGTCTTCCAATATTTGAGGGGCTGCACAGAGAGAAAGAGGTCAAGCTATTTTCCAAAGCAGCTGAAGGCCAGACAAGGAATAATGGATGGCAACTGATCAAGGTGAGATTCCAACTCTGTTAATCTGTAATCTTTCCTTTTTCCTTTCCCACAATTATGGACGTCTCAAGGAAGGTTAGATAAATGCCCTCCGGGAGTAGAAGGTAGCTTGTGCTGAGGGATGAGGTTAGTTTCCCTATTTTATCTCCATTAGTCAATGAGATGATTTGGCTGAGGGAATTTGATCTCGCCCAAGATATCCCAATATGATTTTGTGACTGAAAATTTGGGATTTACCAATCCTAATCCATCATGAAACAAACATTAATGTAGAACAGGCCTCTGATTGGTAAGGTGGGAATCTGTACGTGAGAGAATTCTCTTTAGAGACTAAGGAAGATGACTTTGAAGCAGATACAAAGCAGCTATTGTCTAGGTCAGTGGTCACCAAATGGTGGTCCACAAGAAAATTTTGGTGGTCCACAGAAAAATTATTTGTATTTTTTATATTGCACTAAATCAGAGGTCCTCAAACTATGGCCCTTGGGTCGGATGTGTGCAATGAATGCTTGTGTTGCTACAGAGAGTCTCCCCCTTTGGGGTCTTTTTGTGTAGGTTGGAGGTGGGCAAAAATTCTGACTTGGGGTCTGCTTCAGCTTTCTGGTGCAGAGCTTTGGGCGAAGGCTGGGGGGAAGTGCCACTGGTGGCAAAGAGCCAGAGGGCCTCGTTCCAGTGGGACTGCATCATGGCCTGGAACTGGCTGACCATCTCAGCCCACTGAGCCTCCAGGCGCCGGAATCTGGCCTTGCACTCCTGCAGGTGTTCTCTCTGCTTGCAAAGCCTTATGCTTGTAGTCCTCAGTGAAGTGCTCCTGCTGAGCTTCCTTCTCGGGTCAGATCCAATTTGAACTGAGCCAACTGTTTTGCCAACTCTTTCTTGTGGTGGCTGCCTAGCTCCAACAACCATTTCCTGTTGGGGCTCTAAGGAGCCCGGGTGAGGCAGGCAAGGATTGGCTGGGAGGGGAGGAGTCGGTCATTAGGCAGATCATATTAGTTTTCTTATTCATTTTTTTTTAATTAGGAATTTAAAATTATGAATTTAGTGGTCCCTGAGGTCCGAAAGGTTGTTGACCCCTGGTCTAGGCAAAACAGGCTGAAGCATCTTTTAAACCTAGAATATTCAAAAGTGGTTCTGACACCTCTCTAATTCACTGAACTGTAAGAATAAGGAGCCAGACTTGCAAGATTCCACTCTTGTAGCCAATTTCAATTTTCAAAATATATAGTTCACGTGGAATTGATTTGGTCACGTGCAATTGGCCTACCCAGAGTTCAAGTTCTCTTTGGAGTGATTGGTTCATTGTGTGCATTTCTGGAGAAAGTAGGGCTCAGATAGAATAAGGAGCACATCTCAAGTTTGTGAGTAAAAATGCATATTATCCAATTCTATTGGGAGAAGGAAGGTGGGCAGTTTAATGTGACAATACTGAGGGGAAAAAATTCCCTGGTGCTGAGAGTGGCAGAAGAAAAAGTTGGGACTCAAACTGTGCTTGAGTAAGCATTTGTTAGAAATAAACACTTTATTTTTTATTGGTGAAAATATGTGTGGGTACAGATTTTAAAGTTTGGTTTAATGAAATATGGCAGCTGTCAGCCTTTGAGAAGGCCTTGTATCAAGAGAGAGGCAAGATAGGACAATGTGATCATTATTTAAAAACTAAAGAGCAGTATATTATACTATTATCATTTGGAAGCTGTAGAATAATAGATTCTTTCTTTTTTTTTTCTTAACTTTCTTACCTAACTGTCTGGTTTGGTTCTGCAACCCAGCAGGACAGACACAGACTTCAAAGGATAATTAGGACTGCAGAAAAAACAATTGCTACCAACCTGCCTTTCATTGAGGACCAAATGTGGTATTCAGCAGGTTCTGACCAGTTCTGGAGAACCAATAGTGGAAATTTTGAGTAGTTCAGAGAACCAGCAAATACCAATTCTGATTGGAGATTTTACAGTATCCTTCCTCTGCCACACCCATCAAGCCACGCCTACAGAACCGGTAGTAAAAAAATTTGAATCCCACCACTGTCAAGGACCTGGATATTGCATGAGTCAAAAAGAGGATGTGAAAATATTTACAGACCCCACACATCCCGGACATAAACTGTTTCAACTCCTACCCTCAAAATGATGCTATAGAGCACTGCACACTAGAACAACTAGACACAAGGACAGTTTTTTCCCGAACACCATCACTCTGCTAAACAAATAATTCCCTCAACACTGTCCAACTTTTTACAAAGTCTGCACTACTATTACTATTAATCTTCTCATCACTCCTTATCACCCATCCTCTCCTACTTGTGATTGTATGACTGTAACTTTGTTGCTTCTATCCTTACGATTCATATTGACTGTTTCCTAGTATGATTTGATTGCTTATTTTATACTATGACTATTATTAAGTTTTGTACCTGATGATTCTTGACTCTTAATGAATGTATCTTTTCTTTTATGTACACTGAGAGCGTTTGCACCAAGACAAATTCCTTTGTGTCCAATCACATTTGGCCAGTAAAAGAATTCTAATTCTAATTCTTATTTGCTCTTTTGGGGGATTTTCAGTTTTGATATCCATAGAGTTGATATTCAGTTTAATGGTGTTTGTGCTAATAATGAAGTTCGTTAGTTCCCCCCTCCTACTAACCTGCTTTCCAGCTCCGTTCTTCTATGCAGGGCAACCAAAGAAGACCCAGCCAATCAGCTGGGACTCGGGGGGCCGGGAATAGATGGGGGCAAGGCTAGTCAGAGGCGGTATTTGCTGGTTCTCTGAACTACTCAAAAACCTCCGCTATTGGTTCTTCAGAACTGGTCAGAACTGGCTGAATACCATCTCTGATTGTAAGCCTAATTAGTCTAATTGGTTTCTCCCTTTCAGGGGGCTCAGAAGATTGGATCAGGACTTTGGAGAAATCTTAACTCTTGGATGCTTTGGTTGATACTGTATCCCCAAAGTATTTCACAGCTCTTCTTAACCCCCTTCAATTCCCATGTATTATTCTTTTTTTTTTTCCTTAACAAAAGCAGCTGGGTTCTTGTTTCCCGATGATCTCATTCCATTGCCCTTTTTGAATGTCACAAAACGACTGGAGAGTTTCATGGGATTCCTTTAGATAAATGACAGACAAATGCAAATATACAACTATACAGAGCAGGGAATTGAAATGTCGGAGCAAGCTGGCTGTTTATGCCAGGAACTCCGAGCCTTGCTTACAAGGTAAAAACTCATGCTTTCTTTGGTGGGATTTTGAAAAGACGACAGATTCTGGGTTGGCCTGAAACATCTAGAAGTGTTAGGGCATTTGACTACTGCATTACTTGGTAAGATGAGTGTTAGGGCAAAATTGGATCAATATGTGTATTGCATAATAGGTTCTCTAACAACTTTAGTTTATTAAGGTTTCTCATCTGGTCTACTAAGGCCTAGCCTCTTCCTTTGACAGACTTGCCTCTTCCCATAGTTTGGTTTTTTTCTCTGGGAAAGGAGAAAACCATTTAGGAAATGTCCTGAAGCAGCAGTCTTAAACTTTTTCCTTTCCTCTTTCTTTTCATCATTAGAGAGGAGAAAGTGGAAGAAAGCTGCCCTGCTGATTTGTTTATTGAGCTGGCTACTTTTTCTTGTCTAGTTCTAGGTTGTCCAAGTCCAAAATTTCGACCCTGGTGGCATAAGGTATTCTATTGCAAGCAGAGGAGTGGAGTGCTCTTCTCGTGAAATACCTCTGGACTCGTTCAATTAATACAATTGTCCATTATACAGTGTGGATTCCAGACAGATGAGCTGTATTCAAGAATTGCTGGAGATTTCATATTGGTTTTGTATTGTAATTGGTTCATACTTGAGATGGTTGTTGTGTTCCCAAGATCGTATGATCACTTTTTTCAATCTTCTGACAAGCAAAGTCAATGGGGAAGTCAGATTTGCTTTAATGGTATTACTAAATTAACAATTACAGTGATTCACTTAATAACTGTGGCAAGAAAGATCATAAAAATGGGGGCAAAGCTCACTTAACAAATGTCTCACTTAGCAACAGAAATTCTGGGTTCAATTGTGTTGGTAACGTGAAGACTACCTAGACAACAAAACAGGCAAACCGAACCAATCAGCCAACCAACGAGCAAACACCCTCGTTTCCTCAAACACTTTGAGTGAATTCACAGCATTATTAAACAAGGTGTTGGTAAAATCAACTGTTTATTCCTCTCTGGGCTTCCCGGGGAAAATAGAGCAAAGCAAAATATTAATATAATAAATGAAGAGGACCTGTAGAGAGGACAGAAAAGCAAGGGGAAACGGCAGTGAGAGATTTGATCTTCAGCATCAAGCCCACATAGCATAGCATCTGCTGTGATGCATTACCTTTTAATAATGTAAATATATTAACATTAGTGCAGCCTTCTCAATTCTCCAGGACTTAAACATTACATCATTCTCGGGAGCAAATGTAATTAGATATCATAAATATGAAAAATATAGGGACATTAACATAGAGAGCAACCAATACATTGCTTTGCTTGTCAAGTAATTGAAAAACATTAGCAGAACGTGTGGTAGCTTGCTAGGGCTATGCAGAACAATCAAGACTAATGTGAAAAAATAGTTGCTTAGTAGGGATGCAAGTTCAATCAAGAAAATGTAAAGGGCCTGTGGTAAGATACATACATGCACCGTTCAGGTGGGTCTTTAATATGTAATTATATTATGTTATTCGACCCCTAAGGAATATCATCCTTAGATCAGGTTTACTGTATATTCATTTGACTACCAAGGTGTTTGGGAAAACATCCTATGAATTATAGCTGGAAGATACGGTGAATGTTTTAGAGAGCTATACAAGCATGGCTCACTTAACTAAGTCAGCAATGGGTATTGTTGATGGATGTGTTGTAGAAGCACCAAGGAGGAGTTGATTGGCCCCCAAAAGTAAGATTTTGCTCCTCAAATAGGATTGATCTAACTAACGTATTAATAGCGCTTAGACACAAATACCACTCTAGTGTTTTATAGCAGCCCCCCTCTAAGCAGTTTACAGAGTCATCCTATTGCACCCCAACAATCTGGGTCCTCATTTTACCAATCTTGGAAGGGTGGAAAGCTGCGTCAACCTTGAGCTGGTTTAGAGCAGATAGCTTGGCACGTGTGCCTGCTGCTTGCCCAAAGGAGTTTTATGCTTGTGTGCTTGCTCACCACTTGCGTGGCCCAGTTCCTAATGGGCCGTGGACTGGTACTGGCCATATAGCAGAGGTTGAGAACCCCTGCTATAGAGCACTATGGAGTGGTATATCAGTCTTAGTTCAGCCTGCCTGCCTATCTATCGCTATCTCTCTCCCTCCCTCCTTCCCTTCCACTCTTTCTGTCATCTATCTATCCTACGTGAGAAATCATTCCAAGACATATTCCTGTTTCAGGTATCATGGGATAGGGTGTTTGTTTTCATTTGGAAGTAGATTTCCAATCCAGGAAAATAGAATCATAACCACCACTGCTTTTCCATCAAGTTCAGAATATTCCCAAAACATCGTTGGTCATCCCAGGATAAGTGCAATGTCTAGGACTGTGGTTAAGGCATGCTGGAAAACAATCCTCTTTTTCCTGTTCACATTACCCTATGTGGTGGACATGCTCAGATGCAAAGAAATATTGGACTAAAATCCACACATGGTTGGAAAAAATGATAAAACAACATATACATTTTAAACCAGAGATCTTTTTATTGGGAATTATACCAGAAATAAGCAACAAAGAGTTGAAATATTTGATTGTAAATGTATTAACAGTGGCTAGGACTGTATTTGCTAAGAATTGGAAAAATGATAAAATACCTATGCAGGAAGAAGTTATTAAAAAAATTATGGATTGTGCTGAAATGAGTAAATTGATATTCGAAATTAGAGAACAAGAAGATAAACCATTTTTTATGATATGGGATTTGTTTTATTAATGGTTGGATAAAAAGACATGGTAATGTAATAGACTAGATAATTCTGTGATAGAAATTTAATAGATTGATATAAAACATAATATAGACATATATAACCATTGGTTGAAAGTATAAGATAAATTTTAAGATAAAATTTGGAATATCTCGTATAAAATGATGGAATAAATAGTTTAGTCATGGATGATTAATAACTGATAAATATATAAGCATATGTTAGTTTGATAATGTGAAAATTGATATAAACTGGGAGTAAATGACTATAAAAGGATAGCACAAAAGATTTGTAACCAACTGACACACTGTATGTATATAAAATGGAAGATGGTTTTATATTTTTATGTTTTGTATGTGTATGTTTGTTTTTTAAAAAATAAAAACTCTTTATTAAAAAAAACAATCCTCTTTTTCCTTTCTGTTTCTACTCTGTGCATGTGGTATCCATGGAGCAAAAAACATCAACCGTATTTTGCTGCACTGGACTAAATTGTTGGTCAGAGTTCTGCATGATCTAAATTTTTACATATCTCACCACGAACTTTATTCATGAAATACATGTTTTATTTTATCAAGGTGGTTTTATTTGAAGCAGCGGTGTCTGTCGTTCCTCTTTTGTCAAGGCTGCCCAAGATTTATGCTTCTTGTTATATTCCCTTCGGGGAAACTTGTTGAGCACATCATTTTGAAATGAACCCCTTGAAAAGCAAAATTGAAATGCTGCTGTTGAGGTCAATGCATTTACACTCCTGTATTTTTTTTCCACTTCATAAATGTTTCAGCATCGTTGAACTTCATTTCAGCACTTGGAATATCAGCCCAGCAATGGTCATTGTTTAAGCAAAGGAATCTTCTCACCTTTCATTGATGAAATCAGCTTACAGAGATTGAAGAAAAATATATACAGAAAATAAGTTTTGAATCTTCAAGAGTAGAGACGAGTTGTTTGAACTTTTCAGAGAACTTCACCTTGATGATAATAATGATTCACGCAAAGGTTGCTTGGATTTATTTGCTTTTGCAGAACTGTTTGAATCCATAGTGAGGTGTGTGTGTGTATATACTGTACACATTTTCACATAAAAACTTGATAATCATTTTTCACACAATATTCCCCCAAGGTTTCAAATTCAGGCATTTCTTTTCTGAAATAGGAAAATCAAGAATGAATAAGAAGAAAGCATGGTGCTGTGGCCTGATTTTTTTGGGTGGGTGAGAATTGCTAACCTGTGTACTGATTTTTTTATAATTCATCCTATCTTTCCAGATTAGAGCTGCCGTTTAAAACAAATTTGAATGCTGGGATAGAGAACTGATAAATCCAAATAGCTGCTTCTTCCAGACAATATATTAAAAACCACAACAGCTGCTCAACTTTTTTTTGCATCAAGATAATCTGGTTCATAATTTGCTCTCCCAGAAGCTCTTCCTGGCTGCTCTGCACTGGATTGCTGTTCCTTTCGTCTGCTCAGGTGTAGGCTTGAAATCTGTTTTTGCATCCAGGGCTGTCTAAGTTGACAGTATCTGAACCGGCAGATTGTGCATCACCTGCAAAAAATGCTTTTTTTTTTTTTGTAGTAAGCAATGAGGAGAAGTGTTCTCGGAGGCTACCATGCTGCTCCCCAACAATACTGTACCCACCGACAGGCGCATCACATCGCTGAGCTGCTCAGGGAAGCACAATTTAATCTAATTATTCTGACAGTATATTAGGCTACTTGCCATTTCCATCCCCCTCACCTGAGTTTGGAAGAAAGGATAATGATACATTTTATTGTAGGTAAGCTTCCACGGGCCAATTGGAAGGTCTGCCAATTAGTTGGGCACAGGAGACTTGGTACAAATACAGCTGCCTCCTTCCGCGTGGAAACTTGGAAGGGATCTGGACTGTCTGAATCTTCCCTTCCTTAATGTTAATTACATCTGGGCCAACAAAGGCTTTTGCAGCCATTCATTGTAAGAGACAACCTGTACACTTCCACCAGGATAATTCGATCATGATCCTGTCAATTCCAGCTGCCTTGTCTTCCCCTTGTTACAAAGGGATAGAGCAAGGAAGGTAAAAAAAAAAAATGGAGATTATCCATGCATTTACCCTCTTAAAAAAAAAGAGAGAGCCACAGAAAAAGCAGCCAGGATTATTCAGAAGTGGGAAGAGATCCCCTGTGGAGTAAGATTTCAGTAGTTGGGGATTTTTATTTGGGTCAAAGGAGGAGAGAGAGAGAGAGAGAGAGGGAGGGAGGGAGGGAGAGAGAGAGAGAGAGAGAGAGAGATTTCAACTTCTTTCTACTATACTAAAAATGGCTTTACACATTAAATGAAGGAAATTGTATCTATTTATACTATTTTTACACTGGTTTCCTTTTTTAAAAATGCCAAATGGTTCACAGTCATCTTAATAAACACAACACGAGTTGTTAAAAATCATTAAAAACAAACTCCTAGTAATCTGGGATTGAGGTGGAACTTGGTTTTTTTAAAAAGATTTTTATCCCGCCTTTCAAAAATATATATAATTCAAGATGGCTTCCATCCCTAATACTCCTCCCTCTTATTTTCCCCACAACGACAACCCTGTGAGGTGAGTTGGGCTGAGAAGGAGTGACCGGTCCAAAGTCACCCAGCTGGTTTTGTTTTTCCGAATAAGGCAGTTAAAGTGTGAAACTGGTTGAATTGAAATGGATTAATGACAGCTAGCTTGGATTTATCCACTAGATAAATGGAGGCCCTGGAGTGAAAGGCTGCTAGTTCTGAAAGACGAAGATTACTTCTTGAATCACAGTTAGCAAACTTTAATCACAACTTCAGGTAAGCAATTGATGGCAAGAGCAATCGCCTTGCTGTCAAGGCTTATGACCTTCTGTTTGAGTTGAAATGCTTGTCTAGATAGGTTGTCATTCTGTGGGATCCTTAGTACTCTCTTAGCTTGGTTTGTTTTCTAGCAGACATTTCATGACTAGATTGTTTTCCTACCTTTTAAAGTAAAACTCTGTGCTTTCCTAAGCTGTCAATCCTTCCTGTTAGTAATTAAACAAAATTAACAATGCTGGGATAGTCACTGCTGCTTTTTCCTGTTGCTCTAAGGTTCTGGATTTCTGCTCCAAAGCCCAATCCTATTGACATTATTGCCTGGATTGCTCAGTTCTAATATTTTGCCTTTCGTTTAAAAAGAAAGAAAGAAAGTAATATCTTTATTATTATGGATGTGTCTACCTTCTCTTCTGGCTGTCCGAAAGAAACATATGGATCTCTTTACTGTTCATTAATGAGACTCAAGTTGAGCAGTTGAGATGGACGGCTGAAAGATGTTATGCTATCCAGTGCCCACAATCGTCCTTAAGTGTCTCTCTTGCAGGAACATGCCTATGTGTCTGCATATCTTGTGAACAGGACTGAGTTGAGAACTTGCTACAAGCATTATGATCTCATTTTGACAAATCCTGCTCTCCTGGCTAAGAAAACTTTTCTTTCGCCTTTGCACACACACCTGGAACTCTCTGAACTTGGGTTGTTTTCTTGAAGACATTTCATTACCCAAACTAGGTAACATCATCGGTGCTGGTAAGGAATGAGGTTTGTGCTCAGCTTAATATTCTAATGACTTGCCCCATCAGTGTTGGTGGGAGTCTTGGAGAGGTCTGTCAGCCTTCAAGATTCCTTTCCTTTCTCTCTCATCTTTCGGCTGC
>NW_020769328.1:4914606-4955526 GCF_900518735.1 Pseudonaja textilis | reverse complement strand
TTCTGAAGGCAACTTCTGTCCCATCAGTTAATGGCTGTCACTGTCAGGAAATTTCTCTTTATTTCCAGGTTGAATCTCTCCTTGTTCAGTTTCCATCCATTATTCCTTGTCTGGCTTTCAGGTGCTTTGGAAAATAGCTTGACCCCTTCCTCCTCTCTGTGGCAGCCCCTCAAATATTGAAAGACTGCTATCCTTTCTCCCCTGGTTTTTCTCCTCACTAGACTAGCCATGCCCAGTTCCTGCAACCGTCCACCATATGTTTTAGCCTTCAGTCATTCCCTAATCTTTGTTGCTCTTCTCTGCACTTTTTCTAGAGACTCAACAACTATTTTTATAGTGTGGTGACCAAAACTGGATGCAGTATTCTAGGTGTGGTCTTACTAAGTCTTTATAGAGTGGAATTAGTACCTCCCTTGATCTTGATTGTATCCCTCTGTTAATGCAATTTAAGATTGCATTGGCTTTTTTGGCCACCACTGCACACTGCTGGCTCATGTCTTCATAGCGCTAAGGAATCTTCATGTATTCCATAGTTTGGGAATCATGTTGGAGAAGGACATTGGCTGCTTATCAAAATGATGGATGCAGAGATGGCATTTTCAGGAAGGTTCATCTTACAGATTTTAAAATCTGAGCAGATTGACGGAAGATTTATTCCGAGGGTCAGATTAAAAGCTGTTAGGGCTTTAAAAGTTGACACTAATACTATAAGCTGGTTTGGGAAGGTAGTAGTGTAGATCCTCCAATCTGGATATCTCATTGGACTCATTTGCTACTGTATTGTCACCCTGTTGTAGTGAGCTGGCAGCAGATGCGGACGGCTGAGGAAAGCGAGGACTCAGAAGAGGAGCCAGGACCATTAGGGAATGGACTGCTGCCTTCAGAGATTATGGGGGCTGGCAGCAGCGATGAGGAGATTCCTGAGGAGCCTGTGCCAAGTGCACATGTGTGCAGGATTTCTCGCAGGAAAGAGCAGCTACAATAGCATGGGTGACTCGGGAATAAGGCTGCAAGGTAATGGCCCCTCTTTCAAGAAGATAAAAGCCAGCTGTGAAACAAACATTCTTTGCAGAAGGCAAAGACGTTTTGAAACTCCAACCTTGTGGACATTCCAGTATTCTGAGTTTATATTTGAAGATTCTTGTATTACAAATTATTTCTTGTCTGTTATCTTTTGGCAAGTCTCGCACAGTTTGGCAAGGCTTGTGCTTATCACAGCTAATTATTTTGCAGAAGCATTAAAAGATTTCTGTTCCCTTTGGATTGATTTGGACTGATTGATTTTTGTGTTTGATTTGTTGGAAAAGGGCCAGATGGGTCAGAACACACCCATTGTAGCTTCTGATACTCTTCAGCTCCATTGACTTGGCTTCCCTATTCACGTCATGCCTTTATTGTTCAAGTTATTTCAACAAGAAATATCACAGCATTTATCAATAAGCAGAGCGGTATGTTTGGAAGAATTGCAAAAGATAGAAAATTGGAACTTGCCTTCATAGCTGCAGGCCTTTGCAGGGAAAACAGTAACTGATGCAAAAATAAAGCTTGTATCTCTCGTCTTCAAATGCCACTAAAAAGAGACAGGCTGAGCTTAATGATGCTCTCTTCATTTGATGTCTTTATTGTTCACTTCTTCTGATGCAATGCTAACGCACTCTTACTCTTTCTTCCAGTCCTGCTTCTTTCCCTATGCAATCACAGCCCAACTGCATTAACACTGAGTTCATTCTGTTTTTGAGCGTATCATGATTAATTACTTATTTAAAGATAAGGAAAGAGCATTTCATTAAAAAAAATCAGAGCCAAGAACATTGGACTCTTCACTAACATGTTATTTTCTTTTTGTCCGTATTTTATAACAATAATGTTAGACTGGTCACAGAAACTTAATGCTGTGTGCTAGCTGGAAGAACTATGCTTCTGATAAGAATATACAACTGAGCTCATCCTACACATATTGGACCTACATATCCCAGGTAACAAAACAAATGTTCTGTTGAAGGGGAGACCCTTTGAGAGCTGTATGCAACAAAATTTCATTTTAATGTATGCCCATTAGTGTACACTCAAAATGACAATAAAGCTATTCTAAGTCTAAATCTAAATGCTAACAAATGATTTCTTGACAAGTAGAATGTATTAGCCTTGAATTTACATATGTAGCAATAGCAATAGCACTTAGACTTATATACCACTTTACAGCATTCTCAGACAATTTACAATATTAGCATCTTGACCCCAACAATCTGGGGGGTTCATTTTACCCACTTTGGAAAGATGGAAGGCTGAGTCAACCTTGAGCCGGTCAGGATCAAACTGTTGGCAGTGGGCAGAATTATCCTGCAATACTGCATTCTAACCACTGGGAGGGAGGGAGAAAAGGAAGGAAGGAAGAAAGGAGGGAAGGAAAGAAAGAAAGGAAGGAAGGAAAGAAGGAAGGAAGGAAGGAAGGAAGGAAGGAAGGAAGGAAGGAAGGAAGGAAGGAAGGGCAATAGCACTTAGACTTATATACTGCTTCCTAATGCTTTACAGCTCTCTCTAAGCAATTTACAGAGTCAGCCTCTTGCCCCCAACAATCTGAGTCCTCATTTTACCCACCTCGGAAGGCTGGAAGGCTGAGTAAACCTTGAGCCAGTCAGGATTGAACTGCGGGCAGTTGGCAGAATTAGCCTGCAATGCTGCATTCTAACCACTCCACCACCACTGCTCATGTGCCTAAAGCATTATTATTTTTTTTATTAAAAAAAAATTAAGACAAACATATACAGACAAAAACATAAAAACATAAAACCATCTTTCAATTGTATACATACAGTGTGTCACTTGGTTACAAATCTTTTGTGCCATCCTTTCATAGTCCTTACACACAAGTTGTAAAGGTTCTCAAATTATCAATCTAACATATGCTTATGTATCTATCAGTTATTAATAATTCATTTGACTAAACTATTATTCTATAATTTCATACAAGATACTCTAGTTTTTACTATAAATTTATATTATACATTCATCCAATGGTTATATATTTTGTATTATAGTCTGTATCAATCTATTAATCTTCTATTACAAAACTTCCTAGTCTATTTCATTACCATGACTTTTTATCTAACCATTGATAAAATAAATCCCATATCATATAAAATGGTTTATCTTCTTGTTCTCTAATTTCAAGTGTCAATTTACTCATTTCAGCACAGCCCATAATTTTCTTAATAACTTCCTCCTGAATAGGTATTTTTTTATTGTTTCCAATTCTTGGCAAATACAATTCTAGCCGCTGTTAAAACATTTACAATCAAATATTTCAATTATTTATTGTATATTTCCGGTATAATTCCCAATAAAAATATCTGTGGTTTAAAGTCTATGTGCTGGAAGGCTGAGTCAACCTTGAGCTGGTCGGGATCGAACTGTTGGCAGTTGGTAGAATTAGCCTGCAATGCTGCATTCTAACCATTGTGCCACCACTGCTCATGTGCCTAAAGCATTATTGACATAGCAATAGCACTTAGACTTCACAGTGCATTACAGCCTTCTCTGAGTGGCTTACAGAGTCAGCAATATAACCGAATGTGGATTTTTCAGTGGTTCCTCTTTAATGTGCAAAAAATTTGCTTGAATGAGATAGTATATAAAGACCCCTGACATTGCCTGGATTAAGACTGATCTGTATGTTTCCAGGGAAGTTAAGAGTGACCTTTCTTTGTCCTAGGGATGAACAGTAGGCTCATTGTTTGGTGATTTTGTTGTCTAAACTGGGTATATATCTCCCTGGATAAAAGGCTTAGCACTATTATCCAGCAACTAGGAAAACAACTGCCCTCTACCCAAAAGCAAGCAACTAGCATGACTGTTGTTTTTTATTTTTTGTTTAAAGCAAATGAGATAGCAGCCCACTCATTTAAAAAAACAACAACACTCATGTTACCTGCAGGGTAAGTTCTAATTTTCTCCCACGGTTACCTCCCTTTATTTTCTTGCTATTTCATTTCTCTTTTCCTGGAATTTTCTCTTGACTCTAATTAAGCTGGTCATATGCCTGGTGGCCTCAAAGGCATGTTTGGAAAAGCCACATGAATGGATGCTGCTGCTGTTGAATGTAATGCTGCAGTGCCGATATATTTGTTGGTGTTGGTGTTGGTGTTGGTGTTGGTGTTGGTGTTGGTGTTGGTGTTGGTGTTGGTGTTGGAAGAATAATTTGAGGTTCCATCTCAAGCTGGGGTCACACAAAAATATATAGCACATAGTCATAGCAATAGCACTTAGACTTTAGACGTTACTGGAATTAATGAGCAGAGTGTATTGACTTTACAACTTTAGCCAGAAGTTTCTCTGAAGCTCTTTTTCTCCACAAATCATCTTGAATTTTCCCCTCCGTTCCTCCCTAAGCAAAACATTGCTCCTATCTTGCTCCAATAATTTGTCACCCACTTTTTCCTGGAGAAACTTGAGGGAGGATTTAAAACCATGCTGAGATTGCTCAGAGCTTACTCTACAGGTTTTTGTGTGTATGTGATTGCCACTTTGAAAATGCCAGGAAATCAACTTCAGTTGGTCATGCCACCAACATTTGATAGTGGAGTTGGACAGAGCTCCATGACTTTTTTTTTTTTTAAGGATTTGAAGGACGACAAAGTCCTACAAAGTAACTATCCTAGATAGTGGGACTTGGGATTAATGGACAGACATGGGAAAATGGAAATGTTGCCTGAACAGAAGCTCCTAAATGCTGCTCAGAGATAAATTTCTTCAGAAGAAGTTGAGCTGTTCTCTGCTGGAAGATTCAGTTTACTTTTTATTGTCATTGCACCTCGTACAACGAAATCAAACACCATCTTCAGTGCACATCATGACCATGACCATGAAAATAAACACAAACACACATCCTTCACCCTTCACACATTGAACTGAAAATCCCCAACACTACACCAACACTGCACTATACAGCAGAATTCAAAAGAGCTACTGCCCTGGGATAAAAGCTGTTTTTCAGCCTATTTGTCCTTGTTTTTATTTAAAGCTGAGGTTGGTTGGCCTTCTGTTGTGATGTCTCCAAGGCACTCTATTATTTTTATTTTTTTTATTTCTTTATTTGTTTTATTTATTTGTCAATAGCTTACAAGTATAAATACAGGAAATGGGTATGAATAATTGGGGACAATAGGACAGGGACGGTAGGCACGATTGTGTGCTTATGCATGCATACATACATATAGGAACCTTTTTCTCTGTTGACTTCATGAGCAATTGGGAGGTGGTTTGCTCCTTCCAAACTTCTCCATCACTGTGGCAGGAGAATTTGTGTGAAAAAGAATCTTGTACACAGGTGGAAATAATATTTTTGTTCTGTACTTTACTGATACATCTCTTGCCATTACTTGAAGAAACAAAGGGTGGGGGCAAGGGGAAAGCTTTCACCAAAGCACAGATAATTGAACATCAAGTAGTTTGGCATATCTATCAATTTAGCAGATGATACCAGGTTTTCCCTGAGAATCTGCAGTTGGAGTGGCAATCTAATTGTGCCAAGGTTGCAGGCATGCATGCTCCACTGAGATGTGGATGGCAGTTGCTTTTTGGAATGTGCAGAAATGTAGGTACAGATGCACCCCAAAGTGTGCATCCTTTATATCACATTTTGGATACAGAATCAGATTTTCTGCAATGGAGAACAGAGTAGGAAATGGCGATTTTTGCCATTGACTAATTTTGTGTACCAATGGAAAAAGTTCTAGATCCAATCTCTACCATCTTGATTAAGAAGATAAGGAAACATTATAATTGACAAACCTCCTTGTTTTTCACAGGTCCTGAATGTTTGCCTCTCTTTTTGTTGTGGGAAACCAGGCATGCATGCGCGCGCGCGCACACACACACACACCCCACAGCCAATATCAGGATACATTTAGAAATGTAGAAATGTGTTAGCTTGCCAAGACACACTTTCAAAACTACATTTTAAAATATACAAATGTTCATATTTGTAGATATGTGTTTGTATTTGTATAGAGGTGCCAGAACAGAACAAAAATGTGTTTGGTTTGAAAACATAAACCAATCCAAGTCAGACTTAAATAGACCTGCCTGTCTTGATGGCCCCCAGCTAACCGGGGAATCTGGAAAATGTGATCCAAAAATTTGGAAAAGCACATGAAGATGGAGCTATAGATAAATGCAGATAATCCTAGAAGAGGCCATTAGGACATTAAGCAAAACCTCCTGTTCCATGCAGGAATCCAAAGGGAACCATTCTAGACAGATGGCTTTCCAATCTTTAGTAGTAATATCCAAAAATAAAGACGCAAGAGGCAAAAAAAATGAAAAACCCTTTTGCCAAATAAAGATTGTTGGCCTTGGCTGTGAGCATTGGAGGCAGACTCTGCCTACTCTTACTTCATGCATTTTTATTATGCATTTACACACAGAGCTACTACCTCTCCCGAGGAGCAGATGGAAAAAACAATTTGTTCCAATGTAAGAAGAATGGTTTGTTTCAACAGCTTCATTCTTTTTGGGTTATTGTCCTAAGTAAACATTGAATTTAATTGAATACCTGATTTGGCCAAGTGTGATTAGACCTATGATGAATGGTTGCAGGAATTGGACCTAGCAAGTCTAGTGAAGAGAAGGACCAGGGGAGACACGATAGCAGGGGTCTGCTTATTTGAGGGTCTGCCACAGAGAAGAAGGGGTCAAGCTATTTTCCAAAGCAGCTGAAAGCCAGACAAGGAGTAATGGATGGAAACTGATCAAGGAGAGATTCAACCTAGAAATAAGGAGAAACTTTCGGACAGTGAGAACAATCAACCGATGGAACAGCTTTGCCTTCGGAAGTTGTGGGAGCTTCATCACTGGAGGTTTTCAAGAAGAGATTGGATGATGCAGGGTCTGCTTAGGTAGGGTGGGGTTGGACTACATGACCTGCAAGGTCCCTTCCAACTTTGTTAAACTGTAACATGAGGAATTTGTCTCTGGTGCAGAAGCTCTCAGTATACATGGAAAGCAACAGAACAGTGATGATGATGATGATCACGATGATGATCATGATCATGATCATCATCATACCAATAAGAGGGAGGAATAAAAAAAAGATAACCAGGATAAATAATAATACTACAGCCATACTACATAGATAAATATACAAAGACTTCAAACTGCACTGTGAGAGTTAGGTGTTCAGCAGAGTGATGGCGCAAGGGAAAAAAATGTCTCTGGGTCTAATTGCTTTTGCTTGCAATGCCCTATAGCGGTGTCTTGAGGAGAGGAGTTAAAACAGTTGATGTCCAGGATGTGAGGGGTCTGCAGATATATTTTCAGCTCTCCTTCTGGCCCGCAAAATATACAGGTCTCCTATGGAGGGCAGGCTGGTTGCAATTGTTCTTTCTACCATCCTAACTATCCACTGGAGTCTGAATTTCTTGAGTTGATGCAAGAAGAACATAGCAATAGCAACAATCTGGGTCTTCATTTTACCCACCTTGGAAGGATGCAAGGCTGAGTCAACCTTGAGCTTGGTGAGATTCGAACTGCCAAATTGCAGGCAGCTGGCAAGTCAGCAGAAGTAGCGTGCAGTACTGCACTCTTAACCACTGCGCCACCGAGGCTCTTGCCTAATTGCAGCTTGTTCAATAGACTATAACTGGAATGCATCCTGGGCCAGCATGCTATGTGAACCCATCAAGTGTTGCCATATTGTTCCATGTTAAGGATCATCATCTGGAAACCTCTAGATTAGAACAAGGGTGTCAAACTTGCGTCATCATGGTGGTGTCAAGTAATGTATTGGGACTTCCCCCCCTTGCTAAACCAGGCCCGGGGGGGTGGGGGGGGGCGGGGGGGGCAGCATGGGACATGTCTGGCCCACAGGCCACAAGTTTGACACCCCTGCTCTAAAATGAATCAGAAGAGAAAAGTGCCTGGTCTGTAGTGGTGAAGCTATGGCAGTGGGCAAGGAGAGCCCTCTCTGTTGGCATGCCTGCTGTCACCCCAGCTCAGCTCTGCCATGCATGCACACATGTCTCCCACTGGCCAGCTGGTCTTTGGGTCTCTGCCACATATGCGGGGCGCATGCATGGGGGTAGGACGCATGCACGGGGGTGTACATGCATGTGGGAGGTGCATGCGTGCATGGGGGTGCACACACATTGCATTTTGGGTATGCACGATGCACATACTTTGGGCACTCGGTGCCGGAAATGTTCACCATCACTGCCCTAGTTGTTCTCTGCTGCTGACCAAGCAATCAATGCAATTGGATCCAAGCAGAATCAAACAGTTGCTCTGGATTGGCTTTTTTTCAGGACTGGAGTTTCCCTCCCTAGGACATAGGACATTAACCTTAGCTCTTTTTCAACTGCTCTTTCTCGTATTCACGGGGAGCGGGTGGAGGCTCCACGGATCTCTTTTTGTCTGAGAATTAAACTTCTTCCCTGGACCATTTTGTCAGCACGTCTTTGGCTGCTGGAATGCAACCCTCCTAGTTGAGATTCTTTTCCCTTTTTAGCTCTGCTAATTTCCTCATCAAGAAGTGTCTTTAAAAAGTCCTTCTTTTCTTATTTGTTTTCTCTTTTCTCCTCCATTCTCCCACTCCATTGACTCCTGTTAAGAAATTATAGAATGACTTCTGGGGGAAAAAATAGGTAGAGAGCTTGTCTTGATTTTTTTTTTTCCCTTTCTTTAAGAGAGTTGCTCCTGCTTCAAAGAGAGAAAATGATCTACCGCAATTCAAATTCTTCAGAAGCAAAGTGAGAGTAATTTATACATTTTTGAATGAGGTGCAAATTAGGATGTATTTATTAAAATATAAAGATCAATTGCTTTGGATAAGAATATTCAAAGGTGAGGAAAAAGTTTAGAAAAAGAAAAAAAATAAAAGTATAAACACCCTTAGGGAAAAACAAAGCTTAAAGCAAGCTCCCTTCTTCTGCTTATGACTTGAAAGAAATCATGATTGTAAAAAAAAATGCAAGTGAATGAGTTGCCTTCCTAAGCAGGAAACCAAATCCATCTTTCTATAGCAAAGATCTCTGTTTTCTCCTAGTGGTTATGGAGACATCACATACTGTACTATGGTGGCGCAGTGGTTAGAATGCAGTACTGCAAGCTAACGCCCTGCCCACAGTCAGGAGTTTGATTCTGAATGGATCTATTTATTTTTATTTATTTATTTGATTTGATTTGTCAATCACTTAATCTAGCTTGACTCAGCCTTCCGTCCTTCCGAGGTTGGTAAAATGAGGACCCAGATTGTTGGGAACAATAGGCTGACTCTGTAAACCACTTAGAGGGGGCTGTAAAGCACTGTGAAGCGGTATATACTGTAAGTCTAAGTGCTCTTGCTATCATCTGAACTCACTTGAGCCAGAGAGTTGAATCCTCTTAACCAGATATGCTCAGTTTGGAGTGAGGTTTTGTTTTTTCACTTGGGTTAATCTATAATGGGATACCCAAAGGTGGTTTTTCAAGAGGCAACTGGACTTTCTGGTTTTTCTTTGAAGACATTTTGATTCTTGGATGAAAAAACAGGAAGTCCAGTTGCCTCTTGAAAAAGCACTTTTGGGACAACCATGACCTGGATGGCTGAGAATCTCCATATAATGGGATATGTTTGTGTGGTGAGGAGAACCTTGAGTCTTCTTGGGAGATTCATTTTTTTTTAATACCGGTTCTGTGGGCATGGCTTAGTGGGTGTGGCAGGAGAAGGATACTATAAAATCTCCAGTCAGAGGTAGTATTTGGCAGTTCTCTGAACTACTCAAAATTTCCACTACCGGTTTTCCAGAACTGGTCAGAACCTGCTGAATACCACCTCTGGAGTAATCCTAGGTCTTTCTAGTCATTTGGGGAGTAACTTGTGACATGATTCTCCAGGTGAGAATTTTGATGGCAGTTGCTACTTCCTCCAAGATGTTCATGAAGTCAAAGCCAATAACAATCAATTAGGTACAGCTCAAGGCAGAAGATGATTGCCAAAAACTCAATATTGCAGGAGCTTTATCTGACAAAGCTGTTCAGAACATTCTATGAAATCCCTGCTTGAAAAGCAATTTTATTCTGCCCAGCATCTGTTTAATCTCAAACTGTCTACTATGGACCTCACCCCATTCTTAAGAGTCCTTAAGAGGGCATGCATAAGTGTACTAGCGTGCTTACTGTCTTGTTATCTCATACATATTTAACAAACAAATAAAATAAAATAAATTGGGATCCATTGAATTTTTTTACATGATAGAATTGCACTTTTGTATTTTTAGTTGAAAAGGTAGGGAGAATGTCAACTGATTTGAACACACACACGCAGAGGGAGAGGGAGGGGGAGGAGAGAGAGAGAGAGAGAGAGACAATGAATGAATCTGAGTCTCACTGGGTTTGGAAAGGAACGTAATATGCAATTTAAAAGTTTAAAAAGTTTATAAACACATCAGTTCTAACCTGGAAGCCAAATCAAGCTGGTAATATGAAACTTGAAAATACTGAGGAGGAGAGTTGAACTGTTAAAATATTATTTCAGTGAAGAGGTATCACGAAAGAGTTCTCCACTGTGAATCAAGTAAGTGATATGCAATGGAAGCAATTATAAATAAATATACCTATTACCTTCAATAAAGGAAAACTTGGGGCCATGTTATAATAAAATAGAATCCAAAGTTGCGTTTAGTGTCTTGAGAAAAATACTGCACCCGATAATCTTCATTTCAAGAGAGGAGAACAGAATGTGGAAAGTTGTTTCTGATGGTGTTGGTGGCAGCTGTGAAGAACAACAGGCTTTAGGTGACAATTTTTCTTTCTTTCTTTTCTTCAACATTATGAAATCTTTTCTTTTTCCCCTACTGGGAAATTTTTAAAATGAAATGTTGCATTTTCCCTGCAAACAAAACTTTTCTTCTCCCCAAGCATTATTTAAAGAAAACTAAACTTATTTCATTTTTTTCCTTCCCCAAATACTGAAATATGGTTGACATTTCATGTGAAAATGTTAATCAGATGTGACAATTGTCATTTTGCTTTGAATGAAAAAAAAAAAAAGTTTCGTTTTGACAATTTAAAACCCCCACATTCTGGAACCTTTCATTCACTGGCGTGATTTTTCAGTATTGGTCTCTGAACTCATTCTCTATTTGAGAAGCCCAGCTGTGATGATTTCCCCACTCTTCCTTACTAGTGAAGAATCATCCAGGAAAGTGCTTCCTTTTGGGGGGATTGGAGGGTTTGGTAGGCATTGAGAAACAGGTAGATTGCGAGTAATTGTAGAGGTAATGGAGTCCTTTGTACTAATGTTAATCCAGAAAACCATCCTCTGATTCTGAATTCATAAGAAAAAAAAAAAGACTGCATGTGTACACTTTTGCAGAAAAGGTTCCTCTTTTTCAGGAATCTATTTATTTATTTACATAATTTATGAGGCCATTCAAGTCACAATTTATGACTGTGGTTGATATACATCAATAAAATCCAAGACTATCGAAGCCCAACAAATATAAAACCAGTGCAACAGATAACAGCAGTACACATTTGATTTAGGAGAAGAGCAGGGAGGGGCAGAGTTAAATGTGTTATTAGCTTAGGGTTCTTATGTTGCCACAAATGATCCAAATCCAGCCTCCCTTGAATCCCTTTATCTAGTCCCAGTTTTAGTGCTGACAGTTCTCTGACTTGATTCTTGTATATAGGCTTGAATAAATTTTCTTTGCTACATTTTAATCTAAAGTCCTTTTGCATCAGACACTTAGCTAAGACTGAAAATAACAAGTACTTGTTCTCCTTAAGGAATGGACTCAAATATCATCCTGGTCCAAAACATGGAAGAAGAGCATTTATAGTGCATTGATCCTAGAAGAAGAGAAGAACCTATATGTCAGGCCTAAGCCTAAAGATGAAAGTCCAATCAAATCCAAATCTTTATTTGCCAGCAGATACTACAGTATCTATGTACCAATGCGCACTTGTAATTAGCTTTTTCTTTTTGAATTTGAATCTTTGTCCAGTGCTTCAAAATAACCACATTTGTTCCATGCAAATTCTGTAATAGAATTGTTTCTAAATCTAGTTTTTTTTAATCCGAATAGTTAATAATTGATACAGATCTGCTTTGACTCCTACTTATTCTGTGTTGGTTTAACTGACCTTAGACATTTAATAGTTGCATTGCCATGGATATTTTGTTGGAGTGAGAGTTTGGGGGAAATTATTATTCTACTTATGAGCTGCCCAGAGTCACTTTTTGTGAGATGATTGGCTATATAAATTTGCATAATAATCAAGTGTTAAAAGTCTTTTAAACTATATAATTTCTGAGTATGTGTTAGTAGACCTTGATAGATGCATATCAAGGTTAACTTGTGGTGTTAATGCTATCTTTCTTGAATCCCTCAAACTTTGTACATTATATCATTATATTTAATTTGGTTTTAGCATAACTATTTAGAATAATAGCCTTTCAAAGTGACTATCTCTGTTGCTTCAGCCATCATGTTAAGGGAGGTTAGAACTGATGTAATGGGGATATACCACGAGATGAAGAAATAGTCAAGAAGATACTAGATTGTGCAGAAATCGATAGATTGACATTGAAAATTAAACAGAAAGAGGATGTAGAATATTATCAAACATGGAATTTATCTTAGCAATGGTTGGAAAAAAGAAGTGCAGACTAAGAATGTAATTTGTATTGTTAAGCAAATGAAATACCCAAGTAATACGATGTTTATTACGTACTAAGAAATGTATTTAATAGAAAATCATTTTTTTAAAAAAGAATTGATGTAATGGTATCTTGGTCCTTCTCAAGGGTGCCATTTCCTACTAGTGAATTGTGTGCCTAATTTTGAATTTCTTTGAGGTGATAGATCCTACAACTTTTGTCTGATGAATTATCCATAATGGCAGAATTCCATTTCCTATCTTCTCTTCTCTTTTTGCCTTGCCTTGAGCCGGGAAAAAATCTAAACCTTAATCTGAGATCGCTGAAGGTGAGGGCCAACTAGGTTTTATTAATTTGCCTAGATGTGCCTTCAAAAATTAAAGGTCTTGGACATTCCTATGAAAAGACAAATGCTCTTGCTTTCTTTCCATCTGCTGGTGCAGACAATTTCACACTCAAGAGGTGAAGACAGCGGACTTGAATTTGGAGAACTTTGGTTAAGCAACCCACCTTAATTACTGCAGTTTGAAAAGCTGTCATAAATAGTGAGAACCTAAACCTAAAATAGAATCTTGTTTGGGAGAAAAGAATAAAAGCATAAGCTGAAGGTGGTATTGGAACAAATAAACATTCTCTAGAGAGACTGAAAAAATAAATTAAATGTTCAAGGTCTTGACAAATGAACTCAAGTTTGCTTAGAAGAAGTGAGAGTGAATACACTGACTCATGTTGGTTAATTCAATTTGTTTAGCTTATTGGTTGTATGATTTTAGGGGTAGAAAATAGCATATTATCATGCAGATTCATAAACCTACTGTGAATAGGTGAATTGTTTGGTCGTATCTTATGGTAATTAATGCTAAGTGGATAGTATTGGTTTGTCTACTTACACAATGCTATTCACTGGGCATTAGCAATAAAGGGAATGATGTAAAGCGAGCTAAAATATACCCTTATTAATAGAGAACCGGCTCTTCAAATTGAAAAGACAAATTTATGACCCCAATTACTCAACAGATTGAGGAACTGACATTCTTATGACTTACAAATGAGTTACTTATAGATGTAGATTAAGTATGGACAATTATAGTGAAATATAGGCATCCTTTAACAAATCTGTTATGTAACACTTTAGATATTCATATATATGAGAAACCCTGACATGTATAATTTTGGGTGTTTCCTTCCTTCCTTCCTTTTTTCTTTTGTTGTTTGGTTATATGAAATAAAGCTAAAGTTTAGAATTTAGATTTAGAATGGTAAATCTCCCGGAGTCATTTGGTTGAGTTGAGTGGCTAGAGAAATTGAACGATTGAATGAAAGAATAAAATGTCAAAAAAATAAGATAAAAAAAATTAAAATGTTTTTTTTAAAAAAGAATGTACAGTAGGGACCTACTTTGAGGAACACTCAGGTTAAAGATATAAACAGGTGAATTGTTATTATGGTCATAGGTCAGCATAACAAGGTTAGAAATACAGTAATAACATCCTTCAGAGAAGGGAAGAAATGATAAATAGATAGACACAATTTCTCCAACTCTCATACATTAAAAAGTATTCAAACATGGATGCCAAAATGGGAAAATAGTTCACATTATTGCTATTCATTTGAAATGAAATTGGGGTTGTCTCCCCCTGATTTTGCCTCGCAATCTGTCGTAATTAGTGGAGAAAGACAGAAAGAGATATGAAGCATTCAGCTGAGCTATTGTACTCTCAGTTTATTGTCTTTAAGACAGGAATGAAAGTGATCTTCAGGAGAGGAAAAGCATTGGGCATTTGTTCAGCTTCATCAAAATAATTGCTGCTATTGGCAATTGTTCCAAAAACTCTAGAAATCTCGGTTCAAGGTAACAGTCTAATTGCACGCAATGTTTCAAGCAAGCCTTCTTTGATCCATTACGCATTCATCAACATTTGGTGGAATTGCGGTCCTAATTTTGACCATTAATGCCTTCCCTCACCCTAGCCAGATGGAGGAATTCATCAGCTTTCCAGCATCTGAAAATAAAATGACATTCAAGAAAGCCATAATAAAATGGGGGGAGGGGAAAACCCCCTCCTCCCTATGGCTGGCATTCTGCTATCATCCAAATGCATCCTGTTAATCCCTCCAAATTGCTACTGAGAATGTTCACAAATAGTCACAAATGTTTAGGTGGAGATTCTCATGAAAATTAACTGGGATTTCCATCATCCAAATACCTTTTTTGGTTTGTAGATGGTGCTACAGATGTGAAATGCCAACACTTACTGGTTGAAAGTCCGCGAACTGTACATGTCTTGAGAAGTTTCAAAAAGACAGAAGGGCTGAAAGGCAGCAGGATGAACACAGGCTGAAAATAGGCACCCATATTTTGGTATGATAAATAAGGAAAATAGTTTGCTTTGTTTGAAGCAGTTTCATCCCACTCTTCACTCAGAAACATTATTTATTTATTTTTATTTATTTGTCAAAAGCTTACAATACAACAGAAACAAAAATAAACATAAGTTTAAATACAAGAAATAGGAACTAATAATTGGGGACAATAGGACAGGGACGGTAGGCACGATTGTGCACTTATGCACGCCCCTTCCAGACCTCTTAGGAATGGGGTGAGGTCAACAGAGGTTAGTTTGATGGTAAAGAAGTGGGGGTTTGAGCAGGTGACAACAGAATCAGGTAGTGAGTTCCAGACACTGACCACTCTGTTGCTGAAATCATACTTCCTGCAATCGAGTTTGGACTAGTTTATATTTAGTTTATATCTGTTGTGTGCTCTTGTGTCATTGGCCGGGCAACTTACATGTAGCCCAATCAGATCAAGAAATTCTCTGCCTCTGGACTTAAATGCTGAGACACAATATACAAGAAAAATGGGATGGCAAGGGATGAGGAAAAACAAAGGAAGTGGATAGAAACATGTGGTGCTACTTGCTTAAAATTGGCACTTTCTGCTCTTCTACCTGGTTCAGTTTTTAAAGCATTCGCAATGCAACCTGTGAGAATAGCTTTCATTCTCCCTGACCTGTTTTTTAAAAGCTCCATTAAAGCTTAAGTTGTGAGGTTTTTACTTGATCCCAGTACGTTTGTTTTGACTATGTTCATTTTAATGGGTTTTTTTTGTACTCAGTTCTTGCCACAGGTGGCAGCAGGGATGGAAAAAAAAGAGATGTTTTTCTCTCTCTATATTTATATACTGTATAGTTTCCACCAAAGTTCTTCAACCAAGAAATGGGCAATAATAATGAACATAGTGTACAGCTTATTGCTCTTGGCTAGGAAGACTGTTCTTTTTTTTTAAAAAAAGGAACAACAATTATAAAATAATTACCTGAGCATCAGGATATATTTGCATGAAGAACTGTGTTAGGGCTAAATTATGTGTAAATAAAGCAGAAAATATAAAATTGCATAGGGAAAATTTGTGCATTTGTGTAATGATGCTATAAATGATTATAAGCTATAAATACTACTGTAGTAGAGACTATTAATACAGTCCAACCTCCAAGTCCCACTTTAATATGGATAGGCTTTTCTCTATTGGTCTTTTGTAAAGATGTGAAGGCCTGACTGTTTCCTCAGAAATGTTTGCATTTCCCAATTTTATATTTTATGGAGCCTCAATGAAGTTTTAGATGGCGTTTTGTTTTAATGTAGTTCTTTGTATTTATTTTGCTTGCAGCCTGGGATTTCTGGGATAGATGAGCAGCCATCTAAAGGGAATGCTGCCTAAAGATGGAGCTCTTGCCTCACATTCAGGAGGCTGTAAGTTCGATCCTAGGTAGGGGCAGATATTTCTCTTTTTGGGCCCAATGAGAATATATCTGCTGAAGAAAACTCCGCATTGGTGACAGGAAGAGCATCTGGCCATTAAAACACTCCGCTAGTTCCATTCAGTTGCCCAGACTCTACCCCGCAAGGGATTATGGGACCATTAAATGAAGATGATGATGGACAGCCATCTAAACTGGATGGATGGATGGTAGGATGAATGGACCAACATGATTATATTTCAGTAACGGCTTTTTAAAATCTCAAAATTCTCATGGCATTGTCTCCATCTCATATCCAACTCACAGCTGATCATCTTTAATTGTGTTTTTACTCGAAAAGACCAAATCTGAGACCAAATGCAAAGGAATGTAATTATGATTTAAGCGATATGGAATGATTTTGTTTTTAAAAGCCAGGGTGACTTATTATTATAAAGAATTGAATAAAAGGACAAGCAGAAAAGAAAAATCTGCCTCCACCTTGGAAGAAAACCACCAGTCAATGCTTTTGCTTTTTTTAAAAAAACACACACATCATATTAGTGCTATAATTTCATAAACAAAAGCCTTGGATGGATCTACAACCATGGTCGGTTCAATGGTAGCCAATTCTCAATTTCCCCCAATTTCTTTGAAAAAGCATAAGAAGTGGAAGATTGAGGCACCCATTACAAATATATGATGAAAAGCCAAACAATTTGTCAGGCTCCGAGTTCACCCAGAGCCCGTCAGCTCTGAATATGCCTCACAGCAAGTCAGCTGGCCATGTCACTTTATTTCTGCTGCTTGCCAGATCTGTATTTCTGCTTGTGTGCTGGTCGATGGCTTTGGAATGACTCAGCAGAGCTGAGGATGGATTCTGCAACAACTGCGGGTTTGCAGGATGGATTCTGCAACAACTGCAGGGCTGCAGGATGGATTCTGCAACAACTGCGGGGCTGCTGGAACTGGTTCTTTATTATTGTGGTGCATATTGTTAAAGAGGGTTGGGGCACATATAGGTGGTAATAGGACTTAGGTTAAAATATGGTGAAAGTGGCACTAGGTGGGGATCAGTTAGTGAGGGTCGGAATAGGGTAGGGATGCAGACATGTTATAGGGTTAATAGCACTTAGGGATAATGGGTTTGGCATGGCCAGAACTAGAACTGCGTATAGGCCTGGGTGTTGTGGTGTGTGTCTCATGATAATGATGATAAAAGGAAAGGGAACAAACTCAAACCCAACTCTAACGTTGCCTGGCTTTTAGCCATTCTTGTCTAATTAGAGTATTTGTTGTTTGATGCTATATTGAATAAACCATCATTGTCCTAAAGAGGAGCTGGAGTTTGGATTCATTTAAAGACAAATCTTCAATACTCAAGGACTGGCTGAGAGAAGGTTAAAAAAAAATCAAGAGACAGGTAGCCCAGTTATGTTAAAAGTAAAGGGATTGTGGCAGGGATTGGGGGACAGAATGGATACACGTAGTCCTCGACTTACAACAGTTCATTTAGTGACTGTTCAAAGTTACACCAGCACTGCAAAATGAGACTTAGGACCGTTTTTCACAGTTGTGATCTTTTCAGCCTCCCCAAAATCACGTGATCCAAATTCAGATGCCACTGGTTCATATTTATGACCTTGACTGTGTCCCAAGGTCACATGATCCCCAGGGGTTGGATCCGATCCGACAGTTCAGCCATTTACGAGGTTCGGTGTTTTACGATGTGCTTTCCTGCACGCTGCCGGCGCGTGCCTGTAAATCGTCATCAGCATGCTACGTGCAGAGAAGCAGCCTTTCAAAAAGCCCTTTTTTCCCTGCCTTTTTAACTGCAGCTGTGCATCGCACGTAGGTGACGTTGAAAAAAATCAGGAAATAAAGGTCAGGTAAGAGCCCGGGTGGGCGGGTGGGCAAAAACATCAGCAGACATAGAACCGGTTCTATGTCTGCTGCTCTTCAGAGGTACCGGTTCTACAGAGGTGGACAGAACTGGTAGAAACCCACCCCTGGTGACCCCCCCTTTTGTGACCTTCTGACAAGCAAAACTCAATGGGGAAGCCAGATTCACTTAACAACCGGCTTACTAACATATCCCCTGACGTCATTCATTTTAACAACTGTGGCAAGAAAGGTCGTAAAATGGGTTGCAAAGCCCACTTAATATCTCACTTAACAACAGAAATGTGTGGCCTCAATTGTGATCATAAGTTGAGGACTACCTGTATCCCAACAAGTTGGTTAGATTCTCTACTCTTCCTATTCATTAGCCTCATAAATATGAATCACCAGGCAAGGTTCCCCCCGCTTTTCTTTCCCTTCTGTAAATCAGCGGAGACATAATGACAGTGTTTTGGAAGTTGCACTCAATTGACAGAGCTGCTGCTCAATCTCCAAGCTTTACATAGTCTCCCCCTTAAAGCGCTGTTATTTCTTTTATAGATAGACTCATAAATTACTCCTGGTACACAATATGCGGGGGAGACAGCCTGCATCTCACAGCATGGGACTCAGACCTGAGCGTTCAAATAGTGGTAGACAGCTGGAACACAATCTGCGTAAAGGCACTCGGTGCCTCCAGGTCTATTAAATAGAAACTTCCAAAGCCTCTATTGAGAATGTTATATCTTTGCATTACCCCGGTGGATGCCGTAAAGAATTGGAGCAGGCTCTTTGGAAGGATAAATGCGGCAACTTGGCGAACGGGAAGGACTTAATTTGTAGGATCGGGAGAGCCTTCTGCGCTTCGTGTGGACAAAGGCTTCTAAAATGGATGTCCTGGGCTTCTAAAAATGTGACGCTTTCACCTCTCCCTGGTTCAAAGTTAACTACTCAGTCTTAGAGAGCAGTTGTAGAAGAGGAGGCAATTATACTTGTCAAAGGCTCAGATGCAGAGGTCTCCTCAGGAGTGAAGGGCCTATTAAAGGATAAGCTCTTCTCCTCATGAGTGGTGGTAGGCTACCAGTTCGGACTGGTTTGGCACAACTGGTAGTTAAAAAAAAAAAAGTCTCTGAGAGGACAAAAAATACCAACAACCCTCCGAAAATCAGCTGAGAAAAGAAAGAAGAGAAAGGCACAGTATCATTTCTCCCACCTGCCCCTGCAGTTTTCTTTTCTTTATCCTCTCAACTGATTGGTGCTGCAGGCCTCAGCTGGTATGCGGGAAGCTGTGTGCGTGCATCAGGCAAAGCACGCCCACCAAGCCACACCCACCAAACTGGCAGTAAAACAATTTGAATCCCACCACTGAGTAGGACCCTTGGAAAACTTAGTGAATAAATGGCAAAGGAGCTATACAAGTTCCAGTTTAGGTTTCCTGTTGCTAAGCAATGTTTGAAACCATTTCCCAATATTCTACCAGATCTTCAAATCTGGGATCCATCTTGGATCTGACTTATTTCTGGACACCTGGACCTTGATTTTGGTGACACGCAGGTTTCTAATCTCTGTAAATTCTGCTGTTTGGCTCAGCCAGCAAGTCTTTCAGCTAGCTTTTACATGAGGCTGTGATCAGACCAATCTTGAATGCTTCAGCCTCTTTGGTCAGTTGGGGAATCCTTTCAACCTATCATAAGATTTACTAAATGGTTGGTATAATTTTTGAGAAATAATGTGGACTTATAAATATGTAAAACATTACTTGCCCAAGAAGAAACTACAGAGAAATTTAAGTCTGATTCCAGGGGAGGGGGAAAGCATTTGAAGGATGATGCTTTTTTTGTTTTTTTGTTTGCTTCTGTTGTAATTGTAGTTTATATTATTTTTGGTTTTTGAACATAATGGAGGGGCACAGAAATGGCAATAAACCAATAAGCAACCAAATGTATAGCCCTCGGTGACGCTGTCATCTCTGATTGCCAAGCTCATCTGAATTGAATAGGTAAGTAGCAAGAGCACTCTCTTTACAGCCCTCTCTAAGTGGTTTACAAAGTCAACCTATTGCCCCCAACAATCTGAGTCCTCATTTTACCCACCTTGGAAGGATGGAAGGCTGAGTCAACCTTGAGTCAACCAGTCAGAATTGAACTCCTGACAATGGGCAGAGTTAGCCTGCAATAGCACTTATATACCGCTTCACAGTGCTTTACAGCCCCCTCTAAGTGGTCAGCATATTGCCCCCAATAATCTTGATTCACCTTCCCTGATATACCCAAATAAATGTTAAGTTTGCAAAATGTGAGATTAGGGGACTTACTTCTCCTGGATCTATACTATAAAGGGCATTTTTCTCCCAGCGTTCTACTATAGATGTACTAGAACACTTCCTAGATATTCCCTTTATGTTGTGATAAAGTTCCAATGATATTGTTTTAGTCATCTGTCTGATTTGATTACTGTGATATAATGCAGTATGCCTGGGAAAATGTGACAATGTTTCAGCATCTCCCTGTTAAATGGAAACTGATTATGATGGTTGAATATGGAAGCAAGCTGGAAGCTGACAGTCCCAGATGGAAATGTTCATAAATATCTTCAGTATGTAGCTTGGGTTCCAGATAAAGCCAAGAGACCAGGATGAAACTCCATCAAAAATCCCATTTCTGTTCCCGAGCCAGGAAATAGGACATTTTCTTTTCAGTTGTTCTGGAGCGAGCAAAAAAGCCAAGAAAAATGTGTCATTGATGGCAATGGAGCCTACAGGACGTAACCAAGTAAATGACAATATGAAGCAAGGGACATATTAGAATAGTGGACACCCTATAGCTAATCTCAGCAACTAGCTTGAGAAGAATCAAGTTGCTTTGAGGATGAATCTTAAAAAGAGCTTTGAGAGGCCAAGATGGTTTGATGGTTCCTGCACAACAAAGAATCTGACTTTCTCCTGCAGTTTAAAGGCATACAGTTGCTAGGAGAATTCCCATCAAGATATAGAAGAGCCTGCCAAGGGAAATATTTATAAGGTTAGTGGTACTAGGGTAAACAACTGACTGCAGCATCTCTGCCTCCTGCCAATCAAGAAGAGAAAGATGTCAAACTAAGTCGGCAGTGCAGATGTGCCACACAGAAGGTCAGCTTCAAAGAGAAAAGTAAATTCAAGACCTCACGTTTGTAGCCTTAAAAAAAAAAGAAGGATATACAAATTGTCCTTCCTTCCATCTTTGTAGTATGGAGCCCTTCGCTCTTCTCTCCAAGTGTAATGCTATTTCAAGAAAAGTTGAAGACCTGGTTGTTGAATTGTTGCACTTATTACAGCAAGCTCCAAACTTATTTTTCCTCCCTATTCTGAATAAATTGACCTATCCCATCAAATAGGAAAGGAAGCCTCTTCTAAGGTAGGACTTGGAATGCATAGGTGAAACTAGAACAAGGCAAAGGAGAGCTTGTTGAGGGAGGCTGGGGAAAATGTGACTTTCCATCTTAACTGTAATGAAAACACAGCAACTTAAAAGACCTAAATTGAAGGTGTCATTTTCTGTCAGTTCCATTTTAATATAGCACAAAATGCATACCAATGTCTGAAGGATGAAAATGTCTCCATATTTTTTCCAACATATGCCTTAATTCTAAGTTCAATAGGATTCTAAGTAAAATGTATCACAGTAATCCAATTCTAAACAAAAGGAGAGTCAGTGCACTTATGTTTGCACCTAATGTCTCTTACACTTGTAAAAGCTTTTAATACTGTTTGAATTCTTTGTTGGCATATCAACAATGCTAAAAAGAGGGAATAATTTAAAATATATATCTTCAAGGACTTATATTTTCGCCATACACTATCAAGAGGTATATCAAGGTATTTAGCCTTATGCCTCCCCCGAATAAAATAAGTATAATAAAATAATTACTATCAAGAAATGCCATTCAATAAATGAAATTCTGTTTATGGAAATAAGGTGAGGTTTGGTCAATCTTATCTTCCAAACTCACCATTTTTCTCAAGAGCTTCATTTTAGTTAAATCATATTATTTAGAGCAGATCCCTGCATTTTTAATCTCAATGAGAAAAGACAATACTGTTTGAAATATTAGTGCTTTAATTTTAAGAACACTGTCTTACTGATGGTGCAGTAACTCACTGTGTTTTTCAAAATCTTAATTGAAATGTACTGCTCTTAAAAGATACATTAATATGTCTTGATTATTAATTACTTGTATATTATTTTGTAATACTAACATGATGAATTATTATTGGAACTAGTTGCTGCTTAATTTAGATAACGGGTATTATCGAAGGCTAATGCTTATGTTGGTATAAGGATATGTTGCTTAATTAGATTCTAATTTTTACTTTGAAATATTGAAGGGCATGATATTAAAAATAGAACTTGGTAGCCTTTTATGACTGTTTATAATGTTTTAGAAATGTATTTTTTTGCTACAAGTATTTTATTTAACCCATAAGGAAGGAGCATAATTATATCCAGGAATGAAGAAAACGGATATCCAATCTCCTGATATTAGAAGAAATCTCCAAAAGATGAATTAGAAGAAAAAATATTTCTACTTTACTTGGAGGATTGGAAAGATCTGACATGTCATTTCTATCTTCCATTATCTCATAGCTAAGCATCACTGGCTAAGCCATCCAGTTGGACAACAAATTTATATATTGTATGATGGGTTTAATTCCATTTTGTAATAGTGGCCTTCTTGGAGCAGGAAATATTTTGTTCTTTGGCTATGCTTTCCTGCACATTCTTCTGAGCTATTGATTTTCAGATACCAAATGGATTATTGTTCTACTCTTTAGGGCTTAACCCTTTTTTAAAAAAGCTGTATATATATTATTTTATGAAAGAGGGAAGTTCAATACAAGGACAAGGAGAAATGTACAGAAATAACTCTTCACCTTCCTCATTATCCTTTTATTATGCCTTATCTAGGGTTGGCTCATGCATCATTTAGCTTTGAGACTGAAGTTGGGGTTACCTACATATTGTTCGAAGCTCCATCTTCCAAACTTCATCCTAATTTGTCTTAATTTGCAGATAGAAAATATCTATAGTTCTTTGTCTCCAAGCAAAACCCATAGTTGCAGTTATATATCATGCTTAACCTGGTTAATGAATGAATCCCTTTTCTGAATTTTCCAATTATAAACTTCACAAATGGACTGAGTTTTTACAATGCATTAAATCTCCCAACATTAGTAGACAATACCGAGAAGTTAATATCAGTGGAATACAAAGGACATTATTCTGGGCCAGATTAGGAGATGATGTTGATGTTGATGATGATGGCAGCAATGATGATGATGTTATCCATTCAGTCAAGTTTGACTCTTGGCAATTCTATGGGCCAGATCTCTCCATACCTTCTGATTTTGTACTGCTTCTTTGAGTTGTTCTATATGTTCTGGCTGACGTCAGCTTTGATAGTATCCAAACACTGTGTTCTTTGGCAGCCTGGTCTCCTTTTACCACTATCTCTTCCAAATATAATTGCTTTCTCCAGTGAATTCCCCAGCATGACATGGCCAAAATAATAATTTGCTGGGTGTTACCATAAAAGAGGACCTGCCCTGGAGTGCTCACGTTGCAGCCCTGGTCAAAAGGGACCAGCAGAGATTATACTACCTGAGGCTTCTCAGGAAACAACAACTGAATGAAAAACTGCTATCACTGCACCATAGAGAGTACCTTAACTCACTGCACCTCTGTATTGCCAATTGCAATACAGCACTGTAGAGGGTTAACGTCATTGCCCAGAAGATCATTGGTTGCCCTCTCTCCTCTTTGGAAGAGCTTTATAGCTCCTGCTGCCTTGAGAAAGTTCAAAACATCCTCAAAGATCCATCTCATCCTGGGCACTTTTAAACTATTACTATCTGGCAGACGGTACAGGATAATGAAAACAAGGACAAATAGGCTGAAAAACAGCTTCTATCCCAGGGCAGCACCTCTATTGACTTCTACTGAATAGTGCAATATCAATGCAACGTCAGGGGTTTTAAATTCAGTGTATAGAATGTGAAGGATGTGTGTTTGTGTTTATTTTCATAGTCATAATGTACACTGAAGATGGTATTTAATTTCATTGTACGAGGTGCAATGACAATAAACTAAACTAAACTAATAAGGGAGACAGAGTTTTGTGATTTTTTTATTCCAGTGACATGTCTGATATTATGCACTCTAGTACTTACTCGTTGGTCAGCTTTGCTGCCCAAGGAATGTGTAGGAGCTTTCTCCAGCACCACAGCTAAAATGAGTCAATTTTCTTCCTGTCTTGCTTTTTAAAAGTCCAACTTTCCCAGCCATAGGTAGCTATGGTAAACACAATAGGGCAGCCATTTGTCAGGCTGATGTCTTTGCTTTCCCATATTTGGCTCATAGGGGCTGAATGAGCCCACAAATATCAACATTCAGAGGTCCAAAATTAAGAACTGGCTGTTTCAGTAGGAGCAGTTCCCTCCTTTCATTTTTTTCCCCCTCCTTTCTTTTCAACCAGTGCTTTTCAACTGCAATTGGTGCTATCATATGATCAGCAAAGCTGTCTATCTGGATTAATTCTCCTGCCTGTAGAGTTGATTTATGTGAGCTTGAAATGCTCTGGGCTTCTTCTGGATGATTTTAAATAACTGATTGAGTGTAAGGCTGGATGTGATTCTAATGCAGTGCCACTGAAAGGTCTATAGGTTTGCATGAGCAATGGCACTTAACAGACTACTGCTGATGCACAATTTTGAGCAACCTCGGTGGCATATTTTAATTAAGAAAATGTTTGAGGGGTGACCTCTGGTTTAATGACATCGGTGTTGTGCCCCCATATCCTTTATTATATTTCTCAGATTGTAGAAGGTTGATGAGCTGCTGCCTACCTCAATTTGATCCCTCCAAGTTTAGTTGGATTGCAACTTCCAGAACTCGTTCATCAAAATCAAAGTCCATTCTAGCTAAGATTTACAGCAGTTGAAGTCCAACCAATTTGCAGGCATCAGGCTGGAGAAACTTAATATAATCCTATGTTCAGTTCATGGTTTTGCAAGACGAGTGGCCACATCTGTCAATTAGTTATCTGATTTTAAACAGATGCTCAGCAAAAAAATGTTGCAGATGCTGAATGGATAATCTTTGAGTGACTGTCAGCAAACTTAACCCTTAGAAGGAAGACCAAAGGATGTCCATATGATGCAGGGTTTTGTATGCATCCCATCTCAAAATGGCAAGAAAGTGTGGCCAACTTTCTATGGTTGTAAAGGCTTTGAGAAATGCTAAAGGATTCTTTGTGATTCACTAGTGGCTAAATCCTGCCATGGGTAAATGACTTTTGGCTTCTTATATGCCATCTTCAACTATTTATTTATTTATTTGGTTTGTCAATTGCTTACAAGATAATAGGTATAAGTAAAAACATAGTTATGAATACATGGATACATAAAAGAAAAAATTAAAAAAATAAAAGAAACAATAGGACAGGGACGGTAGGCACGCTGGTGCGCTTATGCGCGCTCATCCTATGGGATTAGCTCATCCTATGGGACAGGGAGAATAAAATCACCTGAAATTTGGGATGCAAAAGTTCTAGGGCCTGAAGATCTTCTCCATCAAACCGCAACACTAGCATAAAGCATGTTTTCTTGCTGAATAATCATCATCAGAAAAATCCGAAGTAGACATGGGATGTTCTACCCTGAATGTCACCCTGGCACTCCTGTTGCTGCTAAATAGAATGCAGGTGTCATTCCTTGGAAGGTGTGAACATTATGGAAAGTTCATATTTGATGGCGCAACAAGCAATCCTCCACATCAGGGTATTATTAATATTATTATTCTGCAGCTTCTGCCTTGCAACAATTTTCATCCCTCTGAAAGCTGCAGCTCAGAACAAACGTTGACAGGAGAAAGATGAAGGCTGGGGTGAAAAGAGAGAGAGAGAGAGACTCTATTTAGTAACACGGAATAGGGCTATGATAGCTAACAGTATCCAACTATCCATCAAGTCTTCTATCTGTCAGCTATAAAAATGTCATCACCATAGGTTTATTTATTACAAGTGCTGAATTTAAACAGAGCTCTTGTTGGGAAGGTAGTCTTGCCCAGATTAACTTGACTGCAGGGAGAGAACAGCACAACTGAATTTAGTTTTGCCTGAAAGCCAGTTTTCTTCACACAGAAAATGATTATTTCTCGACAAAACATTCTAAGGTGGATGGGCTTCTTGGTGTAGTAAATTAGCAATTTTTTATGTGAAAAGGAGATTTCCAAAGCTGTTGTTGCACAGCCTTGTTAGAGAGCAAGTGAGGATTTCATTTGGTTTATTTTAGTTTTTTTTGTTACTGAAATTCACCAGTATTTGCAAATTGCTTCAAAAGCTTGAATGGGACAGCTTTTGTGCTTAGCTTTTAAATGTCTGGATTGGACTCATTACATCAAACAAACCAGATTTGGACTGCCTGATTCTGTTTTGCTTTTCTGTTAAAGTTGAATGAGTGTCACACCCACTTTGGGATGGGGATAGATAATTGAATAGAAAAAGAGATATAAGACTAATTATGTACGATACACTTACTTTTGGTGGAGTGTCTCTGTTCTTACTCATTTTAGCTGACACACCATTTAATGTAATGGAAAATATATTTTAAGGCTACTATTTTAACAGAAATATCACCCAATCCTTTGTGTTAGTTGGTGTATAATTGAAAGAGGGTATTGGAATAACTAGAGCGTAATGTCTATTTGTCCTTGGTTCCGTCTGCCCAGGATCCTCGGCATATCTTTCCAAGTTGCCTAATTTTGAGCTACCGTTCATTGTATCTTCCCTATTTGCATTACAATTACTATAACAATTAACACTGAATAATTTTATTTCATGTTATATCTTTTTAAAAAAGTGTTATTAATAATAATTACAGGTTTATGTAGTTTACTGATATACTAAAAGCTGACCACTTGGCCAGATATTTTGGAAAAAGCCATCTATCTCCAACCATGATTTTTTTGGGGTAACCTTCATCTAGAATCAATAAATCAACCAACAATTTATTACATGTATTTATTTCACTCCAGTTTTGCTGGTTCTGTTTTTTTTTTTAAATTGCTGGTCGTTGACTGAATAAAAATTATTGATTGATTGACCTTAGTGTCAACTTATAAAACACTTCTATGCCTGGTTTGGGGTTGCCACCAATAGAAGTGGGGGGGAGGGAAGAAAATTTGAAAGAGCCTTGCAGCAGTTTGGAACAGAAAGTACATTCCATTCTTATCTTGCAAAGATTGTAACTAAGCAACCAGAGTTTCTGCCCTGCAAATCTCTAATTGGAGAATGTGATTGATGACTCTTGGCTATGAACATGTTTTGCAAGAGAATATGAATTATGATGCACCCAAAGGGGTGAGGGGGAAACCAGGGTCAAGGGAAATTATGTGAATTATGTGTCTCAGAAGCCACTTCAAACAGGTCATGCCAATATGTTTGTTCCTAATAAATTCTTTATAGTTTTTGAAGCTTGGCTCGAGGCTCATGATTTAATTAGGGCAACTGCTGGAATCCTGACACTTAGTCCAGAAGGAAATGTAAAAAGATTTAATATTTCTTGTTTAAATAATTTACGTGGCTTCCCAACTTGTGGATAGTGACTGTGGGTAGTCTAGAGAAGGTTGAAGAACAACCAAACAATCAACGATGCACCAAAAATGGACAACACTCCAAAGTACAGCATAACTGAGGTCAAACCATGCTAATTTATGCTCCACATCCACTACAGGATGGGCTCATACATTCCTCTGGCTCAGTGTTTGGGGAAAAACCAGGTTTTCATACCATTACAAAAGAGCAACAGGGTTGAGGCCATCTAAATCTTGAGATATGCTATTCCAAAGGATATCCATCTGTCCATCCATCCATCCATCCTATAGAGGCATCTTTTGGCTTTGGATATATGTTCCATTAAAAATGCATGCTGAGAGTTCTGAGTTTGGGGATTCAACAGTTGATTTTATCAAAAGTGGACAACCTAGTATCTTTCAGATATTTTCAGCTTCACTTTTCATAATCTCCAGTAGTGGGTCGTGCTAGTTGGGTTAAAAGGTTATTAAACAGATGGGAATATTTAGAGACCAGAAAGTTGCATCTTCCTGGTTCATGTGGTCTCAATCAATTGAGCAAAAGAGGGAATGTAGCATGATAGCTGGTCTCTGTTTTTTTCCATGGAGAGTCTTCCAGGTTTAATCCTTGGTATCTGTAGTTAAAAGAAACAGTGATTAAAAGAATTAAAAGAAACAATATACATGATTAGGTTAGGTGGACTAATCTTCGGATTAATAAAATAGTTTCCTTCCTTCCCAAGATAAGTCCTCTTTGGGAGATGATTTTGCTTGAATGCCTGCTTTAAAATGACCCGATCCCTGCTGCGCAGTTGCTAAAATCCTTCAATAATTTATGACTGAGATCCTAGAAGTGAAGAAGGATACTTAAAATATTCCTATCGTGTCTCTTTTGAACACAGAAGATAGGAGAGAACAGAAGCCAGGGCCAACAAAATGGCAATGTTTTGTGTGTGTGTGTGTGTGTTTATGTATGTATGTCTGTGTGTTATTGTGTGAAATGTGTGTTATTTAAATTCTGTATTGGGCAACCTTTGGTTTTACAGGCATTTGAAATATGTTTCTGAATGGACTCTAACCATATTGCCTACAGGCCTTTTCTCTGTGGATGAAGAGGAGATCTCATTTCAGATATCATTTACAAGTATCAGCATCGGATGTGGTGCATGTTAACTCTGAGATCAGGAGGAACGGAGTCATGCCCTTCAAACATTCTGTAAGATCATTGTTCAGGTGCCTTGGTTGCACGATTCCATTTGGAGCTATAGCCCGTGAGCTATCTCACTTGCCAAGAATCAAAGTTAATGAAGGTGAAACAGCAGCCTTGTGTAACTAAGAAACTGTAGATCTGACAAAGGGAACGAATCAAACGACTGCAGTGACATAATCCTATAGAACAAGAGGCTACACATTGCTTTCTAGCTTGATATTATTTTCCCCATTTTATGCCTTCCTCATGACTTGTATTGGCATTCTCATATAGCATTTATCTCTTGGGGGAATCTTTTTAATATTCGTGGTTTGAATTTGGTTTTATGGTTTTATCTTTTTATTGCAAACTGCCAAGAGACCCCGGTAGTTGGCCGCATAGTAATAATACTCTAATGCGCTAAAAATGTTATAATGAAATATGGTATTCTATATAGTTCTGTTGGGGTGCCTGGCTGGATGATTTCAAACATCTCACTGATGCCAGATTTTAACCATGTGCAGGCATTTCAATACCTTTCCAACAAAGGAGATTATTGTGTTAGCCCCTGTCTTGCTTTTAATATGTTAGTCCTCTTGATGCGGAGTTTACTCCAGCCTTCCTTATATTTCGAGTTGGACATTATCATCCAAGAATTGAGTTCTAGTCCTACTGGGTGACTTTGGGCCAGTTTCTTTTTCTCAGCCCCGGGAAGAGAGCAGTGGCAAACCACTTCTGATAATGTTGCCAAGAAAACTTCAGGTGGTTGCCAGGAGTCAAGACTTGAAGAATTTTGTTAGTCGTGCTGGCTGTGAACTATGGAAGTTGTAATCCAATCTATTTAGAAAGTAGAAGGCGAAGGAAAATGTTATCATGTATGATTAGTTATGCAAAATCTTTTTCTCTCTTTCATATAGTTGTGCTGCATACTGGACTCCAGTGGCTCACAACAATTAACATTAATACTTGTGGCTTTCTCTGTAGAGAAAGGTAAATTTAATTTACATGCTTAACAGAAAAGAATGTAATGGGCTGAGAGAATAATCTTGAGGAACAAGAGGGAGAGCTGAGCTAAGATAAAGTCAAAGAGAAATCTGAGTCCAAATAGGAATGAAATTTGAGACAATATTTCAGACTTGACTCTACCTTATGATAAATGCTAGGAGGGAAGAGTTATATTCAGAGATGTAAGATTCAACCTCATAATAAAATAGTTTTAATATATTCATAATTTTGGGCGTTCAGGTTGGGCTACCTTGAAGGACTGACAAAAATAGCATTTGTATTTCCTTTTTTCTATTTTTGGTGATTTCTTATTTCAGTGTTCATTTCTTCTTATTCCATTCATTTGGTTCCTTACGGCTGATTTCAGTCAATAACCCAACTAATGTGTGTCAGACTGTTTCCAGCATAACTACCATTATGAGACAATCCAATACCAAAACACAGCACACAGAGACTTATACATTTAACAGTGGTTTATATACCACAGTTATATACAGCAACATAAGTGGTAGGCAAAATAACTTAAAAGTAAGCAAACTTTTTCTTAACTCTATACAGAGAATTTTCTGCAATGAATACTGGATACAAGGAGAGAGAACCACCCCCTCTGATGGGTGCAATATATAACCACCTCTTAAAGGGATAGAACCCACCCCCAGTCTTATGCTGAGTCATTTTTACTGCATCAGCCACATCTGGCAGCTGTTCACTACTGGTCGGCTCTTAAATCCCAAGAGATATAAAGGATTAGGTCATATGCCACGTTGCAGGTCAATATTTACAGATTACAGATAATCAGAGTTGGAAAGGACCTTGTAGGTCATCTAGTCCACCCCCCCCCCCACCCAAACGGGAGACCCTACACCATTTATGACAAATGGCACTCCAATCTCTTCTTGAAAGTCTCAACTGATGGTGCTCCCACAACTTCCGAGGGCAACTTCTGTTCCATTGGTTGATTGTTCTCACTGTCAGAAAGTTGATCCTTATTTCCAGGTTAAATCTCTCCTTATTCAGTTTTCATCCATTATTCCTTGTCTGGCCTATAGGAGCTTTAGAAAATAGCTTGACCCCCTTCCTCCCTGTGGCAGTCCCTCAAATATTGAAAGACCTCTATCATGTCTCCCCTGGTCCTTCTCTTTACTAGACTAGCCAAGCCCAGTTCCTGCAACAGTTCATTGTATGTTTTAGCCTCCAGTCTCCTAATCATCCTGGTTGCTCTTATCTGTACTATTTCTAGAGTCTCAACATCTTTTTTATAATGTGGCGACCAAAACTGGATGCAGTACTCTAGGTGTGGTCTTACTAAGGCTTTATGGAGTGGTATTAGTGCTTCCCTTGATCTTGACTGTATCCCTCTGTTAATACAAACTTAGGATTTCATTAGCTTTTTTGGTGGCGGCTGCACACGGCTTGCTCATATTTAGTTGATTGTCCACCAAGACTCCAAGATCCCTCTCACAGTTCCTGTATTGAGCCTGGTTTCACCCAGTCTATATGTGTACTTTTGATTTTTCTTGCCTAAGTGTAGGACTTTACTTTTCTCTATATGGATTTTCATTTTATTAGATATGGCCCAGTGTTCTAGTCTGTCAAGATCCATCTGGATTTATTGCTCAAGCCTGAAGTTCAGTACTAAATTGTCACTAATGGTCAACAGAATTCAAGAGAGGTTGGTCTTAGACTGTCTGTGGAAACATAATGTCTTTAAGCTGTGTTTAACTCTGCCCTCTAGTTCTACTGGCTTTTCTCCTATAGCTAAGGTTCTACTACCTCAACCTGATGATTACATGGGAAATAGTGCAATACATTCTATCAACTAGACAACTATCCTTGATTAGTCTAATTGTTTAGGCAATTGAAAAAGACATACAGTATATGCTATAGCCTTCCTATTGATTTTAAGAGGACCCAGCTGTTTTAACTTGTGTTTCTTGGTCTTGTATGTTAACTCAATCCTCTTACCTTCTTAGTCTCCAAGCCTTTCAATTTTCAGTAAATATGATGACGATTCATATTGTTTAGACCAGCTGACATCTGTTGATTTTATTGTCCATTCTCTTCTTACTTTCTTGTCCGCCACCTGTTAAAATTGTATCTTGGGGGAATCAATGTCCCCAAAGCAAAGCAGTGAGGGGAAAAGGGTTAAAGAATTGAAAGGACAGAATCAGGCCATGTTTTCCCCTCAACAATACATCTATAGTTTGTAAAGCATTTCTACATAGCAATAGCACTTAGACTTTGAAAGGATGGAAGGCCGAGTCAATCTTGAGCCTGGTGAGTTTTGAACTGCCAAATCGCAGGCAGCAAGCAGCAAAAATAGCCTGCACTCTAACCACTGCACCACCAGGGCTCTTAAGTAGTATAATTTGATGATGGCACACATGAACAGCATTATCTCATGTCTCATGATAACTTCATTTTGTTACCCATTGAACAAGTCACTTCCCTTGCAGCTGCCTGGTAATTTACATAATCCTAGATGTCCATGTCTTTAAAATTTGCTATCACTTCTATTAATTGGTTAAAGACAGCAATTAATTCACTGATCAAGGCATAATTTAGCTAATTGCACTAATTGATCCACCAATCATTCTATTAATTACTTAAAAGCTTTCATCCTTTCATCGTTCCTTTTACCCAAATTTCAAAAGCTTGCAGCAGAGGGATGCTACTTTGATCTTTCTGGTTTTGTTTTTTTTTAAAAAAAGGACGGTGAAAGAACTAACATGAGTACAAAAGAAAAGATTGTCCAAAAACAATGTAATGGCGAGGGAGAAAAATAATTCTTCAATCAGTAGTTAAATAATGCACCGGAACTCTCTTTACTTTAAAAGCAAGGTTGTGGCCTTTTTCCATTGCCTTTTCAATGATTTGGCCTAATCTAGACCTAAACATCATATGTAAGATTTTTGACATTACTCAAATTACGTGGGAAGAAATTACATGGCACTAACGTAACATTAAAAACGTGTCTCCAATTGTCCTTTGGTGTAGTGTTTATGTGTGTGCATTTAAATTGCCATGATGATTTGAGCTTATTTTTTTTTTATTTTTAAAACATGCTTTTAAATGCCTTAACATTGCACTATTGTGTTTGCTGGCATATTTAGCTAATTAATTGTAATGTCACATTTTTCATCTTTATTTTTTAACAATCCCAAAGAGAGAACATGCAGTTCTATGAAATGTTCAAAGAAACTTAATGGAGAATAATTAACATGGCTACTTTAAAAAAAAACAAAAAACACCACACAATAAGATACCGTGTTTCTCATATAATAAGTCCGGGTCTTATTTTTTTTTGAGCCCTGAAAAAATGGCTAGGCCGTCTTTTCAGGGGTGACTTAATTCCCCCCACCCTTGCATCTTTGGGTGGGCGGGCGGCGACGGTTTGGATGTTGACCTTGGCGTTGGTGGGGCACTTCATATCGGGGTCAACGCAGGTAGCACCAAATCCAGGTGTGCAACAAAAGTACTTCCAATGGCAAGCCCCCCCACCATTCCCCCCCCATTTCACATGTTTTAATATAGGCCTTAATTTGGGGGGAGGGGCTTAATTTCATTTCATGCCTATAAAACATGCTGGCACTTCCTACTGGGGGAGGCCGTATTGTTGGAGAAACAGGGTATATATTTAGAACCGTGCAAGGATCTATAAACACAGAATAGCAATGCCATTTAGAACAAAACATGAAGCAATACAGAACCAGTTAAACAGAATTCAAGCCTCAAGTCTTAGCCTCAACTGGAAGGAAATTCAGTAACTGTTTTGCTTGCATTTAAAATACCCTCCCTCGGGTAATATTTTTTTCTTTCCTATTTATCTCCTATATCTGTTTGATATGCCTTCTCTTGGTAGAGGAAATGGGATATAATTTGATTATATTAGTTAATAAACATCCTGTATTATAATTTCATGGATTCCCTGACTTGAATATTCATTACTCAGAATATTCTAAAACTTCTCCCGCCTTTAAAGACTGAATTTTTTCATCTTTGTGTTCTCTTTGCTAGGTTAGTCAAACAAGAACCTGTTCATCTCACCTATAAGAATGAAATAGCTTTCATTCTTTCAGACAACATGGCTAACAGTCAGAGAAAATGGGAGTTTGTGGTCTAAGAATTCTAGGAGGATGCATGTAGAATGAGACTAGATCCTATTTCCTAGGTAAGCTAGACAGCTCTGAAAAAAATACTTTGCTTTTGATCACCAAATATGTCTATTCTTCAGTAGCAGGTTCAACTGTCATAGTATTTCTGAGGTAATATACCTCTAGGATTGTGTGGAGACAGGTCTATAGAATCCCTTAGCCATGGATTTTTTTGTTACTCTCTCTCTCTGGAATGTCAGAAGTTATATATTTGTGGGGTCCTTGGTAGTCTCCAAGCTTGGTTGTTTTCTTGCAGACTGTTCAAGACCCAGCTGGGTACCATCATCAGTGTTAGAAGGGAGTGGAGTTTGCTCTCTGTTTATATACAAGTGTCTTGTTGTGTAAGTGTTCATGGGAGTAGTCTCGTTTTTCTCAGTTTGGTAATTCCTTGATTGGGGTATTGTTTATTGCTTACATACATATTCCATTTTATTTTTTATTTTTTTAAAATAAACTTTATTGAATAAAAATAAAATATACAAATATATCGGCTCAAAAGACAAAGATTCATACGGACAAACATCACAATAATTCTCTCTAACTTAACCACCAAGCCCATCTCCAGATCCATCAAGTGCAAGGAGAAAAGGTTTTTGCAAATAATAAAAATTAGTTGATTTCTTTTTCCTCCTCCCCTTCCTCCTCATGCCAATTTTCAACATGGTTAGCAGTTCACGCCAAAGTAGAAAAGAGTTTAGAGTGTTGACAAGTAAGATGGCTATTTACAATTAATCCTCTGAGCTGCCCCTTATTTTTCATCCTCAACTTCCAGAAGATCTTAAACACCAACCAATAGGAAATGTCTTGGTAGAAGGGCCTCTTCTGTTGCTTCTCTTTTCTCTTTTATATAAACCATGCTGGATCATAAACAATGAAACCATGTTGATTTCTTCTGTACACCAGAGTTGTTTTTTTAATGCTGTCTGACTTCTGAAGAGAAGCTTGCTATTATTATTTTTTTGGCCTCTGCCTTTTCTCTTTCTCCCTCTTTCTTTTGTTGGAGCCGAAGGTGCTGATGATATTCTTACCCGTTTCTTCCTCTGTCTGACATCCACCTGCTTCTTTGTGCTTTGCTCTGCTCTCCCCCATTGTGATGTATGTTTTAAGACTTGCCTTTTGTGAGGCTTCTCCATGAAACACTCTGGGGAAAAGAAAAAACCCATTGTAAACCAGCTTATTCATATAAGGTCACTGCTTCTTCCTACTGTACTTCCAAGGGCTCAACCCTGTTTTTTTTTCTTTTAAATTTCCAGGCATTATATTACGCATTTTCATTAGCTCTGTTTTGGGTCTTTGTTTAATGCAGATAAAGTGGTTCTTTCATGTAAAAGCGGTTTTCTTGCAACCTTGGGACAGTTGGTACTGCTTCTTTCTACTGAACAGTATAGAGAAGGTGTTAATTCAGGCAAGAAAATGCTAATCCTTAGCCCATATCTGTATGCAGGGTTAGCCCACATGATCTTTCTTCCTTTTATCTTCCTTTCCTGGAAAAGGTTCGGCAATTCTTGCTGGGTTCACACCAGTTTTCAGAAACCTTTTATCAAAGACGGAGGCAGAAAAACGGAGTGAATAATACTGTAAGCATCTATACCAGCATAGGTTCAAATAGTTTGGGTTGGAAATCAGATATAAAGTCAGAGTGTGCCGAGAAGGGCTCCTCTTAAATACATTTTTCCAACAACTAGTCAAAAAACAGCCTTTCCTGTTAACAGAAACAATAGCACTGATACCAGATCTGGGCATTGTATGGTCACCGGTTCACATCTGACTCTTTGGCTTTTCCTGTCTGGACTGCATGAGATCAATCATAAATTAGAAATCAAATGTAAATAAGGGTATACCATGCATACAAATGGCATCGCTCTTACTTTGAAGGTGACTGCTAATTTTTTTAAAATTTACGTATATGCGTGCATATCTAGGCACCTAGTAATGTGTTGGCGATAACGACACCGCAGTCCTAGTTTTTTATGTGATCCCCTTGGGAAAACTAATTGCCTGCCTTGACAAACACCTGCCTTGAAGAACAGAGTTGGAAAGACCTTGGAGGTCTTCTAGTCTAACCCCTGCTCAAGGGGACCATTTCAGGTGAGTGGTTGCCTAATTTCTTTTTAAAAACCTCCAGTGATGGAGCACCATAACTAAACATGGAATTCCTTCCAATGAATTCCTTTGAGACTAAATAGAAATGTAGGAATTTGCAAAACTAAGCCTCTAGAAAGACGATAAAACGATCAAAGAGAACACACACACACACATACACACACACACACTGTGATGACCCAGAGTATATCAGAAATATAACAAAACCCAAAACATAACTAAAAGTCCTTTAATGCCTTCAACTTGGCTTCCCTGTTTAATTGTTCACAATGGAGGAGTAAACTATTTTCAAAATAACATTTCAAAGGAAAGAAACACAGTTCAAATTCAAAGAGATGATAATGAAGCAAAAACCCAAAACAAACTGCACTGAATAAAGTTCCACGACAGACCAGGATAGATAATTGCCAACTTCAGGAAGATAACCAGGTACAGTCCGTTGGAAGAACGCCAACCAAGATAAACCTTCTTTAGGAATAAAACACTAATTTGTCTCCAGCGTCTGTCAGCACGCAGGTCCAACCTTTTATGCAGATCTCACACCTGCAACCTATGAGGAGGATCATGGCCCTCTCCTCCCGAGTACACCACATTTTACCCTGATCCTCTGCTTCCTGCGTGCCCTAGGATGGATAGGGGATGGGCCTGGGTCCTCTAACTGCTCAGAGTCAGTCTCCATCAGGGGCATGACACACACACACTGATCCTTTGGTCAGCCAGTAACCTCACTCTTGCCCTACCACTGCAGAATCTCGATGAAATGCTCTTCCCTTTTGAAATGTATATTTTAAACCAAATCCTTTGTCAAGCAGAATAACAGCTGGTAAGAAAAAACACAGGTAAATTTCTCTGCTGGGAAAAAAAGATACCTGTCAGTTGAAACAGAGATGAGCTAGCTAAATGGAACCTGTTGCTCCAGTGTATTTGAAAGTGCCGTGGGCAAATTAAGTGGCAATGTTTGTTTATGATGCTTAATTTCATCAAGACATCTCAACGCTAGCTTGAAAGACACAGTTGGAATGAGCGACTGCCTGAGAAGGCTGCCAAATTCGCAGGTATTCAAGTCCACCTTGACCGATTTCTAGCCTGTTTGGAAATCATAACTGTCCCTGTGGTTCTTCCCAGGATGCTGACATTAATGAGTGAGGCTAGGTGTAAGTCAATTATTAATTGCTTCTCTTGAGTTTCTCTTCCTCTTTCTTGGAGAGCAAATTGTTCATTTTGTAACAAAGCGAATGCATTGATGCTGTTGAGTAAAGAGAAACCTGAGCTTTCTTACTTACTTCCCTGGTGCCCTCTGACTTTGTTGCCAATTTCAAACACCAAGCCTTTATGGGGTTCTGCTGGTGTAGATGTGTTAGATTGTCTCTCTTTCACAAGTGGAAAATCTCTCCCTTTTCATCATTTTTAATTTCAAAGCTTTGCAAGCTTTCAGTTCTTCAGGGCTGCACACAAACAATGCTTGTATGTGTCAAAGCTTATCTCTCAAACCTTTCCAGTGTGGTACATAATATACTCAGTGCTTTTAATGTAGAAATACGCACCACAGTTCAGAATGGGGAACATGAATTTTGCAACAGAATCAAGCATCAATTCTTATGGCATCAAGGCAGGTTTTTTTTTTGAGATCACCTTTATTATTAGGCTGACAGTCAGCCCAGTGAGTTGGATCAGATTAAACCATATAGCCCAATATTACTTTTGTTGTAACAACTACAGTAATGGAATCTGGCAAGTCTGAAAACACTAACCTCCTCCTTCACTTTAACTTTGTGTGAACTAAGGAGGGGCTTGTCTGAAACATTTTTTCAAATTATTTTCTTGGCTTAGGTTCAAACCCAGAGGTGGTATATTCAGCAGGTTCTGACCAGTTCTGGAGAACCAGTAGTGGAGATTTTGAGTAGTTTGGAATACCACCTCTGACTGGGCCCACTCTCATCTATTCTCTGCCTCCCAAGTTCCAGCTGATTGGCTGGATCTTCTTTTGTTGCCCGGCACAGGAGAAGGGAGCTGGAAATCAGGTTAGTGGGGTGGGAAGAGAATGGAGATTTTACAGTGTCGTTCCCCCGCCATACCCACCAAGCCATGCCGACCAAGCCACACTACGCCACTAAGCTACGCCCACAGAACCGGTAATAAAAAAATTGAATCCTACCACTGTGCAAACCCCTCTTATCTGGCTGCTACTACTGGCAAAGCAGAAAAAAATGTGTTTGTTATTTTTGAGTTGCATTAATAGCAACAGCATTTAGACTTACATATTGCTTTACAGTGCTTTTATACTCCTCTCTAAGTGGTATAAAGCCTCTTGCCCCCAAACAATCTGGACCCTCATTTTATCCACCTTAGATGGAGGCAAGGCTGAGTCGACCTTGAGCCTGGTCAGAGTCGAACTGCCAAATTGCAGGCAGCCAGCAGTCAGCAGAAGTAGCCTGCAGTACTGCATTCTAACCACTGTACCACCATGGCTCCTTAATATCATTAATGTGACATTAATGTCATTAATGTGATGAACTGTCTCCTTTAATGTGATACTGAAGGTTTATTTCCACTAAACAAGGATTCATTCTGTTCTTCCTGTAAGAGTATTTCCCTCTGCCCTTATAACTAAATGAGCAGACTCTTGGAATTTGGTGGAGTTCAGACTGTGATTGGAAAAACCTTCCCTTATATTTCTTAAGCAACATTCCTCTGGATCGCAAAGTACATTTAATATAAGAATACTACCAAGATTACCTTGAGAATGACTCAGTAATGCTGAGTAACTAGTTTTAGAGCTGATGCCCAACTGAAAATGTCTACAGTTGATTAGATCTGCATAATTTCCTTAGGAGGAAAAAAAAAAAGAGCTTTAAATAACTTCCTACTATTTTCTTGCGACAATCAGAGGCACCATTCAACTTCCTTGTTTTCCAGAAGGACTTCTGCAACCTAGGATTGTAAGCAGGGCTATAACTCAAAAGATTATAAAGTAGAATTTGCTGATTGACTAATTGGAGACCCCAGCTTTGTAATCTGCACATTTTAATGGGATATTCTAACTGGGTTTACTCAACTAAGCCTTGTGGCTGGGCTGAATGGAAAACAGGCCAGAATTTCAGCAAACAAAGCAATGAAATAACTGTGAGCGATGACACCCGTTTTGCACTAAAACTCATAACAAAGTTTTCAAGCTTTGCTTACATATAATAGCTATTCCGTGCAAGCTAAAATATCTGTCACCTGCCATCATGACCCACCATATACAGAATGGTGCCATAAAGGCCCCTAGGAGTGATGAAATACATGTTGATATGTTGATTCTATCCCCATCCTGCTATTATTGGGAAATCTTTGACTTAAGATCACAATAAGACCCAAAATTTCTGTTGCTAAGCAAGGCAGTTGTTAAGTGAATTTTGCCCCATTTTATGACCTTTCTTGGCACAGTTGTTAAGTCAATCACTGAAGTTGTTAGGTTCATAACATGGTTGTTAATCTGGCTTCCCCAATGACTTTGCTTGTCAGCAGCTCAGAAAACGTAATTGCATGACCGACGCAATCATTGCAATATGAGTCATTGGCCAAGTATCTGAATTTTGATCCTGTGGGCCATGGGAATTGTAAGTCATAAGTGTGAGAAAAGGTAATAAGTCCATTTTTTCCCCAGTGCTGTTGCAATGTCCAATGTTCTCTCAATGAACTAATATAAGTTGAGGATTACCTGCATTAGCCATATCCTAGGGCAGGGGTGTCAAACTCAATTTCATTGAGGGCCACATCAGGGCTGTGGTTGACCTCGGGGGGGGGAACTGGGTGGGTGTGGCTGACTGGATGGGTGTGGCCAACTTGACACCATTCCCCAAACTGCTGGCATGTTTCTTCTTTGCACCAGTTTGCTCCAAGAGCTATAATGGCAGTCATTTTTCCCCAACAAAATGAAGTGAAGCAAACAACTCACCATCTTTGAACATGAGAAATGACTTAACACCAAACAATACAGTTTGAAGAAATGAAGAATCTGTTATTCCAGGACCGTCTGATCACTTTGGGTAATAAGTTAATTAATTCTTCAGGGATCCCTGACTATAACTCTGCCAAATGATATGAATCTATGGCAAAGAGTTATGCATGCCAGCAAAAGTGAGTGGCTTTCTTTTGAGACTGTCATTGCTGCATTATGCTGTTGAAAATGCAAGCCACATTTTCCCCTTTAAACATTTCTTCCAGGCACTGAATTTCATTTAACTTGGGAATGGTTTTTTGGATTGTAATATGGATTGGATTCCATCTGAAATTTGGACTGGTTGTATCAGAATATCTTAATATTTTAACCCTCCATGATCTGATAAATAAGGATAGGTCTTTCAGTGTTCGGATAGAGTTGAGTGCAATTCTTTATTTTATTTGCAATTATTATGGCAATTAATATGTGCATATTTCTAGGGTTTTAACAAGGATCTGCAGTTTTTAAAACAACTTAAGATGTTTAGTTATATAAAACTGACTAATGAAACATTAACAATTGTTACCTAACAAATTTAATTCTATGATACATGTAGTTTCCCCATTTATTCACTTTATTTTATTTTGGGGGTCTCTATGTCTTTTAGCCTTTTTTCTT
>NW_020769328.1:4904008-4914596 GCF_900518735.1 Pseudonaja textilis | reverse complement strand
TTTTTTTAAAGAGCCACAAATAGCACAACACCTTACATCAGAGGTCTCCAAACTTGGCAGCTTTAAGGCTTGTGGTAAGTCTTAAAGCTATGCTGGCTGGAGGATTCTGGGAGTTGAAGTCCATAAAGTCTTAAAGTTGCCAAGTATGGGGACCCCTGCCTTACAATGATAATTTTTTTTATTTTTGAACGTTTTTCATTTTTGACTGAGATCACATAAAATTGCAGAGATGTCTTTGTTAGAAACTTAGATGCCTTGGTTGTTTTACTTGTTGTTTATTTTTTAAGTGGGATTTATTATAATGCTGTTAAACAAACCTGTGAGTTCTCTTGCTGCATACTGTGTTAAATAATGGATTATAATAGTTAACAGTATTGTCCATTAACACAAATGGGTCTCACTTCTCTTTTGTCATAGGAAGTAAGGTGACTTATTTTCACTCTTTTGCTTCCTTTCTGCTTATTGCAGTTGAAAACATAAAATCCTCTGAGCAACCTCAGGGGTGGGATTCTACCAGTGCGCACCTATTCGCTAGAACTGGTTAACATTCTAAGCAGTTCAGAGAACCGGTTGTTAGAAGAAATTACTGGTCTAATCCTGTAAGGAAGGCAGGAAGGAAACATTCTGGTGTTGCTTACAGACACTGCCTCTCCGTTAACCCTTATTACATTCTGGGCAGGACTAGACTTCCTGTCTCAGGAACTTCTCTGGAGTTTTTTTCTACTCCTTTGATGGTATTTTGCTTGTGTGGAGTGACCATTCAAAGTTACCATGGCACTGAAAAAAGTGACTTATGACCATTTTTCACACTTATGACTGTTTCAGCATCCCCACAGTCATGAGAGGCCAGGCAAGGAGTTGAGTGATATTGAGTTGGCCACGACCAGCCAATAACATGACCACCAAGCCACGCCCACCAACTAAGCCATGCCCACAGAACCAGTTGTTGAAAAATTTGAATCCCACCCCTGAGCATCCTTGTTACCTGAGCCTCTTAAAATCTGAAGACACACTATATCTAAGCCAGCCCAGAGGAATACGTGTTAATGCTGGGCCCTCCCAATCAGCTATGAAGAATTTTTAGAACTTAAATTGTAAAAGCCAGACTGTACAAAGTGTTTGATCTGCTCTTTGTGTTCTGCTAAAGAGTAAGCCTTGTTTACTAGGGACTTTTCTGACACACAGTTAAGTTAAATAGACTCAACCACCCTGCTGGTTCTCTCCAGAAATTGGAATATATTTTTCAGATGGAATGAAATGTTCTGTAGCTCCTAGGATGGGGTAGAGAAGAGAAAGCCAACCACTGTTTGAGAAGTGGCAAAACTTATTAACAAGGTAATAAAACCAGAAAAGATTCTTTTTGGCTTTGCTCCTTTGCCACGCTTGCTTTACATTTTTACAACTTCTGTCCTATCCCATCCCTGGCAGTTTTTTTTTTTCTTGTATTCTGTGCAGAGAAAAAAAGAGAGCAAGAGAGAAATCAAAACATCAATTGAAGTTGTCACAACATAGAGGGCTGTCAGTCACATGAAGAATTTTCTTTATAACTTAGAATTGAGACAAGTTAAGAGATAGAAAAACTAAAGTGACTTGCTAAACAGGATCCCAATTTCTGCTAAATCTAATGTATTGCCATGACAATTTTGATAAGCTGAAGATTTCCTGCCCCTCCTCTTTCTTTTTCACTTCCTTATTCAGTTTGCAGAGTGTTTCAAGCAGTTCTGTTATCGGTCTGAAAGAAACATAGAGAATGGAGGAAAGAAATCCTTGGTTTTAATTATTTATTTGGACTTGTCAGATCCCAAATCAGAACAAGTTCAGTTGAAGGCTGGTAAGTGAATTTCTTTCATGCCTGCACCCCCATTTTTTTTGAGCCATTCCCTTCAGAAAAAGCCCCAGCTTCCCTTCCCTGCCCCATCTCTCTCCTTTAAATTCCAAAATCTGTTGGATGACTTCTTGTGAAGGTTTTTAAAATGGAAAATGTGTCCCAGTGGATGCTTTTATGCTCAAATTGCATTTTTTTTTAAAAAAAAAGTTGGATGGGGACTTTCAAAAGATACTTGGAGAGTTCTCCTGTGGATACTTTGAAGAAGTAGACACTCTCTTAAAAACAAATCTGCTTGCTGTATATGTTGAGAAGATACGTTTCCATGCCATCCTTGTTAAAAACAGACAACACAGTAGCCAGTCATTTGTAAAAGTTTCTCCATCATCTTAAAAATATTCATGCTGATGTTTTCCTCCAGGAGACTTATGTAGCATCAACATCATAATCCTTTCAGCATCAGAAGACGACTTATTTATTTTGCCTCGTGAGAACTGGGCAATTATATTTACATAGGCTTAACTGGCTCAAAGACTATTACATTTGGGAGAGAGATTTTCCAGTCACTGGAGGAAAGGACTGGCCAGAAAGAATTTATCTTTGTCCTGCTCATATTAAAAGAAGGAAATCATATACATGTCACTGGTCTTTCGTGAGAGAAGTGGATGGATACAGACAATGTAGAATATTGTTGTTGTGGAGAAACTGACTTCAAATATTAAAACATTGAGGAATTGAGATTATAAAGACATATTTGTTAATATTTAATGTCTATATCTTACTTTAGAACTATCATTCTTTGGGGGACTTCTATCACTCCAGTTACTGTTTTAGAAGAATGCTTAGTGAATGGCTGGTTCTTTTTTTCCTACTGATTGTAAATATTGAACCAAAACCATTCTGTTATTTTAGGACTCTCAGGGAATATTATTGGCAAAGTTCAAATAATAGAATACTGGGGCTGGGGGCGGAATGATAACGGTATAGCCAAAATTCAGTTGTTGAATGCATTTTCAATACTATGTTGCTTTATTTTTACAGTTTATAGTCCACCCAATTCCCAACAATCTTTGGTGGTTTAAAGCTAAATGACTTTAAAGATGGTTCTCCAAATCATGCTTCCTTGTGTGTATGTGTCTATAGTGTGTATGTGTCTAGATTATTATGGCATATTGTTGACCTTATTGATGTAAGCTTTAGAATGAACAAATATATTGGACTAACTATCTTCCATAGTTCTCTCATTTAAATCTCAGTATCCGTTTACTTTGAGTAGGGAGGGATAAGCCATGGCTGCTAGGTTGGGTGTGGCATCCTTTTCACCCATCAAAGTAATTAATGCATATTCCCAAACCTATTTCAGAGAAGAGGCATATTATGTCTTGTAGATGTTTAGGGTAATGTTATGTCTTTTCTTTCCTTTAAAAAAATGCACAGATCATTTCAATTTGCGAGTTAAGGGGCAAAAACATCTCTCAGACCAAACCTGTTGACTTATGTTCATTCTGCTGATGTCAGGACATCACCACTGCATTCCCAACACAATGTGTGTATGTGCATTTTAGTGCAAACCCTATTCTCAAGGAAGTTGGCTTCTCTTCTAACAGTTGCTGAATTCGGACCCATAATAAAGGATCATCCCATTTCTGTGGGAACTGTCCATGGTTCTGAACAACATGCTCTACAGTGTGATCTGAGGACTATTTGGCTACCTTTGGGATTCATGGCTACTTTGGAAATGGTCTCCAAGGGGAATCTTGAGTTATTTGAAAATGGACTCATTGCTTATGTGGCTATCCCTCAGCAAGATTGTCACATTAGTGGCTTTCAGCACCATGCTCCCAAAGATTGCTATCATTGAAAACTGCATTTAGGAAGATCCCACAGAGTGGGTTCACAGTGCCACCTTTTAAGCAATGTTGTCTAATGGGGCCTAGAAAGCTGGCCTTTTCTATCCCCAACCTTGCAGTCTAAAAGAACATTTCCCCCAGATGTTTAAGCATCCTCTTCTCCTAGTATCTTTTGAATAGTATTTGAAGACTTGATGTTTCTCCAAGATTTCTCCTGGATTAAACTATGTTTGGTTTGTTCATGATGCATATTTTCCTCTCTGCTTTGGTATAACATCTGTTGTGGTTCGCTGGCAGCAGGTGTGGATGGCTGAGGTCTCAGAGAGTAGTTCTTGGATGAGAAGCCTGTGTGTGATGTAGGGATGGGGCCAGCGGTGATGCAGAGGACCCCGAGGAGCCTGTGCCCAGTGTGCATGCATGCAGGGCTGCTCAAAGGAAAGAGCAGCTGCAGCAGCATGGATAATTTGGGAGCAAGGCTGCAAGGTGATGGCCCCTCGCTTAAGGGATAAAACCAGCCCTCAAAGGTGGGATTCTTTGCAGGAAGCAAAAAAGTTCTTGCACTACAAGTCTTGTGGAAGTTCAGACTAGCCTGATTTGTGTTTGGAGACTTTTGGTTTTGATTATTTCTTTGCAATCTAATCTAATGCCTTGTTCAACCTTGGCAAGATTCATTCTTATCTGGGACAATTAGTTTTTAATACTGTTTTATTGGGAATGAATGGAATTCACAGAGAAGCATTAAAAGGGTTTTGCTTTTATCTCTGGTGTGTTGTTTGCTTTGAACAAGGCTTGGGTCAGAACAATATCCTGCAGCTTTGTTTAAGACGTGGCAGTTTAATTGGGCAGCTGTAGAGATCTAAATAATTGCCCATCGCTTATGCTCAGAAATAGATATTATGGGATTACAATCAAAGGATGGGACTGACAAGGAAGCTTTTGGCTCATATTTTGGAAAAAAAATCCTATAATAAAAGGTGTTTGCCATTGGGATAGCCTGCCTCTGGAAGAAAAGGGTTTGTTGGAATAAGCTATCATTGTATGCCAATGTTTAAAATTTATGGCAACTAAGGGTAGACTTGGATTGAAGCTTTACTTGTTAATAAATTAAGCTTGATAAAGTGCCCCTCAAGAATTAATTCACATTGCTAAAGTGGAGGAAGAAAGATGTGTAAAAACTGTTTTTCCTTCTAAGAATATTAAGGAATCAGACAAACATGTGAGAACAGAACAGGTGGGGGAATAATATATAGAAGGACTGAAGAAATATTAATATTGCCAGGTGCAGCATGAGATACTTAAATGTAACCATTACACATGCAGTTTTTAACATCTCTAAGTGGTTGCTGATTTCTACTGAGAAAATATATTCACACCTTATCCTTAGTTTATTTCGTTAATTTACATGAAATAATATTGTATATGGCTGCCCATTCCATTCACATGACTCTGGGTAGCTAATTATACATTCAAAGTCATGACACAAAACCCTCACACTTTCATCACAATAGACTACGACAGGAAACAATCCATTAAACCAATATACAGTGGGCCAATGCCTATTAAAAGCAACCTTTCTCACATAATAGTAACACAGGTCTGACGTATCTAACATCTCAGTTCACAATGCCTGAGGAAAGAAGCAGTCATTAAAGGCCTTGCTAAAGAGTAACAGAGTTAGCATCATCTAACTCTTAGGGAAGGGAGAGTTGTTCCCAAGGGCACATCCTATGACAAAGAAGGAACACCTCCTGGATTCCATAAGAGAACACTGCTAAAAAATATGATACGTAACGTAACGTAATGTAACATAACAGTATAATATATAAGATAACAAAAGCAACTGGAAAATACCTGTTGTTGTTATTTCTAATGGGAAGAAAATCAGACAAAACCAGAGAGGGATGGTCCCTCAAATAACCTGGCTGTCAACCATGAAGTGAATCTGGCTGAGTCCATCTTTGCAGCTCCAGGGTTGCCAGAAGACAGGGAGTTGGGGGATAGATAACTGGGGGTTTGTAGTCAAAGCAAAACATTTTCTTGTGGGAACCAAGGACATTTCAACAGGGGGCTGGGAAGAGGAGGAGTGGAGTAACCAAGCAACCAGCCAGCAGTTCTATCGGACAATGTGACTGATGACTTGGGGGGGACCTGGGGAACTTTTTAATTAGGTGAAAACCATGGGAAATTTCAGAGTTGGTTTTTACCAGTTGTACCAATATGATGTATCCAATACATTGTTCTTTGGGGAATCTTCCTGCCTCGGAGTTCTGCTTTCAATGGGTGCATTACTTGGAACATTGACACTGGCCTTACTTCTTACCTCAGAGCAAGCCTTAGCTTTGAGCTTGTATGAGAAATAATGTCATAGAACTGTGTTGAAAGCTTGTTCTTCACAGGTTAGCCAATTCTTGATAGGATTATAATCAGAGCTAATTCTGAATAGCTGGGCTTTGTTTCAGTGGTGGGATTTAATTTTTTTTTTTTACTACCGGTTCTGTTGGTGTGGCTTGGTGGGCATGGCTTGATGGGCATGGCAGGGGAAAATTACCGCAAAATCCCCATTTCCTCCCCACCCCACTAACCTGCTTTTTAGCTCCATTCTCCTGTGCAGGGCAACCAAAGAAGACCCAGCTGATCAGCTGGGACTCAGGAGGCAAAAAATAGATGGGGGCAGGGCCAGTCAGAGGTGGTATTTGCTGGTGCTCCGAACTACTCAAAATTTCCGCTACTGGTTCTCCAGAATTGGTCAGAACCTGCTGAATACCACCTCTGCTTTGTTTTTGTTTTGCTCTGAGGTACACTTTCAAGATAGTGCTGTATGATTCACTAACCATTATGAAGAAATGATTGGTGAAAATTGAGATATTTTGTGAGATGGATAAATTCTTTGATTTAAAGACACTACCAACATTTATTGGTGACTAGAAACCTTTTATGGATTCTTTTGCATAAAAATTTAAAAAAAGAGAGAGAACTAGTGACTTACAGCTTTGACAATTGGATGGAATAGATCAGGCGGTGTCAAATCGGTTTTCTTCAAAGGCCAGATCAGCATTGTGAATCGACCATGTGTTTGTGGGTAAGATGGCATGGATGACCTCCTGCAACACTTTGCTGGCCAAAATGGGGCACGCAGGGGCTGCGTGCATCCTCTGCTCCCTGTTTTGGCTGGCAGAGTGCTGCAGGAGGCTGTCCAGCTGAAAATGGGGTGCGGAGGCCATACGTGTCCCCCATGCCCCATTCGGGCTGCCGGAGTCAATGTACGCTGGTGCTTTGCTATCTCCAAGCTGGCCCAGTGGGCCAGATTTAAGTACCCCAACAGGCTGGATCTGGCCCACGGGCCTTGAGTTTGACACCCCTGGAATAGATTATAGATACAGCATTATGATGTAACGAGAGAGAGAGAGAGAGAGAGAGAGAGAGAGAGAGAGAGAGAGATATTAAAATATATTTGTACTTATAACTGCTATGAAGAATATCAGAGTCCACTTTTTATATTTTTCAACTTTTCTTGTACTTTTCACCTCCTCTTTGTCTTCTTTCTTTTTCTTCTTTCTTCCATACTTTATATTAAGTTTGTATTAGATTTGATCTTTTTAAAAAATAAAAAAAATCATATAAAAATGGATAGAGGATGTCTCTCGTAAACTCTGATGGGCCTGAAAACTGTTCTATTGTTTATGAGAAATTGGCCAAGATGGAACATCTTGGGAGAATCCCATATGGAAAGACCAACTGTCAAATTTCTCCACATTTCAGAAGACATATGATAATGGAGAGACCAGATCCCTGGAATTTTTTGATGGAGAACACCTTTGTTTTGGGTGAGAGGATGATTCACTACAAATAGAATACTCCATTTTTTTTCTTAACAATTTTACGTAGTTTCTTGACTCTGTGGCTAAATTTTTGAATTCTGATCTCCTAGATAATCAGGCAAACTCTGATGTTCCCATCCAGTAAAAACTGGTAAAAGAAAGGCCAAGTTTAGAAATAGGCTACATCAGGCTGGGCTGTGGAACAAAGCATTTTGGGTAAAAAAAAAAACTATCCCCAATTCAGCTTGGAATGGTGCCATTCTTCCTGATTATGTAATCCAGGATAGGGCTGCTATGAAGGGATGGAATGAATTCCAAAAGTCATGCTCTGTAGACTTTCCCAATTTTGTCTACTTTATTCTTCAGATGATGAACAATTTAGTTCCAATCTCTCTTTTCTTTTCTTTTCTTTTCTTTTCTTTTCTTTTCTTTTCTTTTCTTTTCTTTTTTTTTCTTTTTTTATTTTGTTTTCTGACTGGCAGTGGTGAAAAAGTCTACTGTTGCTGTTTTTTTTAAAGAAAACTTTCATTCTGCAAACCTTCCTGGCTTCCCATCCGGACAGAGTTTTATGGGAAAATTCTTCCCTGATGTGATACCGTGAGATTTAATACAAAGGTTGATAGACACTAGCAACTACAAATTGATGGATGATCTTTAGAAAGAAGTTCACAACCCAGGGATAAAACTGCAAGTCCCTTTACAGTTAAACTTCTTGTGCCTACATAGATTCTCTGAAGTGCCGTTGGTTGAACTCTTCTGCAGTATGACAGAACCTCAAAAACCTCAAAGCTCTCACCTTTCTTTTCCATACTCCTGGTCATTACTCTTTGCCATGGCTACTTTTCCATGACCTCTTCTCAACTCAGCTGATGATATTCCACTGGGAAGATCTCAGTATTGGGAATGAACAAAAAGAGAATGAGGGGTGTGGAGAAGTAAAAAAAAAAATCAAAACACTTCTCCTCAAAACATCTGGAGGCTTTGTTGCCTTTTCTTTTCCTTCCCTTGTTTATACCTGTTGAGAAGACACAGTAGTTTCCCAATCTCCTCTTGTCGTACATTTTGCTTCATGGTAGACTAATCTGATAAGAGCTCCCCCGTCTTATTTAATTTTCAAGAGAGGGAAATAGCAATAGCATTTAGACTTATATACCGCTTCACAGTGTTTTACAGCCCCCACCAATCTGAGTCCTCATTTTACTGACCTTGGAAGGATGGAAGGCTGAGTCAACCTTGAGCCAGCCAGAATAGAACTGCTGGCAGTGAGTAATCTTGCAATAACTACATTCTAACCCCTGCACCACCACAGAAATACAGAAAATGGTAATCGAAGGCAGTCCAATTTTACACTGGGAAGAAAAGAGTATATAAAGGCAAATGTGTATTATATGTTTTCCATCTCCTTTTTTCCCTTCTCTCTTCCGTCCCACTCTCTTCTGTTCTCACACCATTTATTATCAGTCTGCACAGCTCACCACTGCAGGATATTATTCAAAGGAAAATTGTAAAGGTCTAGCACAGAATTACAAAAACAAGTTGTTACCAGCTGCAGGGATAAAAAGGTTTTTTGATTCTTGCATTTGTGTGTGTGTGTGTGTGTGTGTGTGTGTGTGTGTGTATGTAGAGAAGAATGATTTGTAATACAGCAGTTTTTGTTTCTGCATCCAGTATTTTCTCTAAATTCTCTCTGTGTGTGCGTGTGTGTGTATCTGTATGTATTTGCACACCTATGTACAAGAGAGGAACAAAGAGACATTAATATATTAATATTAAGAAATATTAAGTAGTAAAGAAAATGCACCAGAAAGGAGTAATCCTTTTTCATGTTAGCCTTTATTCCCATTTAAACATGCCCACTGTCCAATTGTTATTTTTAGAGCAACTCCACTGAAAGACAGTTGAAACACAATTGTGGCTTCAAAATTAGCAGTATTTCTAAGCATTACATGTAAATTGAGAACACACAGTCTTGTTAAAATGCTACTTTTAGGTTATAAATCGCTTTCTCACAAACTGTTAAGCCATCTGCTCCAAGAGGTGTCTCTGCATTCCTGAGACAGACTCTTAAAAATGTATTTCATAACCTCTCTTCAACAATTGTAGTTATAAAACACAAGCACTGTTTCATAATGAAGGAAGGTGACACATCAGTGGAATGCAAACTTGTATTAAGTACCGCGATGGAAAATAAACAATATTTTGCATTTAGATGGAAGATACATTAAACAGGTTGGGGAGACTATGCCATTTCTTGAATCATGGTTAATGGCTTTTGCTTTCATCTTCGTGCTAATGTTGCCTTCAGTAAAGAGAAAACATAATTTGTGTTTAAGACTCCTCTTATTTTGTATCATTTGTCCATTCCTTAACACCAACTTTTGACGACATGTTTGGCATCGTTGCCATGATTAGGGACATGGCAGATTCAGATGTGGTACTCAGCAGGTTCTGACCAGTTCTGGAGAAATGGTAGTGGACATTTTGAGTAGTTCAGAGAACCAGCAAATCCCACCTCTGACTGGCCTTGCCCCCATCTATTCTCTGCCTCCTGAGTCCCAGCTGATTGGCTGGGTTTTCTTTTGTTGCTCTGCACAGGAAAACAGAGCTGCAAAGCAGGTTAGTGGGATGGAGGGGAAATGGGATTTTGCAGTAACCTTCCATCAGGAGTGGAGAGGGAATGGGGATTTTGCAGTATCCTTCCCCTGCCACACCCACCAAGCCATGCCCACCAAGCCACACGTACAGAATCAGTAATAAAAAAAAATGAATTTCACCACTGGACAGATTGTTTGGGGAGGGGGCAAATTTATCATGCTCACTTTGTTACCATTCCTTATTTTTTGATGACAACTTTCTTTCCACCCAGTGCACATCAGTATGCAAATTCAGTAGGAAAATATGCAGACACATTTCCATATGAGCTTTGTTTATTGATTATTCCCAAATAGAGCGTAACTGACAATAAGTACATGACAGTTGCCATGCAACTATCCTATATATATAGTATAAGACATATATATATATATATATATATATATATATATATATATATTTGTTTTCTGAGGTTCTCGCGGGTATTTGTATGTGGATCTTTG
>NW_020769328.1:4839317-4889008 GCF_900518735.1 Pseudonaja textilis | reverse complement strand
ACATACACACACACACACATATATATATGTATGTATTAGTTTCATTGTAAGCCAGCTAAAGTCACCTTATGACAAGATGGGTGGCAACCAAATTTAACAAATAAAATAAAAATACATTCCCATGGAATGGATTGAATGTAGGGATAGTGACTGTCCCGCTCACCACTATTCCACAGAGAGAAGAGAAGCTTTAGTTATCAATTTGTCTCTAAGCTAGAAGTGCTTGCTGAATTCCTGCTTACTAACATACAACTATGGGCAAAAAGGTTCTTCCTTAGCTTTCAAATTTTTTTCATTTAATATCTGCATAAGAAAAATGTTTGGTGAGCGTAAAAATATAAAAACAAACAAACCAATTCCATGAGAATTTGACGAGATTCTGTCTTGTATTAAATTAACAATAGTATCAAGTGCACAGGGTTACACACATTCATGTTAATGATGATGAAAAGTCTTTCCACTTTTCTCCCCCCAGGCATGTTTGCAGTTCCTAAACTTTAAATGGATATAAAGCTCCAGTAGCTGAAATGAGAACTTTTAACCTCTCTTTTTGTTTTCTTAAAAAACGATAACCTTACTGGAGTAAACAAAAGCTTTAACATTATTCTGCTTAACTTCCCTTAAATAGTAGGAGAATTTAAAGAAAATAGCATTGGGTAAGATGAATATTGAAGCAAAGACTTAATGGCTTCCCAAGTACCTCAATTGTTTGATAGCTACATTGATGCAACATCTTAAAATTATGGTACTCAAAAGGGGTAGAAGAAAAGCATGAAATGGCTGTCATGCTCCATAATTATGGAGAGATAGTTCAATGCAGAAGGATACTGAAGTTGGCACAATGAGGAATGGTGAGATGGAGCTATAGTTTATCTACAGAGACCAGGTTGCTACCATATTTCAGACATGGCTAGTATTTTCTGTGAAATGGGGAGGAGTTAACAAAGTTTGAGGAATCTGTGAAAAGTAGAGGATGAGTTGCATACAATGAGGATGTTAATGCAGAGCTTAGAGTACCATCAATACGCTTATCATCTGAACAGATAAGGTAGTCCATTGCAAGATGTCCAATGCTTCTACTCTATTCTAACCCTGAAGAGGATTCTGGAAGGAGAAATTGTTTGATAGGCATTTGTGTAGCTGTACATTCTCAGTAGGCTGCTTCTTTGTTACATGGGTTGGTTGTTGCATGGGTTGTGAACTTTTCAGGTAGTCTTTCAGCATCCATAATTAGTTCACATATCATTGTGACTGCTGAATGATACTTTTTACACATATACAAAACACACTGTGGTCAAAATTATTTGGAAATAGTAGGTGTTAAATTAGAAGAAGAACAAGTTAAAGAAACAATGATAGCAATGGGAATTTTGTGGGGGATATGCTATAGAACTAGATAAATGACAGAAGCTATGGGATAGAAATTACAAATTAACAATATCGATAGCATACAAAGAAAACTAGTATAAGATGTTTTATAGATGGTACTTTGCACCAGCAAAACTAGCTAAGATGTTTAAAGATAAATCCAGCAAATGCTGGAAGTGTCACCAAACACTGGGAACATATTGCCATATGTGGTGGTCTTGTATAGAAACTAAAAGATATTGGACAAAAATACACATATGGTTGGAAAAAATGATTAAACAACATATAGACTTGAAACCTGAAATATTTTTATTATGAATGGTACCTCAAGGTTACCGCAAAGAAAAAACATATTAAATTATACATGTGTTAACAGCAGCTAGAACTGTATTTGCTCAGAACTGTGAAAAGTGATAAGATACCGACAGAAGATAAAATAATTGAGAAAATATTTGAATGTGCAGAAATGAATAGACTAACCTTGGTAATCAAAGAAAAAGAAGAAACTGAATTTTATATGGTATGGGATTTATTTTATCAATGATTAGAAAATAAGACAATATTAATTAGATGAATATATAAAGTAATAAGATAAGGTTGTTAAAATGCTAAGTATATTAGATAATATTCATAAGAATATGTGATTATTGTGATACGGTAAGAAAAGTATTAATTATAATTGTAAGCATGAGAAATATGTACCTAGTCAACACACGGTTGAAATGGAATGGAATTATTGTATATAAAATAAAAAAACGTTGTGGAAAAAAAAATTATTTGGAAAAATACATGGAGGTAGGTTCATAAAACTGCAAGGAAGTAGATGAGAAAGACATGTTCATTTTGAGACCTTTGCCCGCTTTGCAAAACAAAGAGTTCCTATTTTTAAATACATTAGACAGATTTGCGCTTCTCTGACTAATACCAGACTGTTTTTTAACACTTCTCCAAATGTTGTGCTCAATACCAGAAAACAGATTACAGACAAATTGTTCCTCCTAACAATACAATAGATTGTAACCAGGAGTCAGTGAGGTTTTCTTATGGTCAAAGAACACAATAGGGCTTTTCACAGTTGTAAGTACTGTGAACATCTTTTCTCTGTTTCCTTAATGATTTGTGTAAGAAGAAAATAATAACTACCGGCATCTAAACCATTTATTCTACTTTATCTGACTTAACACTAGCCTTGAACTTCAGACCTCATGGATCAAAATATCTAGCCTAGTTTTTGGATTATCTTACTCACCTCAGCCAATTTAGATGGTGATGTTGATTTAAACCTGATCCATAATGCTATTTAATTTGCTGTTTCATATCTTTTAACGTTTTGGTAACTCTCTGAATATTTTATCCATTTCTGCAAAGATGTGATAGAGTGTAGTCTGGATTCCCAGCAGGCTGGGGTTCATTCTAGAGGATCAAGAGACAACTGTGCAACTCCATTCTAGACTCTTTCTTCAGATAATTTGTGTGTGAGAGAGTGGGTGAAGACTGCTTCTCCTTAATAGTTCCCAGAGAATATGCTTTATGTGGCTGATAGGTTGCTTTAATTTGGCCAAATTCTGTCTATGGGTGAGAAACAATAAAGAAATTTGCTTGAAAGAATCACAACATGTCTTTCTTGGTTTGTGGTGTTTGATAAAATATCGTATTATTTATTTTATTTATTAAATTTATTTTGCTCCTGTCGCTAGAAGTTATTGCCTGAATCAAGTTTTTTGGAATTGGCATACAGATAGATGGAAATGTTATTAGCAAGAACTTTCACAAATCCTGTCCAACCTGAAACCTTTGAGATGTGCTGGATGACAGGTTCCATAATTCTCTAATCAATAATTTGCAGATTGGCAGGCTGTGTGTAGCCTGTTCAAGATCATCAAAACAAAACCAAATATTTTACTTCTCCACATAGTTACAGACGTCGTGGTAAGTATTTATGAGGATTCTTAACCATCCAGGTCATGATTATCCCAAAGATGCTTTTTCAAAAGGTAACTGGGTTTTCTTTGTTTTTCCTTGAAGATGTTTCACTTGTCATCCAAGAAGCTTCTTCAGTTCTGACTGAAAAGAACAGTTTGGGATATGGTGGTATGATTATCCTAAGAGTGAATAGATTTATTCTGTAAGATGGTTTGCTACTCTGAACTGTCTGGGCCTCTTGCCTATCCAGATTGAGGAATGACTTCTCCAATTTTCTTAAATTTGTACAGTACTGATTATACTGAAGTGAGCAGAAAAGAGCTGTCATCTTTGTAACTTAAATGATTGTGCCCAATTAAAAAAATTTCAAAAATGATGTTATTGCAGTTGAAATCCTCTTTTTAATGGCTTACAGTAATTGCTAATTATTACAGCCTGATAATGTTTTAACCATAGATTTAAATTAGGTTCTAGCCTTCTTAAAGCCTTTAAGTGTTTATTTCTCATTTAATTCTATCATTTTTCCCTTCTGTATTTTATTGTTAGATTAATAGTGTGTCAGAAACTTTACTGTGTCATAATAATCCATTTCTTCAGCCTTGAACCTCTGCTTCTGTAACTTGATATCTTTCTTTTAAGTTATTCATTTGTCAGTCCTGTGCTGTGACATTTCTGTACAGTTGTTGAATGTGTTGACATTGCACTCCTATGCATACTTTCTTGGGAGTAAGTACTGCTGAACTTCTGTAAAGAAATGCAGGAGGTTAGACAGTGACATTGGAACAACAATGATAGCATAATTCTCCAAACCTTCTGGGTTATCATTTTCTACTGCTTTGTTTAATCATGAAAAATCCTCACATTACTACTAAAACTAGTGTAGTCGCAGTTTGCTGAACCTATTTTTTTTAATCTGTCTATGGAGATTCTCAGTCATCCAAGTCCTGATTGTCCCAAAGTGCTTTCCCAAGAGGCAACTGGACTTTCTGGTTTTTCTTTGAAGATGTTTAGCTTCTCATCCAAGAAGCTTCTCCATTGTGGTGGAGATAGCATTTAGGATTGGGTAATCAATCACCGCTTGCTGATTGGACTGAGTCTGTCAAGTCTTTGAAGACACTCCCCCTGTTGCTAGGGATATCCCCAGAAATTGACTCAGTCAGCTAGCTGGACAACGTGTTAATTTCTACTCCTAAAAGAACCAAATTTAAATCTGTTTAATTGAGAAAATAGGGGGAAAAAAATCACAAATCCTGAATACTATTTCAACTGTGAACCGGTCTACTTGTTTGAGAGCTGTCAAAGATTGTGCGGTTAGGGCTTCAGCCCAGGCCGTCAGACAATGGATCGGCTGAGGGCTGATCTACAATGTGTAAAGGTATTTTTGCGGGAGGTGTGTAGAAACACCATCCACACCGTATCCCCGCATTTTGGCTTGGGAAGGCTCTCAGCAGCTTGAAATGGAGAAGGGTCGTTGGTTCTCACCTGATACAACCTTTCTCTTTGGGTGGAGATAGCATTCAGTCCCATCCGTTTTTGGTCCATTCCAAATCTAATGGAGCATATTATTGTTACAGGAGTATACGTCAGTCTGTCAATATTCCTTCGCCAATTTCTGGGGATGACCCTAGCAACAGGGGGAGTGTCTTCAAAGACTTCACAGACTCTGTCCAATCAGCAAGTGGTGACTGATGACCCAATCTTGAATACTATCTCCACCCAAAGAGAAAGGTTGTATCAGGTGAGAACTCTTCTCCAACTATTTTTTTAATGTATTATTTCAAATATATCAAATGTGTTATGCAAAACTATCTTCTACAAGTTTTAGTCAAAAACCACATCATATTTCACTCTTTGTTTTATTGTCCATTTCTAAATGAGTTAGGAGCTGGGTGCATTGTGCATGCAGCTATTGCATCCACCAGATCACCCTGTGATTTGCAGAGAGCTGTTTCTTCATTAACAGATGAAGAATATAATTAAAAACCAAATAGTTGGCAATAATGTAAACTTAAGGAATTGCACTGGCATTGCAAAGATAAGAGGGTCTTCAATGCTGCAAGACCTATACAGATGATGTTAATATCTTATTTTGTTATTGCAACAAATCATTATTTTAAAATTGGAAAATGAAGCACACTGCAAATGATAATAGTTATGGAGATCAGGAAAAAAAAACCCACCACCCTATTTTCTCCCATCTTGCATTTAGTTTACTGCTTCTGGGAGCTTCCCAGAAGCTCTTCCTGGCTCACCAAGATAGGAAGAGAAGAACTGGATTTTTGATGTAATCCTTCAGGGCTGTTCTTCTGTTCTTAAATGTTGACCTATTTGATCCATTTCTCTTCAGGCTTCTTTGCAGGGAAAAAAGAAAAACTCTTTGTTATCTTTCTCTATTTAAAGAAAAAAAAATCACCAATTGCTTTCATTTTCCAGACTTTCATGAAATGGCTTCCCTACTATTTTTGAACATAATGTCTTTTTTGTTTCCAAGAGTAAAAGATGGATTGCTACTTTTTTCCGCTCACCTGCCAACAGGACTTTCATACTTTTAATAACAGCATAGTCAGTAAAACACGTTCAGATGTAGCCAAAGGCCACCCCTATTTTTCCTGTTTAAATTGCAGTTAAGTTGAAAATCCTTTTGCGTGTGTGTCAACGTCTAAGGTGGCTTACAAAGAGCACAACCTTGGCTGATTTTAAAAACCGTCCTTCCAATAACTCAATCCCAAACTGTCTAGATTTAATGAATTTATTAATTGGATCATCTTCCCAACTAAGGTCTTCAATGGAAACATTTTAAATAAAAGTGTTTAATGAAGACAGAGGGGGAAACCAAATGGGAACCGATATAAATTGTGGCAATCAACACCATCTTGCCTCTTCCTCATTTGCAAATAGTCCTAAACTTACCGCCATTTGTTTAGCCATGGTTGAAGCTTCAACCGTGCTGAAAAAAGTGACTGAAGATCATTTCTCATACCTATGCCTGTCAAAGCATCCCCAAGGTCATGTGATCAAAATTTGGGCACCTGGTAATAATGCATTTCCAATGGTTGCCCCTTGCAGGGTCACATGATCACCACTTATGAACTTCCCAACTGTCTTCCAAGGGGCAAAGTCAATGGGGGAGGTTGGATTCACTTAACAATTGCATTATTTCCTTAACGCCCATGGCAAAAAAAGTTTGCAAAATCAGGTGTGGCTCACTTAACAACCATTCTGCTTAGTCCCAATCATGGTCATAAGTTGAAGACTACCTCTAGACTACATTTCTTGAAGCCGTTTCTTCATGACTTCATCTAGATGTTAAGCAGTGGAGGGAGATGTGCATAGGCACACACTCCCTGAGAACACAAACAAATATCCAAGTGGCCTCAACAACCCTCCCAAAGGATGCAAATGACCAGCTATCTGCAAGGAGTATAAATCCTTCCATTCCCCACCATTCAGTCAGATCTGAAGAAGCTTCTTGGATGAGAAGTGAAACATCTTCAAAGAAAAAACAAGAAAGTCCAGTTGCCCCTTGAAAAAGCACCTTTGGGACAACCATGGAGGGAGATGTCTTTATTTTGGTCTTTGCCCAGGACAAAGTAGAACCGTGGGGGACTATGGGATTCCATTAAAAAATAAATAAAACAAAACTGTCCATATGTAAAAAAAAACCATAGCAATGGCGACTATATAGGTTCAAAAGCTGGAAAAGTAAAACCTGTGCGATTGCAATAAAATCAAAACCTGTAAAATGTGATAGGGTTGGCTAAAATTAAAAATGCAATTAAAATTCTAGTGTTGAATATAATATAGTGAGATAATATACCTTACTACCTAAAAAGCTAAAAAAAATAAATAAGCTGTGTTAACAAAAGCTGTAAAATTGAATAAAACTGGAGGCTGGAGAGAACTGTGCAATAGTTTGGGCTCAGCTATGTTGAGCCTGTCTAGTTCTAGCTAGAAGGAAATATTCAGTGAATTTTGTGCACTGCTCCTTATAGCTATAAAGTTCTTCCAAAGAGGGGAGAGGGTAACCAGTGATCTTCTGAGTAATGACATTAACCCTCTGGAGTGCTGTCCTATCTGCCACTGTGCAATTGGCAAACCATACAGAGGTGCAGCAAGTTAAGATACTCTCTATGGTGCAGCGGTAGAAGGTCACCAGCATTTTTTCATTCAGTTGTTATTTCCTGAGAAGCCTCAGGTAGTATAATCTCTACTGGGCCCTTTTGACCAGGGCTGCAATGTGAGCACCCCAGGTCAGGTCCTCTTTTAAGAAACTTAAAACTGGCCACTTGCTCCACTTGGTCTCCATTGATAAGCAAGGGCTGGATGTCTGATCTGTTCCTTCTATAGTCCACTATAAGCTCCTTGGTCTTATTGGTGTTGAGGACCAAGTTATTGCCTCCACACCACAAAAGCAACCGATCCACTTCATCTCGGTAAGCAGGCTTTGCTTTTCTTAACAGTGACTCAGCCAGATGATTCAGCAGTCTAACTCTTCAATTCGTTTGAATTCTCTCCCCCACGCCAGCTTGCAAATTTGCCAGAATTGTAGTTCATTCAATCTATTTGTTTCTTACTGTAGAACCTTCTCTTCGCATCTTAAAAGGACAGGGTACCTTTAATATATGCATGTCTCCATCTCAATTTCCCTGTGAATTTGTCCTGGATGATAGTTCCAAACCAGGACTGCTATGTTCTTACAAAATACTTTCCTGGCCTAAGGGTGTAGTATCATAGTCTGGCTACAAACCTGGGCAGAAGTGACAGAGTGAGAATTGTACATTGGCAAGAGCCTGGGATCAATATTCCTTCTGCATCTGAACTTCATTTGGTTTGAACTTCATTCAAGGGGGCAATCAATATTTCTCCTGCCATTGAGTTTCATTCAGCCTGATGAAAGAGAATCTGCTTTCGAAATTTCTTGCAAATGAGAAGAGAATCTCAGAGATTCTCATGACTAAAATAACTTAATTAGCAGTGAGATGGTCATGGCATATATCAATATCCTGCTCTTCCTTGTACCATAGTTTCTTCAGCAACTTGCAGATTTACTTCTTTCCCACACATTACTTAACCCCAGGGGTGGGATTCTACAGATTCACACCTATTTGCTAGAACTGGTTGTTAACATTCTAAACAGTTTGGAGAACCAGTTGTTAGAAGAAATTACTGGCCTAATCCTGTAAGGAAGGCAGGAAGGAAACATTCTGGTGTTGCTTACAGAAACTGCCCCTCCGTTAACCCTTATTACATTCTTGGCAGGACTAGACTTCCTGTCTCAGGAACTTCTCTGGAGTTTTTTTTCCCCCTCCTTTGCTGGTAATTTGCTTATGTGGAGTGACCATTCAAAGTTACAATGGCACTGAAAAAAGTGACTTATAACCATTTTTCACACTTACGACTATTGCACGAGAGGCCAGGTGAAGAGATGCGTGCCTCTATTTGAGTGATGTTGAGTTGTCCATACCCAGCCAATAACATTACCCTCAAGCCACGCCCACCAACTAAGCCAACGGCCACAGTAACCAGTTGTTTAAAAAAATTGAATCCCACCCCTGCTTAACCCCCAAAAGAATAACATTTGAAGGTAATACGTCTGAGGGAACTCCTCTGATTGGGTGTGGGGAACCAGGGAGGTTTCAGTATGAGTGTCAGCTCCAAAGAAACAAGAACAGCACAATAAATTACTTCAGAGTAGTTTACTGTTTTCCTACAAACAGAATCTTGCCAGACTAAAGCATCCATCTGCATAACTATATATATACTTTGTGAATTGCTAGGGAAGATCCATCATTGCTGTCTTCCTGTCAACTAGACATTCCAAGCTCTGCTGTCTCTTTGTTCTCTAGGAAGGATCTCAGCCCTCCTGCAACTTTGGAGGATATTTCACCACAAAGAGATTCCATCCTGCTGGGCATCCATCCTATCTCTGATGAGAAAGCTTCTCCAAGAGGAATGTAAGTTCCAAGCATCTTAGGGACAGGGTGGAAAGATCTTAGAGTCTCTGTTAGAAAGGAAGAACATTGTTGAGGATATGCAAAGCACATTTCTGGATAGTGTTGATATTGGTCTGTTTTCTAAGGAATTAAGAGGGAAATGTTTTGGGGTGGGACAGACTTCCATTTTGTGATTAATGCAAGTTCTTGCCTCTTCTTTTCTCTCCTGAGAGCAACTTTAATGTGTTTTTTAATGGTTTCACATGCATATGCAAATAAGCAATACATCTCCATGAGGTTAGCCGTATGCCACTGCATGAGGAGGAGTAACAATATTACATGGGTCACTTAATAAAAAAATGGCTCAATCTCTGCAGCAATAAACGTTTTTATCTCTCTAATACTGAAAGGAAAAGAAGGGTGCGTGATGTAAACCTGCCTGGGTATGCAATAATTCCATCATTTTTTAATGTAAACATTTCCTAGTCACAATTCTTTCTTTACTCTTACATAAGAAAACATCATGGAGTGTAACATTTATTGTTGTCTTTTATATTTAAAATGAATCTCTTGCTTGCCTCCAAGTTATTCTTTATGTTGATAAATACAAGGAAAGAAAATTAGAATAAGAGAAAATAAATAAATGGGCGATTAGAGTAATGTTTTTGTTTTATTTACTTCACGATCAACCTTCCCTTTTAGCAAAGATGCATACTCAGAGGGAGCTTCATAAATTGAAAATAAATGTGGCCATCTCCTCTTTTTGAGGCTGCCGACTTAGCAAATGGGTTGCTCAAAATCACAGGAAAGGGAAGAGATATTTTCTTCTGAACCATTCGACTGGAAATATCATTCTGAGCAAACCAACACAGTATTTTCTCTTTGCTTTCTTTCCTTCACAATTTCTATTTCATATTGGTTGAACAACACCTCTAGGGAGGTAGCATTTCTACTTCTAGTCATTCTCCTTGGCTTCATCCGCTTACAGGCAGTGGTGGGATCCAACATTTTTCTATTACCAGTTCTGTGGGCATGGCTTGGTGAGTATGGCATGGCTTGGTGGGTGTGGCATGGCTTGGTGGGTATGGCATGGCTTGGTGGGTGTGGCATGGCTTGGTGGGCATGGCAGGAGAAGGATACTATAAAATCCCCATTCCCTCCCCACTCCAGGGGAAGGTTACTGCAAAATCCCATTCCCTCCCCACCCCACTAACCTGCTTTCCAGCTCCGTTGTCCTGTGCAGGGCAACAAAAGAAGACCCAGCCAATCAGCTGGGACTGAGGAGGCAGAGAATAGAATGGGGTGGGGCCAATCAGAGATGGTATTTGCTGGTTCTCTGAACTACTCACAATTTCTGCTACCAGTTCTCCAGAACTGGTCAGAACCTGCTGAATACCACCTCTGATTCCAGGTAGTCCTTGACTTGCAACCATTTGTTTACTAACCATTTGAAATTACAATGGCCCTGAACAAAGTGACTTAGGACCAGTCCTTGTGCTTGCAATCATTGCAGCATCTCCACAGTCACCTGAACAAAATTCGGGCATTTGGCAACTGGTGTCTATTTATGATGGTTGCAGCATCCTGGGGTCATGTAATCCTAATCTATGACCTTCACAGCTGGCTTCCAACAAGGGATGTCAATAAGGGAAGCTGGATTTGTTTAACGACCATGTGATTCACTTAACAACTGCAATGATTCATTTAACAACCATTGCAAAAAGACTGTAAATTCAGGCATGACTGAATTTGCTTAGTAAAAACAATTCTGGTTCCAACTGTGGTCATAAGTTGAGGAGCATCTGTACACTCTTTCTCTTTCTCCCCTCTCTCTCAATAAACATTTGACAGGCCCAGATTACTTTGGGCCCGTCACTCTTTCTGTCTGCTCACTTCATAGGGTTGTTGTGGGGAAAATATGTCAGAGCGTTTGCAGTGTGATTGCCATTACGAATAACCCAGGAGCAAAACATAGCACACAGAGACTTAGACATATAACAGTGGGTTATCTACAAGACAGTTATATGCAGAAATATACATGATAGGCAAATACCTTACAAGCAATCTTTCTTCTTCTTAACTCGGAGAACTCTGCAATGAATACCAGACACAAGGAGAGAGAACATCCCTTCTAATGGCTGCCTTTATATAAACATCTCTTAAAGGGATAGCACCTATCCCCAGTCTTAAAGGGAAATGCCCATGCTATGCTGACTCATTCTTATTGCATCAACCACATCTGGTCAGCTTCACTGCTGGTCAGCTCTTAAATCCCAAAACCTTAACAAAACAGGAGGATGAAGGTGTGTGGGATACATTCGCCACCTTGAGCTGTTTATAAAAATAATAAAGGCAGGATACAAGTAAACATTTTATTCTGTTCTATTTATGGATACCAGTGAAGTAGCTGTCATAGATAAGTTGTCAGACGTTTGAAGTTAGAAACAGAAATACCTCCAAGAAATAACTTGTAGGAAACTCGGAACGGTGCTTTTCATGAAATGTAGGCTAATTGTTTGCTATATTAGTTTTACTCATGTTTTTTTTCTCCAATTGGGTTAGGACACCTTGTTTTCTGCCAGTTAGTATAATGCCATATCAGAAATTACCTTGCACTAGTTCCTTCTTCCGTGGTTTTAACTGGAGGTTTAGTGATTTCTCATGCAGCCCCCCTGGAAGGGAAGGTGAATGTTTTATAATTTGATTTGTGGCAGGTTCAGAATACAGTCCATGATAGAAATTGTAGGAAGAAGTTTCTGCTCTTCAAATAAGCTATTGCTGCATGATTAAGTAGGGCACGATTTTAAAATGTGAAATATAGAGATGAGTCAAGTCAAGTCGAATAGAATAGAATAGAATAGAACAGAGTTGTAATGGACCTTGGAGATCTCCTAGTCCAGGGAGGAAATCCTACACCATTTCAGACAAATGGTTGTCCAATCTCTTCTTAAAAACTTCTAGTGATGGAGCACCCATGATTTCTGAAGGCAAGCTGTTCCACTTATTAATTGTTAATTCCAGGTTGCTTCTCTTTTTCATCAGTTTCCATCCATTGCTTCTTGTCCTGCCTTCAGGTGCTTTGGAAAATAATTTGACCTTCTTTGTGGCAGCCCCTCAAATACTGGAATACTGCTATCATGTCATCCCTATTTCTTCTTTTCTTCAGACTATCCAGACCCAAATTGACACAATATAGAATAGTTGCCACTCAACACATTATAGTCATTTTGCAAATTTTAAAAAATAAGCACGTCCAACTTAGCTTTGATTTGATTATAGTTTTTTCCACGAATTAAAAAAAAAACCATGCAAGGGAATGGTGGAAACCTTGGTACTTAGTTACTGCCAATGTAATTGCAGGAGAACAGGGTCAGTATAAATTGATCCCCTGGAACCCATTTTTCAAAGTTAAGACTCCTTCCTGAAATATGTCCAAATTATTGCTGGTAAATTCCTTTTGGGAGCAATAAATTGACCACTGAGAAGAAAGGTGAAGATTTGAAAAGGAGTCCTTTGTTGCATTTTTTTATTTGCTGGCAACTACTTAGCTGGTGATGATCTCAGCTGTTCTGATTAGTTGGTCTCTCTGATTCCAGTACAGGATTTGGAAGACAATGTACTAGCTAGTCCTCTTCTCCTGTAGAACCATAAAATGTTTTGTATACATCTTTGAACAGCCTGAGTCCAGAGGATAACAGGAGATTTTCTTCCCTAAAAACTATTTTGTACATAGATAAGTTGGAGACATGAAAGCATAGTTGAAATCCAAAGGATTGTACTAGAGACATCAGTGCATGGCATGAGTAGGTGATAGATGGCCTGTGGATACCACTGCCTCTAGAATTCCTTGGCACCCAACAAATGCCCTCTTTGGCCTGACTGCATTTTTCTTAATTCTCTAAATCAATTACACACATAAACGAAGGAAAGAAATGTTAAACTAAATCCTAATCTTAGTCATCGTTTTTATTTTTTTCCCCAAGAATAATTCAATTTAGAATAGAGAGCCCCAGAGAATTTGGAATAGGAATATACAACTTCTGTGAAGGTGAGAATTCATGGCAATTGGTGGTGGAATGTAGTCTGGATTCTCAGGAGGGAACGGCCTGCATTCAAGAGCACCAAGAGATAGCAAAGTTTAGATAGTTTAGTTGGGAGAAAGACGGTCAAGATAGCTCCTCCTTAGAATTTCTCAGAATATATCTTTAATGCTGCAAGTAGTTGCTTTAGTCTGGCAAGATTTCTGTCTATAGGGGGGGAACAAAATGGAAAGTGGTTAGAAGCAACTGTGGGTCTCTCTTGATTGTGGGGGGGGGGGCTGACAAAATCTTTGAATGGCATGTTGAGGACTCTCACTTTGGGATAATTTTCAGAGTGCCATCGTCACCTTAGGTTCTTATGTAGCTTTCCATATAAGCTTCCTCTCAACACTTTAGAAACTTAAAGAAAACAAACTAATTGTCAAGGATCATAAGGTTTGCCCATATCTGCTCTAGTATTCTCAAAGAGATTCTGCTAAACTTGGATGGGCTCTTGAAACTAAAATGAAGTGTGGATACATTCAGTAGATAGTTTAAAAGTAGACTCATTTGCTCAGAAAAAAACAAATTTAAGAAGAGTAGTAGAATCATCATGCGGTGACTTGGAGAACTGTGTGTGGCTGGGGGGAGATTTGTGGAAGAGAGTTCTCCAAATCTTAGATATGCCCATAAGGTTGAGCGAGATTGTCTATCTTTGGTGAACAGGGATTCTGCTTCTATGTAAATTTCTGGATATGGTAATTGCAGAGCTCTGAGGATTTTATGAAAAGATGGAGAAAGAATATTAGAGTTTTGTCTTATACGCAGCAGGAAAAAGCTATACTCTTTATTAGTAGAAGAAACTTCTTCGAATGTTGCTGGTTTTTGTGCATAACCAAACAGGATAAAATATGTCATTTTAATTTCATCTTCTCATACATTTCTTGTATCTTGGGCAAATCTCATTTCTACTTGCATATGAGTTACAAGAAAAGAATAAACTTGCACCAAAGTTCAGGGGATTTGTTTGCAGATTTCTTCTCATAGATGAACTTTTCTGCACACGAGTGCTTTGCCAGCATTTTCTCTCAATCAAGTCTCTATCTCTGTACTTTGTTTTCTAGAGAGAGAGGGAGAGTGAATGAAGGGGAGAGAGAGAGGGATACACAGAGAGAGAGAGAGAGGCAGAAAGAGTGGTGGGGCAGAGAGACAGAAGCAGAGAGAGAGAGAGAGGCAGAGAGAGAGAGAGAGAGAGAGAGAGGCAGAGAGAGAGAGAGAGAGAGAGGGAGAAACTGACACAAAGTCAACCAACTGGCTTTGTGCCCAGGACAGGACTAGAACTCACCATCACCTGGTTTGTAGTCTGGTATCTTAACTATTACACCAGAGAGAGAGAAAGTTATGTAATTGAAATGCAGCAAAATAAAATGAAGAGTTTCCACATAAATTTCACGTGCTCTTAAAAAGCATTTTCTTCTGTCTTTTAGTTTGTTGTCTTTAAGTCAACCAGTCATCACCACATAAAGAGAGCTGTAAATTAGTTTTGAGCTATTGAGATTCCTTCCTTCCTTCCTTCCTTCCTTCCTTCCTCTGAATGACATTTTACTTCAGTGAAAAAATACCATCAGTATTCAGATTTCTCTTGTTTATCTCTATGTGTCTTTCTTACAGTTAAAATATTCAATACACTGCTCAGGACAGCTTTGAAGCAAAACCACTGGACCAGGAATTTATTAAAAACAAATCTCATGAAAACCAGGGTCATGTACAAAATTAATATAATTTGCCAATCACTCAGCCTCTTCCCATCTTTACTGTAACTCAGATATGAGAGAAGCAGCTGGGAAGAAAAAAAAACCCACCAGAAATCATTGGATGAGAAAGAATGAACCATATTAGTTTAAATGAATGCATCCGCACTCAGGAACTTGAAGTAAAATCCAATTTGCACAATTTTCAATTTTGTATGTGATTGTTCCATTAAGACAAAAAAAAAAATAATTTTGCAAAGTTCTATGGTGAAAGCAGATGAAACATTTTTGAAGCAGCAGGGATCATTATCCCTACATTAACTTAAAGATATTCAGTCCTCTACTGGGACCAAACAAACAAGTAAACAATGCTTCGTTTTGTTGCTTTTCCAGTGTTTCTATGTGAACTAATGGCTAAAACTGGTGGTGGACAGTCCCGATCGGCTAGCGCTGTGAAATCATCATCTGTTTTAGAAAATAGTGGTCATTTTCAATAGGTCCATGTTTTGCTCTGTAATATCAAGGATGCATATATAAATTGATCACTATAAATGGGTTTTCAGACCCTAATAAGATCTGTTACTTTTAAAAAGAGAGCCAAAGATCCGACTGAGTGCAAATTTAGAAGCCGCTTAATGCAATGAACACTTGCAGCACAAAATCCAGCCAAAGTGTCAGCCTCAACTATTTTAAATCTCTGCATATCCTCGACATAGCTTGGCACCTCAACAAGTAATTGATCTCAGTCAATATACATTTCAAAGCAACAGCAGACCAGGTTCCTGGATAATGTGAGTCAAATATGTGAATTATTAGGCACATTCAAGTGGGCCTCTTCACCTTCTTTGCAGCTTTTCCTGGAAGTAGAAAATCAAAAGAAAATCTGTCTTCAACCATTTCATGTGTTTATAAAGTAAATCCGACCCAGTTTTGCCCCTGAATAGAAAAGAAAGATATTTATATAAATTTCTACTAGGGTTCTACTAGGGTCCGTTAGCATGTTGGCTCATGAGGTTTGTCTCTTGCTGCTTTGATCTCAGCTTCTGAGCATTTAGGAGTAAAAATAGCAGGAGCATCCCAGCTGTTCACCAGCGAACAAGTTTCTATACTCTCCCAGATGTGTCATGACCCTGTTGGAGTCTGAATCTGAGGAGGAAGATGAATAGCTGAGAGGGAGTGTGAGTGTGGCTCCGTTGGCTGTGGAGGAGACTGGGGAAGAGCAAAGTCTGGCTGGGCAGAACAGGGGAAAGGTAGAACAAGGGAGAGGGAATTTAGAGGAAGACACAGGCCCACCCCCTCTTCATCCTAGGGCATGCAGGGAGGAATGCAGAAGGGAGCAACGTGGGTTGCATGGCTTAAGGGGGAAGAAAGGGCCCTGATTCCCTTCATTAGCTATACCTGTGAATGAGAGTTTAAAAGAGATGCATGCTGAGTGCGGCAGCTGCTGGGAGCAAATATGAGTTTATCTTGTGTTGACTTTGGTTATCTGTGTTCCTGGTGTCTTCCCAACCATGTTGAGTTATTGCTGTGCCTTCACATCTTGAATTCTTGCTCCTGCCCTGCCAGACTAACTACTTCATCTTGCCTTGATTGAACTTATAGTTACAGTTTTTGTTGACCACGTTTTGGACTTTATTCTCTGAAGCCCAAGGCTGTCCCTGGGAGAGTTTTTCTCCAGGCCAGAAGGTAACCAGGACATTGGGGGCAAAGTTGGAGCTCATAAAGGGACTCCTACTAATTATCTGACTGTGTTGCCTTTGTGCCACACACCTTTGGGTCATCACAGTCGTGTGAAGTAATAATAAATGATGGAGCAGAACAAAAAGCAATGGATGGAAACTAATCAAGGAGAGAACAAACCTAGAACTAAGAAGAAATTTCCTGACAGTGAAAACAATTAATCAGTGAAACAACCTGCCTCCAGAAGTTGTGGGTGCTCCCCACAACTTGGAGAGATTGGACAGTCATTTGTCTGAAATGGTATAGGATCTCCTGCTTGAGCAGGGAGTTGGACTAGAAGACCTCCAAGGTCCCTTCCAACTCTGTTATTCTGTAATGTGCCGAGCTGAGAAGCAAAATCCATCAGGGTACAGAGATTTGAATAGTTCCATGCAAGGTCCTAAGATGGATGGATGGAAGGTGGGATCTACCAAAGAGTCATTTACTCAAGTAACTGAAGAAAACGTGCATCATTTTTTTTTCCTTTTTCAAGAGGAAAGAGAGAGAGAAAAAAACCTATCTGACTAGAAATGAAGTGATAAGATCACTTTCTGCAGTTTCGTGTCTACTCTGGTAGCTGATAAGAACACACCAAACATTCATTCAGCTGATCGCAGAAGTTGTGAGTTAAACTGTGAAATAAGGAAGATGACAGTTACACAAGGAAGGAAAGTTTAAGCTATAGACAATGAATTACAACAGTCCCTCATTCAGCTTTTAGGACAAAAGGGAATGTTTTTTGTTTTTTTTTAAGGTTTCAGGCCCAGTGTGTCAACTTATAAAACATTTTGTATACACATTTTATAGATGTCAACAGAAAGAAGGGGGCCCAGCAGTGTGGAATGGAAAATACATTCCATTCATATTTTCTTCAGAGACTGATTAGATGACTGAAGCTTCTGTCCCGCAAAAATCTAATTGGAGGGCATGATTGATGACTCTTGGCTAGGGATGTGTTTCATTGGATGATACACCCAGAGGGGTGGGAGGAAAAGCAGGGTCAAAGGTGACAGTGAATTATGTATCTCAGAGTTGGCTGCGGCCAGGCTAATGTCGGCATGTTAACTTCTAATAAATCCTTATAAACATGATTATTAATACATGAAATGGATACAAATAAAAAGGGAACATTAGGACAAGGATGGTAGGCATGTTAGTGCACTTATGCATGTCCCTTAAAGACCTCTTAGGAAAGGGGTGAGGTCAACAGCAGACAGTCTAAGGTTAAAGTTTTTGGGATTTGGGGAAGAAACCACAGAGTCAGGTAGAGTATTCCAGACATTGACCACTCTGTTGCTGAAGTCGTATTTCTTGCAATCAAGTTTGGTGTGGTTTACCTTGAGTTTGTGTCTATTGTGTGCTCGTGTGTTGTTGTGGTTGAAGCTGAAGTAGTCATTGATGGGTAGCACATTGCAATAGATAATTTTATGTACTATGCTTAGGTTGGACCAAAGGCGGTGTAGTTCTAAGTTGTCTAAGCCTAAAATTTCAAGTCTGGTGGCATAAGGTATTCTGTTACGAGTAGAGGAGTGGATGACTCTTCTCGTGAAATATCTCTGGACTATCTAACCCCCCCCTCTCATTCTCTCTCTCTCTCTTGACAATTAGACAATCCATCTTTAATGAAATTGCAGTGTTTTCTCTTCTTTCTTTTGAGACCAAATGAAAGGAAGAAAGCAACCATGCCATCTGAAACAGCCATTATTTATTACAAGTTTAGACTGACAGAACAAGCTGAGCCTATCTGGGGTGTTGTTGTGGGGAAATGGCACTTACCTATTGTATTTTTCAAACACTTCATGAACGTAGAAGGTGTCTGTCCTAGCAGCTTGAGTTGGATGGCAAATAATGTTTCGAGAGAAGTGCAAGTTGTAGACATATGTGTGTAAATCACTATTTGCCTTCATTTCTCTCCACCCCCCATGTGTAAGAAAAAAATAATAATAACCCACCAGCCGGTTGTCATCTGACATGGGGAATTGTCTCTGCAGAGCTCTTCACTTGTTATTTTTAATGTGGAATGTGGAATATTAAACTGTTTATCTTGTTGTTGAAGCCATAAGGAGGCTCTTTCATGTCATCATTTCTATTTTATTTGGTTTTTGACGCCTTCATTAACTTTTCATAGGAAAGATCTGTAATTTACAGCTTCAAAGAACTTTTAGGATGTAAGTTCTAGGAATGAGAAGTCAAATCACATGTGCACAGAGCAATCTGGTCTTCTTCTCTCACCCACCCACCAGACTTTTTCGTCTCTTAATTTTTTCTTTCTTTTTGTTTGTACAAGGAAATAACTCAAGCGAGTGAGCTAGAACAATGCATTTTTAAAAAAAATATTATTTTGATTAGTTATCAAGAAAGTGAAAACCAAAGGTCGAAACAGAGTGGCCTACCGAATTGTGGGAAAATTGTTGTTGAAAGCCTAAATCCAAAATGCCAAAATCAGAATTAATTCCAGGCATGATATCACCCAGGATTTAGTAGCAATAGGCACATGGTTATGCATTCTGAGTCATACGTGGATGATCTCTGATGAGGGCAGGATGTGGGTTGGGTGTCCACCTTTGCTCTACCTGACCTCTTTGTGGCTTTTGATAACAGTGGACCATGGTATCCTTCTGGATCATCTTGGCGAATTTGAGGTGGGTGGCATCGAGCTGTGTTGGTTTGCCTTTTTCTCTGGTGCTGATTCCAATCAGTGGTGTTGAGTAGAGACATCTCAGCCTGGTGTGTGGGGTACTACAGCGTTCTGAACTCTCCTGCACATTTAACATTCCCCTGAAGTCTGACAAAACTGAGTTGGTTTGGGTTTGGAACCCCACCATCTTTGGTGCTTGATGGTGTGTGGCACTGTGCACAGTTTGGGGGTTTCCACGATCTTGCTTGAAGAGGAGATGGAAATCCTGGCTGGAAGGGAGTTTGTATAACATTAGCATTTAGACTTGTATATCCACAGTGCTTTACAGCCCTCTCTAGGTGCTTTACAGAGTCAGCATATTGCCCTGAATAAGATGGCTCTTCATTTGACCAACATCGAAAGGAGTGGAAGGCTGAGTCAACCTTAAGCACATGGGGATCGAACTGCCAAACAGCTGGCAGCCAGCAGTCAACAGAAGTAGCCCGCAATACGGCATTTTAACCATTGCTCCATCATGGCTCTTTAGTTTTGTGTTGTGCACTATTTGCACTTATTCCTAAATCAGGGGGCTCTGTTCAAAGTCACTCATGCCCTAGTCACCTCCAGATTGAACTACTGTAAGTGCCCTGGAAGAATATCTGGTAGAGTAGCATGGACAGTTACATGTGCTTCCAGAACAGCACATATATTATATATTTGTTCTCTGAGCTGCATTGGTTGCTGGTTTGCTTCTGAATCCAGTCCAAGGTGCTGGTTTGACCTTTAAAGCCCTTCATGGCATGGAACTAGGTTGGAGTGGTATGTTGGCCTAGAGGTGGAGCTCTTGCCTCACAGTCAGGAGACTGTGAGTTTGATCCTAGATAGAGGCAGATATTTCTCTCTCTGGGCACAATGAGAATATATCTGCTGAACAAAACTCTGCATTGGCAACAGGAAGGGCATCTGGCCATTAAACACTCTGCTAGCTCCATTTAGTTGCCAAGACTCTACCCGTAAGGGATTATGGGATCGTTAAAAGATGATGATGATGATGGCATGGAACTAGGTTATCTGAGGGTCAACCTCTCTCCAATTATATTTGTCTGCCCCATCAGGACTAGCAGAGGAAGCTTTCTATGGCGCCTTGTCTGCCAGAGAAATCATTTGGTGGGTTCCAGGAGGTGGGGCTTTTCTGCCATGGTGTCCATTTCATAGAATCTTCTCCACCCTTGAAGTTAGATTAGCTCCATATTAGCTCCACTCAATGTTCCTCAAGTCACTCAAGATTTTATGATGTCTCCCTTACCGTAGTTAGTATGAGCCTCTCCTGTTTCATGTGATTTTTATTTTTAATTTAATTATTTTTAATTGTAATTTGATTATTTATTTTCAGTTAAGTGTTGCATGGCAACCTGAGTCAACTTTCATGTGGAATGGGTATATAGATCAATAGATAATAGAAAGATAGATGATTGATAAATAGACAGATAATAGAAAATAGACAGACAGACAAATACATATACACATACACATGTATGTAACTGTATGTATGTATGTAAGTATGTATGTCTGTATGTACGTATGGCCTATCCTAGTAAATCAGGATGTCTATCGGGAAAGCAAAAAGTCATATTCATGTCTGATTTTGTTTCTGTTTTTGTTTTTCTGTTCTGTTCTGTGCCTTGAGAAATAGACTTGTCTTAAGAGAATGACACACTCAATACAGAGCATTGTGAAATTGGCTGCACTTTGATCCACACTTTCATTTTATCACAGCTTTCATTCCATTTTTCTTCCGTCATTGGAATTGAAGATCCTTGGTAATTCTGCAGAGTTTAGAATGTGTTGGGTCAGGTTTTTATAAGCAGAAGAAATAAATGTGCCAGATGTTGCCTCCAGATTGCGGTCCTTTCTACAGATGGGGGTTGGTCCATAAATTTCAAACGGCAGCAGGGTCAGGGATGAAAATATTACAGATAGAACTACAGGTAAAGGAGTTAATACCAATGTAATAAATGTGGAAATGTACATCAACATGAACCTTAATAGTTTTTTTTTTCCTTTTCCCTTTCCCAAATTCCAGAGGGAATCTCAGACTTAAGAGTAACAATTGAAAGTGGTGTTTTGAAAAAAGGTTGAGTTAGATGCAAGATATTTCAATTTCCAGTATGGATAATGAGCCTATTGGTTGGAGATAGTGAACCTTTCTATCCCACACATCTGTTGGCCAACAATAGCAATAGCACTTAGACTTATATACTGCTTCACAGTGCTTTATAGCCCTCTCTAAGTGCTTTACAGAGTCAGCCTATTGCTCCCCAACAAGCTGGCCCCTCATTTTACTCACCTTGGAAGGATGGAAGGCTGAGTCAACCTTGAGCCTGGTGAGATTTGAACTGCCAAATGCAGGCAGTCAGCAGGCGGAAGAAGTAGCCTGTAGTACTGCACCCTAACCACTGTGCCACCATGGCTCATAAAACTAGAGAAGAAGAACTTAAATCAAGAAACAGAACAGGAAATCTTAAATTTGAAATCTCCTATAGAAGTGAAACTTCAGTAAAAGCACAAATTGTCTGTAAGTCTTGGGATGGGGAGGTCCCATCAAGTCCCATCACCTGAAGTGTCCTCTCCATCACAAGACCTACTAACCACATGAAGCCCTTTTAAACAGACGGACACAGACACTGACATCTCCTAAACTCTACTGATGATATTACCTAGTCTGGTAATGAAACGTTCAGAAACCAACCCACAAGCTTGGAGAATGAACCTCCAACCTCATTATTATTAATGTTCTCTTCTTATCCTGTTTCTCCAAAAATACGACCTACCCTGAAAGTAAGTCCTAACTTGATTTTTACATGTGTGCCCAATATAAGCCCTACACCCCAAAATAAGCTCTAATTAAGATCCCGCCCACTCCAGACTGCACAGATAAAAATTAAGCTAAGGTGGGGGTGGGGTGGGGGGGTGGAACTGCCCTATTACTTACCTTTGGACAGTTGTAGCTGGGCCTTACACACCCCGATACCTGCCTTGCCGGCCCATTTCTTCTGCAGCCAGCAAGGCTTTCCTAAAGGCCTCTGTAGTTGATAACAGAGCCCTAGATCGATCTGCAGCTCTGTTATTGGCTGCAGAGGCATTCAGGAAAGCCATGCTAGCCACAGAAGAAGAAGTTCCCGAAAGTCCCTGACAAAGAAAAAGAGGCCAGGGGCAACAAGCGCAAGTGAGATTAATCAGTGGATGACTTCCCCTGAAAATAAGACCTGGTACCTTTTTTGGTGACAGGGTCTTATTTTAGGGGAAAATGGTAGGTGAGGTGTAACTGCACTATTGAACAATTAGGAATAATGACTCTAATTTCAAGAGAAATGCACAGTCTAGAGACGAGAAGGCTTGAGTAGGTCTTTCTGCTACAGAGATGCTGAGAGTTTGGAACAATTTCCCATCTCTTCCTTCCATTTCTAGCGGTTCTCTGCATTAGCAGTTCTTTGACTCAGACTGGACAGCACTCCAAATACAGATTGCAATCAGTGAACAAGTCTTTGAACTTAGAACACGGAGCTCTTCCTGCTGAGTTGGTTTTTAAAGTATATTTTCTTGCAGTTTTACTGCAGAAAGTGTCCAACCCAGGCAAATCAAAAGCAAAAAAAATTGATACAAACTGCAACACAGGAGCTCATTACTCTACATTCCCACTGTATGGAACTGACTTTCTATCTGCAGGTAAACCATTGAGGATTTGATAGAAACACAGAAGGAAAAAGGGGGAGAGATGCATGCATTTTCAATCAAAGGATTTTAAGAAAACTCCGCTTGTCACACATCAGTAGAAGAATCTCATAAGTTGCCTGCTTACTGGTTCAAGGCACATAACAAGGCTGTGTTTGACCTTTGTGTTATATACCAGAAAGGAGGAAAGCCAGAGGGGGAAAAACTGACATTATTTAAATTAAATTCAACACAGTTCACTATTATTGTCCATGTTTTCAATAACTTCCTACTGTCACTCAAAAATGCGGTAGTAGCAACTTTTCAGGGGTCTCTGGAGTCACACATAAGACTTATCATAATCCTTGTGCAAACAGGAGGCTCCAACCTTGTATTTTATACTTTTGATACTTATTTTTTTTCCTAAGTTGTAACTTCATTTTTGTTTTTACCTGCTTGCAGAAGCAACTTATCTATCCTTAGAAATAATAGTGAGAGAAGTTCATGAATGCTTAGCAGGTTCTGAGATACCATCACATGTCATACATCAGTTATGGACCATTTTCCAAGGGTACATTTCTAGAAACCCTGTATAGCCCTTGATGTGGTTAGTGTCAATTCATAAAACATTTTGTATACATGTTTTATAGTTGTCAACAGAAAGAGGGGGGGGGGGGTTCAAAGAGCAGGCGGCAGTGTGGAATTGAAAGTACATTCCATTCATATTTTCTTCAGAGACTGATTAGATGACTGAAGCTCCTGCCCCTCAAAAATCTAATTGGAGAGCATGATTGATGACTCTTGGCTATGGATGTGGTTTGTTGGATGATTTTCCCCCCAGAGGGGTGGGGGGAAAAGCAGGATCAAGGGTGACAGTGAATTACATATCTCAGAGTCGGCTACGCCCAGGCTAATGCTGGCATGTTAACTTCTAATAAATCCTTTGGAGTTTTGGGAGTGTGGCTCATGATTTAATTGGAGTAACTGCTGGAATCCTGACAGTTAGTGCTTCTATTACATTAATAAAAAGTCAAATTCAAAGCCTCACCAAATTGGAGGAAAACCAAGCCGAAAATCTCAATTCTGTTTCTTATTGTCAGCTTTCCAACAAGCAAACTCCAAACCAGTAAACTCCAAGACAAGCATTTCCTCAAAGTTCCATTTTATTAGAGTTGTTATATTGGCACACCTGAGAGTTCTGGGTTTTCCCTTCCAAAAAGAAAATCAAAAATTCCTCCCCTGTACCCACTAGTCCACCACTAGTCCATCACAAACATCATCCCAACTGAAGACCCTCTCCAGGTACAGGGTAACATGGCCTTGACTGTGAAAGCATGTTGTTGAGTCTAATCTTCTACCTCTCTAAGAATTCCCCCCCTCCCAAATTCCCAGACACTAATTGTGGCAACCTCAAAGCTTCCAAGTAAAATATGGTTTCCAAGGCTGACACTTATAATGGCAGCTTTATCCTTTCCCATCCCACATCCCCTATTGCCTGTTGACAAATAAATGTATTTCTTGGTCATCAAAACACCAACAAAATCCAAAGCATGGAGCTTTTTCTATAGACTCAGGCAAAATGCCCATATCACCTCCACCTGCAATCTAAGATCCTTTAACAAGAGATGCAAGAATTTCAATTCTGGATTTCTGGACTGCAATGCTGAAGGTTACCTGAACTAAGACACACATTGCATAAGAAAGTAGACCAGGGATGTCCAACCTTGGAATTTTAAGACCTGTGAACTTCAACTCCCAGAATTCCCCAGCCACCCCTGATGTAGACTTAGATATTTTGAAAGATCAGTTTCTTCCTTATGGAATTGATGTGATTTCCACTTTCACTCAAGTCAAGATTGAATGTGGGATTCAAACAAAAAGGAACTCCCCAATTGTCTAATTTCATGGTGTTTAAAGAAGATTATTTGATTTATTTGATTTGTCAATTGCTTATAAGGTAATAGGTACAAGTATAAACATGAGTAAGAATACAGGTAATAGGTATGAATAAATGGGGACAATAGGACAGAGATGGTAGGCACAATTGTGCACTTATGCACGCTCTTTACAGACCTCTTAAGAATGGGGTGAGGACAATAGTGGATAGTTTGTGGTTAAAGGAGTGGGGGTTAAAGGATGTAACAACAGAGTCAGGTAGTGCATTCCAGGCATTGACAACTCTGTTGCTGAAGTTGTACTTTCTGCAATCAAGGTTGGAGCAATTTACATTGAGTTTGTATCTCTTGTGTGCTCTTGTACTGTTGCGGTTGAAGCTGAAGTAGTCATTGACTGGTAGGATATTGTAGCAGATAATTTTGTGTACTATTATGAGTTTGAATGGACTCCAGAAGATGGTAGAGGACAGGAAGGCCCAGAGGAACATTGTCCATGGGGTTGCAATGGGTCGGACACAATTTGGCACCATCACCACCAACAAAAATGATTACATTGGTTTCACTGAGTTTTGAAGAGATGTGGATAATCATAGCATCTGTGTATGAAGGGAAGGGCACAGAATTAACCATCATTTCAAAGATATCAAGGACAGAGCTTCAAGAAGAGATGGAAATGCGTTCATTTCAGTACATGCCTTGATCAGTTGAGGATCGCCAGTTGGAAAAGGTGTAGAATGCTCCGAACTTTTACGATTTTACATTGAAGGATTTAGTGATGTACACTGCAGCTGTGGAAAGGACAAAGTAAAATCCGAAAGCATATTGGTTCTAATTGTTTTGTCTTGAAACAGATGATTTCAGTTGGTTTTAGATTCAGAATTTTCCCCCTGAAGCATTATTTGAAGTGAACGTTTTTCTTTCCTTCAAGATTTATTAATCACTTTATTGCTAATGTCTTTCAGGGCAACATAAAATATATACACTCCTACAAAAAGCCAAATCCACATCATTCAAATATAAAAAAAGCAACATAATAAAGCAATCAATTCAGAGTAGCAGAGACTAAAACAACAGGCATCACAGCCATAGAATCTAAAAAAGTTTTTCACAAGGAAACTTCATAGACATTCAATAGCACTGCAGAAACAGAGGATTACTTTTAAAATTGTTTTCTTCCCCCACAAAAATCAAATAATTCACTGTTCAAAAAAAATCAAAGGCAGGTGGAAGTTGGTGGTAAATGGAATATGTACAAACCGTGGCTGAGTGGGGATTTTTCAGGGATTTTTTTTTTAAAAAAACAACTTTCTGAATGTGAATTGTGAATCTGAATGTGAAATATTTTGCTTTAAATGTAAAGCTATTTTGCTTTGAAATTATCTTATGCCGTCCCCTCTGCATGCATTAAAAGGAATAGAAAGTGGTCATCGTGTCATTAATATGTGTTCTTAAGATCTATAAAAAGGAAGTTTTGGTTACCACACTATAAAAAAAGATGTTCAGACTCTAGAAAGAGTGCAGAGAAGAGCAACCAGGACGATTAGAGGACTGGAGACTAAAACATATGAAGGAAGTGGGCATGGCTAATTTAGGGAAGAGAAGGACCAGGAGAGACAGTATAGCAGTCTTCCAATATTAGAGGGGCTGCCACAGAGAGGAAGAGGTCAACCTATTTTCCAAAGCACCCAAATGCCAGACAAGGAAGAATGGATGGAAACTGAGCAAGGAGAGATTCAACCTAGAAATAAAGATAAATTTTCTGACAGTGAGAGCAATCAAGCTCAGAGATGGTATTCATCAGGTTCTGACCAGTTCTGGAGAACCAGTAGTGGAAATTTTGAGTAGTTCAGAGAACCAGCAAATACTACCTCTGACTAGAGATTTTACAGTATCCTTCCTCTGCCATGCCCACCAAGCCACGCCCACAGAACCGGTAGTAAAAAAATGTTTGAATCACACCACTGATCAACCCATGGAACAGAAGTTGCCTTCAGAAGTTGTGGGAACTCCATCACTGGAAGCTTTCAAGAAGAGACTGGACTGCCATTTGTCAGAAATGGTGTAGGGTCTCCTGCTTGAGTGGGGGTTGGACTAGATGACCTACAGGGTCCCTTCCAACTCTGTTAATCTGTAATAATAAAGAGAAAAGAAGGGTGTTACCCAGCTGGAAACATCTGATGATGTTTGCTGTCATTCATTGGCTCAGATTCTGGTAATCTTTATGGGGTCCTTGATGCCCTCTGAGCTTGGTGGTTTTCTTGCAGACATTTCAATACCCAATTAAGTAATATCATCCATGGTAGAACCCCACACCCTTCTAGTACTGATGATGTTACCTAGTTGGGTGACAAAATGTCTGCAAGAAAACCACCAAGCTCAGAGGGCGTGAAGGACCCCTCATTTCAACCTGAACTACAAACGTTCTTTTCTATTAGTCTTTTTGTTGCATGTTCAAACTATCCTGCAAAGCCTCTTTATTTTTCTATGAACTAAAGGACAGTCTCCCTGCTGAGTACCTAATGTTGTATACTGTGGAAACCTGGTGGCATACATCATAATTTCTATATGATCTGTCACTCTGTTCAGGATTCTGGAAATTGTACCCCAACGCACTGGGACATTGCCAGCCACATAACTGGCAGTTCTGCATGGCTTTCTAGATATGAAATCTCTCTCTCTCTCTCTGTGTGTGTGTGTGTATGTTTGCACATTTGTACAAGCTAACACACATATATGCACATTGCATGAATCCAAGATTCCACATCTCAGAATGTTACAAAGAAGAGACGAGATAAGCTGTGTTCTTGTTTTAATAATAACTATTCAAGTGGTGTAATTATATTTTCCATTTGTAAATACATGTTTCATCTCAGAATATCATTGGGATCTTTGTCAATCCCTAATTAAGCCTTCTTGGGATATGTAAATGGACGCGTGATAGAAAAACCAAGGCGTGGACAATTAAAGCAAATCCAGTAAGGGAAGTGAGAAGTTTACCTTGGAGTCAAAACGTGCTCTTTGATCACTCTTGAAATTTTCTCATGTGCCAATTCTCACTACTTGGTTTGTCTTTGGGATTGTGATTTCAAAACAGAGCCACTCATTCATTATTTATTTTGGTTATTTTGGTTGGGCTACTTTTCAAAGCCCAGAATATAAATGGGAGCTGAAATTAATTTACACAGATGGTGAAGCCACTTCTAAAGAACATTGACTGTCATATTTTTCTTCTTGGAAGGCAGGGAGTCTTGAGTCTTGAAATTCCTTGTGGATAATCACTCTTGCTTCCATGTTACTAAAATAACTACCAGTTGAAGAACTGATGAAAGCTCACATGTATTTATTTATTTTGTTTATTTATTTATTATTTAGTTTAGTTTGTCAAGCATGTATGAGAGAACAAGTATGAACATAACATATAAACATGTAAGTATAAACAGGTATAAGTATATACATAATAAATGAGTACAAATAAATGGGAACAGTAGGACAGGGATGGCAGATGCGCTTATGCACATCCCCTTATGGACCTCTTAGGAACGGAAGTCCATGGTAGACAGTTTAAGGTTAAAGTTTTGGGGTTTGAGGATGTAACAACAAAGTCAGGTAACAAGTTCCAGGCATTGACCACTCTGTTGCTGAAGTCGTATTTTCTGCAATCAAGTCTGGAGCAGTTTACTTTGAGTTTGTATCTATTGCCTGTGTGTTATCGTGGTTGAAGCTGAAGTAGTCATTGACAGGTAGGACATTTTAGATTTAAAACTACTTTTCCCCCTAAACTTGGGGACTATACCTTGTTTTAGAAGATAGCTCCTTACACTAAGGATGACAGTCAATGGTTAAGCTACATGCCAGAAAAGAAAGTCAACAGGAGTCAAAGAGAAGGTTAAAGAATATAGAAAAAAAAGAGAGAGGGATACTTGTTTTGCGTATTCTTAAAGGAGCATGCATCAGCTTGTTACAAATAACCTCTACCTGTTTAAAAGAACACATAAAATAAAAAGAACCAGCTCCTTGCCTGGAGGTTCTGTTTTATTGACTTGCCTCTACCCAAAGCTGGGCGAAGACTTGAAAAAGGGTGAAAAGGTCTTATTTATCTTGGGATTTGGGATTGGAGAAAGCAGCCTTTAAAGCTGATCGAACTTAGTTTGCAAAGCCAAGGAAAAACATCCCAAACCAAACCAAACCAAGCCCTCTCTGCCTCCACTGAACAGATTAAGAGGAAACTAGGCTAAGCTTCAAATGACAAAAGCCTGAGTAGCAATTTGGGGAAGGTGGGTTGATGTCCTGCTTGTGACACCTCCCCGCTGCACTTGTTCTACACGTGTTAAGTGTTCGTAAAAGAAACCATCAAAGCAGCTGTTCTTCCTGGCCCTCAGCAATATTATAGACTGGAGAGTCCCGTAGGAAAGATCAAGAGGCAAGTAATGCATTAGGCTGGGCAATTCATTACCCTACACTGTTAAGGCAGCATTTTTGTTTTTGTTACTAGAAAAGATGTGTTAGACGATGTAGGAGAAGAGATGAAAGAAGCACATTAAAAGAAGGAGACAGATGAAAAGATAAGCAAGTGAGCAAGTAGATAAGTTTATTAGGAGACAGTCCAGAGAAGATATGGCCCATTTCAGAGGTGGTATTCAGCAGGTTTTGACCAGTTCTGGAGAACCGGTAGCTGAAATGTTGAGTAGTTTGGAGTACCGGCAAAAAGCCCCTCTGGCTGTCCCCACCCCCATCTATTTCTGCCTCCCATTGAGTCCCAGCTGATCAGGTGTTGGAAAGCAGGTGAGTGGGGTGGGGAGGGAATGGGGATTTTGCAGTAGCCTTCCCCTGCCACACCCACCAAGCCACGTCTCCCATGCCACACACCCCAGGCCATGCCCACCAAGCCACGCCCATAGAACCAGTAATAAAAATTTTTTTGAATACCACCACTGCCCATTTCCATGTGACTGGTGACTCTGTAGACTGAAATTAGTTTGTTTTTAAAGTAATAGAACTGTTAAAACACCAAGGGATGTTTATTTGCTGTGTTCCACCCCATCCTCCTCCAAAATCCAAGATGCTGATATTTCTTTGGCACTTGCATTATCTGTTTATGTGCTTAGATCTGTGATTCATTTGCAGCATGTATATATATATATATGCTTGAAAGAAGCGGACCTACAGTTACATTATATTTATTTTATGTTTAGTTCACTTGTACAAGGGAGCAATGCTTCTCGTCCATGCTTTTATGCAATGTATCCATTCATCCTTCCTGAACCTCTGTGTCAAAAGTGGATCTCATGTTGTTGGCCATGCTGCATGCTGCATCAGGTTAAGGATTGACATTCCTATAAGCTGCATGCACTTGTCTCTGTCTTGGCAAGGATAGATCCTGGGGCATTGCCAACAAAGCAGACAACAGAAGAAATGAATTTGCATATAGATTTGGGATGTGTTAATTTATATGTGTGAATGCAGGGTTAGAAATAATTGCTATAATTTTAAATAGAAATGCAATGTTTCACACTATAGTGGGGAAGAAAGACTAAGACTATGTATTAAACGTGCCTGAGCTACTGTCAATGGCATTCTTCCATGCTTCATGTTTCTTACATTCTTTCTTAAAACTAGAGGACAACAATGGTCTTCAAACTTGACAAGTTTAAGATGTGTGGACTTCAACTCCCAAAATTCCTGAGCTAATATGACTGGAGAAGGAATTCTGGGAGTTGAAGTCCACACGTCTTAAAGCTGTCAAGTTTGAAGACCCCTGTTTTAGAACAAAGAGCTCTTCTTAATATTCTTGGCCATTCTGAGTTCACTACCATACTAGGTAGCTGGCCAACTAGATTTTTCTGGGCAGCTTCCGAACATGTGTTGAATGATAACATGCCTTCTGAAAGAACATGCCTTCAAAATAAAAGATGGTTCCCTGGAAGGCAGGATACATGGCCACCTACTTCGTTGTATCCATTACCTGCCTGGCCTTGGTGCTAAGCCACCAAGAGAGCTTAAATAAAAAAATCAGAGTTGTCATCTGTTCCTCTACCTCTAAATCAATGCTTACCCTCATCCTCAATTACGGTGGGAAGATTCTCTCCACTTTTTCTGATGGATGATTTAATAGACTTGCTACCCAATTCCCTGTCTATAGGTATTTCATAACAGCACATTGATTTACATGCCTGCTGAAGTAACTGCTGATGAATTAGTCAGGCTTGGTGGCTAGTGGATAAGAGAAACTGAAGTGATATAAATGAAGAAGAGAAAAATGTAATGAACTGGTTTATCTTTGTCCTTCCTGACTGTACGGGACCAGGCTGAAATTCTGCAAATGATCATCCATTTAAGGTTTACCCCCCCCCCCAAAAAAAAGTGTTTTCCAGTTGTTTTTATTTTTAAAAAATCTGGTTTGACCACCAGCTCTCTCCTCTTTGTAAGATGGTTCAGGGCACCCACAAAATAAAAACCACACTGTGCTGATGAGAAATTAGCAAACAATATTTACTATTGCTATTTGCAAAGGGCAATTAAAACTAATTCAGGTCAGAACACAGGATGGATGCAACACAGGGAAAGAGTGTGTAGAAATGCACAAATGTATGTTCAAATCTAATTATTTATTTATTAAATTCGTTGGCTGCCTGTCTTACCACAGGGTAACTCTGGACCAGTGATGGGATTCAAATATTTTTACCATCGGTTCGGTGGGCATGTCTGGGCACCAAACACTTTGTGGAGACGCAGAGGCATTCTAACTCACCTCTTGCAAGCCTGCACTTCACCCAATGTTAATATATGTTAATAATAAGATATTAATTATAAGTTAATAATGACATATTAACCTTAGCCTTACAATACAATAATTGGAGTGGTGCAGTGGCCTAGAAATGGGACTCTCTCCTCACAATCAGGAGGCTGTGAGTTTGATCCTAGGTAGCAGCAGATATTTCCCTCTCTGGGCACAATGAGTAAATATCAGCTGCGAACTCTGCATTGGTGACAGGAAGGGCATCCAGCCAGTAAACCCTCAGCTCCATTCAGTTGCCCCAACTCCTTCCCAATGCAAGGGATTATGGGGTCATTAAAAGATAAAAAATGACAATACAATACAGTGTAATACAATATAATGACAAGCCAGTTCTCAGGATGGGAACCATATAGGTTCTCTTTTATAGTTAACTTCCCCCTTGGAGTTCTCAGGTTGCCTGGATGCTGACCCACACCTCCTCCTCCTCCTCTGATTCAGCTGCTAGAGGGGCCGGTGGCCAATAGGCCATGCATCCTCAAAAAGGCGAAATCTACCAATAGGATGAATAGCGGATGTATCAACAATCCAAGCAGGCGACCGTCACTGTCAATGATGCTGCCTTTGAACCAACCCAGAATTGTCTCAGTGTTTCCACCACGATGGGTTGAAGGCTCAGGATTTGTCTCCTTAATAGCTATGCTTCTTTCTGCCTATCTATTTGCTCCTCTTAGTTTACAAAAAAAATCAGACTTGTTTTATCTTGGAAGCATTCCCCTTGGGAAAACGTTAAGAAGAAAACATACGCCTAGACTCTATTAAAATAAGCAACACATTAAGCTCAGTTTACAGCTGCTGCAATATAGGCTACCTATCGCTAACATCTAAAAGGGGTGGAATACCCCCTTCCCTTCCCAGGAAAGTAGCATGCACAAGTGTGCTTCTCATCTCTTACTTCATGTCTTAGTGGTCTCCCATTATTTGAGGGTCTGCCACAAAAAAGAGGAGGTTAATCTATTCTCCAAAGCAGTGGTTGCCAACTGGCCCACTGGTGGTCCCTGGTCCCTGGCCACCCCTGGCCCACTGGTGGTCCCTGGCCCACCGGTGGTCCCAATGACGGCTCTTTGAATCTCCCGCGATCAGCGCAACCAATCGCGGGTGATTCCTTATGAGCCAATCACAGTAGTTCTTTCCACCAATCACAGTGTAGTCCGTTTGGACCAATCAGGTAAGGGTATTCCAAGAATGCTAATATGGAACACTATTGGCTGGTGATGCATCCTAACTTGTAGTTTAAAAATCACAAAGAACTCGGTTTATAAACTTGTTGTTTGAAAAATGTGCCAATCATTTCCCCCCAGCCTTTTGTAGTGTAATGCTGTTTGTATGATAAGCTATTGATATATTCTTGCTGGTGAATTATGTTTAGTTTTCCTGCCTTCTTTCCTCTCTCTCTCTTTCTTTCTTTCCATTCCTTCCTTCCTCCTTCCTCTCTCTTCCCCCTTCCCCTTTTATTTCCTTCCTTCTGTTTCCTTCCTTCCTCTCTCTTCCCCCTTGCCCTTGCCCTTTTCCTTCCTCCCTTCCTCATTTCCTTCCTTCCTTCCTTCCTTCCTTCCTTCCTTCCTTCCTTCCTTCCTTCCTTCCTTCCTTCCTTCCTCTTTCTTCCCTTTCCCCCTTTCCTTCCTTCCTTCTATTTCCTTCCATCCTCCCTCCTGTTTCCTTCCTTCTGCTTCCTTCCTCTCTTCCTCCTTCCCCTTCCTCTTTTCCTTCCTTCCTTCTGTTTCCATCCTTCTGTTTCCTTCCTTCCTCTCTCTTCCCCCTTCCCCTTCCCCTTTTCCTTCCTTCCTTCTATTTCCTTCCTTCCTTCTATTTCCTTCCTTCCCTCCTTCCTTCCCTCCCTGACAGCCTTCTTGTCTCTTTTGCAAATGTGAGGCTACAAGGAGAACTTTTCTGAAGTTCTGTAGAAGGACATTAAAATTAGCTGAAGGTGGCCCAACTTTGCTGAATTAGAAATGCCAGCAAAAAAAGAGAAAGAAAGAAAGAAAGAAAGAAAGAAAGAAAGAAAGAAAGAAAGAAAGAAAGAAAGAAAGAAAGAAAGAAAGAAAGAACTTGCCCTGATTTTTAAAGCTTGGTCCCCCAAGAAGGTATAATATTTACCTCTTCCATTGCAAATCCATCCTGCATAGAGATATAGACTCCCTGGTTCTGAATAATTCTCCTTGGTGGGTCCATGAACACACTTATGGGAAGAGCTGGAAGCATTTTGCAATTTCCTTCTTCCAGGTTGGTTTTCCAATTTCCAAGTCTGGCTTTGGAATTTTCCCAATTGTCTCTTATCTAAAAATTAACCAGGCAGAAACTTCCTTTCAGCCTTGTTGGAGAGGCCAAGAATGGTCGCTACCTGCTTTATTATACTGGATTTAGACATTTTAACTTACTGTTTAATTGCTGGTGTATTACTTCCTTTAGCTTTCATTATCCATCTGGAAATTTTTAGGAGGTGATTTATTCTGTGGGCTTGTTAGATCAAGGCTAGCTCAGGTGAGGGGAACTTGTAAGTCTTCGAACAATGACTACAATTCTCATCATCTGATTAAGATTGATGGGAGTAGGGCTTTGACAACATCAAAATAATTATATTCTTTATGCAACCTCATTGGAGAAAGTTACTAGACAGGTAATATGTGTAGGCTATTTATGTCAAAGTAGGTAGACAATAATTTCTTCCTTTTTATCGAAGAAGGACACTTTAGGAATCACACTTCCCTGCTCTGCCTTTGAAATGACATCAGCAGTATACTTCTTGGCTTCAAGCTAGACTTCCCAAAACATAAGGTCTAGAGGACTTTGGTTCCTTTTCTATTTCCTTTTTTTTTTAATAAGAAAACTTGAATTCAGGGGCTGCAGGATTCTGTACAATTGTGGAATGACAGCAGAATCTCAGGAGATAGGCAGCCCAGAAGTATCCTGTCTTCTAAGAGTCTTCAAAAGCCAGAGGGATATTTCTGCATTAGTACCAGTATTTCTGATACAAGCTACCTGTTCATTTTGGGAGGAGAGGAGCCAGTAAAATAACATCGACGTCGATGCCAGTTGAGCGATGACATTCCAATCAAGGGTTTTGATCAAGGTGCTCCGTGATGCCTAATGAAGTGATGGGCGGATCAAGGCGTTCTCTGATGTGGGAGCTGAAAGGCAGCCTCTCTAACCACAAAAGAGGAAGAAAGAGATGGGGAAAAGCTCTAATCATAATAACTGGCTGAGAAGCCCCTTGATGGTTCCCTTACCGCCTTAACTCTACTTTTGAGCTTCGAATAGGTCAGGAACATGATCATCATTTTGGCATAGCCGCATAACATCTGCTTTTTTTTTTAGCCGAACTAATGTCCTTTAAAAAGTTTTAATGACCCTTTTTAAAAAGGGACGTGGTGGCTCAGTGGCTAAGACACTGAGCTTGTTGATCAGAAAGGTTGGCGGTTTGGCAGCTCGAATCCCTAGCGCCGCATAATGGAGTGAGCTCCTGTTATTTGTCCCAGCTTCTGCCAACCTAGCAGTTTTAAAGCATGTAAAAATGCAAGTAGAAAAATAGGAACCACTTTGGCAGGAAGGTAACGGCGTTCGATGCACTTTCGGCAGTTAGTCATGCCGGCCACATGACCATGGAGACATCTTCGGACAGCACTGGCTTTTCGGCTTTGTAATGGAGATGACATCCCTTAATGTCCTTTTTTTTAAAAAAATGAAATTCATAGCCTTTTAACTCCCATTTGGAAAATCTGCCCTTGTGTTATTGTTATTTTTATCAATATTAATATTTCTGGAAAATAAATGTTAAGCAAAGGATTATAATGTTGAAATAATGTTAAGAAAGAAGTATATTCTTTTAGACATACAACCTTTAGGTGTTTGCAAGCTACACTCAAATTTTGCATTTTCCGAAGATCCATTGGACACATTTCAGTCACATTCATCAATGAGACTAGTTTTTTTTTTAATTCTCACAATAGGATGGTTTTTTAAAAAAAAAATCAGGGTGTTTGCTTCTTTTTCTGGGTTTTCTTGAAAACCACAGGAGGAATCATGCTTACAATGTATTGGGTGGTACACTTGGAGGCATTGTTAGGAGGTCATAAAAACGGGACACCCACTTTATTTCTACTTCCCTTGTAAATAAATGACATTGTTTATATTTGCAATATTGTTGACATTTGTAGCAAAATCTGAGCAATGAAATTAGGTGGGCAACCCAGAAAATGGTGCTTCTAAAAGATCCAAGTGTGCCTTAGAATATAGGATTCTGGTGGAAGCTATACTATCTTCTGATCATAGAATATAGGATTCTGGTGGAAGCTATAGTATCTTCTGATCAAAGAGCTTGAGTCCTTGGTATACTTCAGTTCATTCTTGTAGTCTACAGGTTTACAAGCCGTATTTTAAAAGCTCCTTTGCCCTCCACCCTGGCACCCGAAACACACTTCCTCAGACATATTAATATCTTTTTGGATCGTTCTGTTCAAAGCAATATGAAGTTGAATTTTTTTCAATCATTTCAAGCCAACTGAGGACAATGTTTTGTCAACGTTTGAAATAGCTATCATGTCATCCTTGACAGTAAGGGAAGGATGAGATAATGCACGGACTGAATACTATCCTTCTAAAGTCTCGTGCAGATGGTAAGGAAGCAGAGAGGGAAGAATTCCTGTTCTATGCGCAGAGTAATTGGAACGATGCTTCTGAGTATGGGATTAACATCTCAATGAGTTGATTTATTATGATCCAGAATTTATCCAGAAGGCCTACATTATCGGGGGCCATAGGCTGAGTCTGTAAAAGGCTTAGAGAGGGCTGTAAAGCACTGTTAAGTGGTATATAAGTCTAAGTGCTACTGCAATTGCTAGCCTTCTTGTGGGGATGGGTGGTATTGAAAGGTTCCTAATGTGGATGTTCTAGAACTTGGACTTGGCCAATGAATTGCTTGAACAAGACATTGAGCAAAATCCAATGAAGTGAAGTAACTTTATGTAGCTCTGTGTTTTGAAGAAGTGTGGAAACTCAGCCTTAATTTATAGTCAGTTAAGTTTATAGTCAGTGGAGTTCTATCGTCCTCAATTTTTTCCTGGTTGTACAAAAATTATATCTCTATTACACAATATTTTAAAAAAAGAAAAAAAGGGATCTCTTCTTTCCTTCCTCCAGGGCAACAATTCTACCTCTGAGATGCAATAGAATATTTTCAAGCTATTGCACAAGACCAGCCAAGGGCATTTCCCAATTTCATTGGTAGCTGAAAATAAAATCACCACCATATCAACCACCACATCAAATGACTCCATCAAATGACTTGGGTTAGTAGCACAAAGAGGTCAGGTGAGTTGATAAGAAGAGAAGAATGGTCTGAAAAGAATTAAAGTTTATAAGCTGTCTCAAAAGGTCAGTTAAGACCTATTAACAGGACAATCTTATGTTTTTCAGAAAGCGCCTGTGTTCTTGGTAGGCTATGAAATCTGGATTTAACCTCAAAACCGTGTAAGGGATTGAACTTTTCTGCTTTCTTCCTGGGGAGCTAAGAAATGTGGAAACAGTAAATTCCGTCACAGGCGTGCAATTTTAGAAGGGTAAATAAAATGAAGAAACTGATACACATAACCACTGCAATAAGCGATAATGCTCTCTGCAAACAGTTGAATAAATTACATATCCAGTTGTCTATGTTGGGAAGGTTTCAAGTGAGTTTTAGCTGTTCAGGGCATCTCTTTTCATAATCCCTTGTCATTGGTCATGCTGGCTGGAGGTGATAAAAGTTGAAATCCGAACAATATGAAGACTATCAGCTTGCACATGGAGGTAGTAGTAAAAACCTAATCTAATTTTTCATGCCTCCTTCTTGTGTCTAACAAAGTAACCATTGCCTCTTTTAGTTTCAGGTTCAGATTAGAAAGCATTGAACTTTGCTTTTTTGGAAAATAGAATGTAAATCAAAGGAGGGTTGAATGTGGCTGTGATATATCCAAAAAATTGTCAACACTGCCCATAGAGTTTGCAGTGGGGAGAGGATGCTAATTTGTGATTCACCTCTGTAATATTAGGCCCAGAGCATCTTTGACTTCTTCTTGGAATATATCTAGATTCGCCAGTGTTCTATCCAGATGCTGTTTTGTTAGCAAAACATACTTCATAGGTGAGAAAGGAAAAATAGAAGAGAAAGAAAGAAGAGTAGCATGGAAGGCTATCATTTAAAATAATCATATCTTTGGTTATATTTATGCTGACCTAGAAGAATGTATAGAATGAATACTTATAGAATGCATCATCTCTTCCAAGATAATATATGTCCATCCTTATTATATGTTTCAGAAGAAATTAAGCGGGAACGATTTCAGCACAAGCCAGCCCGTATCTGGTGCCTGATGCTTATCTCTTAGTTGTGATGACATAGTACTCTATAAGGGCTAAGACATTGAGCTTGTTGATCAGAAAGGTCGGCAGTTTGGTGATTCAAATCCCTAGCGCCACGTAACCGAGTGAGCTCCTGTTACTTGTCCCAGCTTCTGCCAACCTAGCAATTCGAAAACATGCAAAAATTCAAATAGAAAAATAGGAACCACTTTGGTGGGAAGGGAACAGCGTTTTGTGCCTTTGGCATTTAGTCATGCCAGCCACATGATCATGGAGACGTCTTCGGACAGCGCTGGTTCTTTGGCTTTGTAACAGAGATGAGCACCGCAATGGTGGGATTCAAATATTTTTACTACCAGTTCTATGGGCATGGCTTGGTGGGCATGGCAGGGGAAGGATACTGTAAAAGCTCCAGTCGCAGGTGGTATTTGCCGGTTCTCCAAACTACTCAAAATTTCCGCTATCGGTTCTCCAGAACTGGTCAACTGCCGAATACCATCTCTGGAGCACCAACCACTAGAGCCAGAAACAACTAGCACCTATGTGCAAGGGGAATCTTTACCTTTACCTTTTAGTACTTTATAACTCAGTGTTTCTCAAGCATGACAGCTTGAAGATGTGCAGACTTCAACTCCCAGAATTCCCTAGCCAGCATACTGGCTCTGGTATTCTGGGAGTTGCGATTTATACATCTTCCAGTGGCCAAGGTTGAGAAACACTGCTATAAATATTAAAGGAAGACCCGCAGCTCATTCAAAGAACGTTTGCTGTTTTCATACAGGAAACCTTTTATGATGTCTTCTTTCTTGATCATCCTTTGCTTATAGCTAGAGGGCTATAAGATAAGAGCTCTAAACTTGCAGTACATTTTATGAATTAACCTCAAAACCTCAGCTGCACTTAGGGCCATAGGTTGCCTAGCCTTGTTTAAAAGAATTCTAGGTCAATGGATTGTCAGAGTCAGTTCTCACACTATTAGTGGGAAATATGAAAATAAGTCTGCAGGTCATAGAAGCAAAGGGCAAAATCTAATGGGCCAGCCCACCTAAAAGAGGTATGCCAGGTGGGAAGAAAATAAAATGAATGAGAGCTTGAGCATAGCAGTTGGCTCTGGCGTCTTATTTTCCTCGACAGAAATAATTTATTATTAGTTCTTGGATTTCCTTGTGAACTTTCTAATTGGCGCCAGTGTGATCTTCACCCGAAGCCATTCATGGACCATTGAGTTGATTCATCATAAAATGATTGGTAAATCTCTGTGTCACACTGGCCAAACACAGCATTTCCCCAATGACAGCATGTTTAAAATAATGATAATGGAACCAACCATAACTGTGTTTCTTACTCAATTAAATTATAGATTTTTTTTAAAAAAAATGCATCAAATTATTCCAGGACATCTTAAAAGAAAAGACTTTGTAGTGGACAGAAGTGTTTTATTATAATGATCTTGTATTGACATAATGACAACATTGTGCTAAGCGGTTAAGGCTCTTATATTTCCCTCATGGCCAGCTAAAGCCCTGAAAATTGAAATGTACATTAAAAACAGTCAATCTCTGCTGGCAGAGGGGAGAGGAAGAATGTAATATTATTTATTAAAAGTTGGTGTCTTGAGGACATAGGAGTTACTGGATCCCTGCAATCATCTGGTCAGTTTTCTTTATAACAAGGGATTTGGAAGTCTTTGATAATGCACTTTATAATAAGAGATGTTTGAAATATTGTTTATCTGTCTTAGTGCAAGGAACAGGCATATGTCTCCAGACTTTTTTAAAAGAGGAGAAAAAAAAAAACCTCAGCACAAATGGTGTTTTTTTCTCCCAGAACTGTGCAGGCCTTCAACTTTAAAGGAAAAAATGATCTTTGAAACAACTTATGGTAGCACATGATAACAATTCCTTAAATATAATACATTTTCTTGGGATTATGCTGCAGTTTGGGGGAACAGCCATGTGATCCTGAAAAAAAACAACCAACTTCTGGAATAGAATAGAACAGAACAGAACAGAACAGAACAGAATAGAATAGAATTCTTTATTGACCAAGTGTGATTGGACACACAAGGAATTCGTCTTTTGTGCATAAGCTCTCAGTGTACACAAAAGAAAAGAAACACATTCATCAAGAATCATAAGATATAACACTTACTAATAGTCATAGGTTACTAAATAAGCAATCAAATCATACTAGGAAACAAATAAAACAATATAAATTGTAAAGATACAAGCAATATGGTTACAGTCATAAGTGGGAAGAAATAGGTACTAGGAAGTGTTATTATAATCTAGTAGTAGAGGAATAATAGTAATACAGTCTCAGTAAATAAGTTGACAATGTTGTGGGAATTAGTTGTTTTGCAGAGTTGATGGCCTTCAGGAAAAAAACTGGTGTGCAGTGCCCTATAGCATCATTTTGAAGGTAGAAGTTGAAACAATTTATGTCCAGGATGTGAGGGGTCTGTAGATACAGCCCTCTTTTTGACTCGTGCAGTATACAGGTCCTCAATGGAAGGCAGATTGGTAGTAATTGTTTTTTCTGCGGTTCTAATTATCAGTTGAAGTCTGTGTCTATCTTGTTGGGTTGCAGAGCCAAACCAGACCATTACAAAGGGCAGAAAGGTGCTATATTTGTAACTTCCTGTATCTTTCCCCTTCCAACCCAAAGTTCTTCTGAATTCTAATGCTGTAGGAGACATTCAGATTTTCTATGTCATGCCTTACACAAGACATTTAGTTCAGGTTTGTTGATCAGCAATACTTTCCATGGATTTCGGGCCAAAGTTTTTCCTAGCCCCACCTTAAGATGCTGGGGCTAATTCTGGGCTATTGTACTGTACTTGCAAAACAGTTTCCAATTAATCTCAGAAACCTCTCCGTGACAACTTCCACACTGCCTCTCTTCCCATCAGCTTTTATGGATGGTTTCCTTCCTTTACATTTTGTAACTCTCCATTCCTGCAATGTGGCTGTCTCTGCATAAATGTGTGAACATTTTGGTGACTTCTTAACTAAACGGTCAGAAATGTTATCAATAAGATATTCACTTGTATTTCAAAGTTAACTAACACAAACATAGCTGGATAGTTTAACAAACTAGAAGACTCCCAAGGTCCCTTCCTGTTACTCTGTTACTTTAACCTGGAAATAAGGAGAAACTTTCTGACAGTGAGAACAATCAACCAATGGAAGAGCTTGCCCTCAGAAGTTGTGGAAGCTTCATCACTTGAGACTTTCAAGAAGAGATTGGACTCCCATCTGTCAGAAATGGTGTAGGGTCTGCTGCTTGGGCAGGGGATTGGACTAGATGACCTACAAGGTCCCTTCCAACTCTGATTATCTGTTATCTGTTATTTCAAAGACTTTTTGATTGCATCATAAAGTGTTTGTTATGAACAAACTGGGATGCATGGGTTGCTAATCTTCTCACCCCCTAATTTCAAAACTAGGCAATATCTCTGGTTTACTTACAGGTTGAGCAGATGGGAAGCAAATATGCATGGAGACAATATTAATCCCTCAAGCAACATCATTTTCCCAGCAGTTGAGAACATGTCTGTTCTGGAAAGTAACCCTGGGTTATTTCTTTCTAGCAGGTGCTAAACTCAACTTGCATTCAAGTGGGAAATTTTTTTTTCTTATTGCTGATGTATGTAGGTAGACTGTGAGTTGGAGACGCTACTGGGCACTAGAGACTATTTATAGTCTTTTACTAACCATCAGGGTTTTTCTTAACTATCAGATGAAAAGTTCTTCAAAACCCTTAGGCACCAATGACTTCTTTTTACGTTCAAGAGGCAGATAGAAAAAAAATAACTTTGCAATTGGGAAAGTAGACAGTTGTCATACTCTATCTAGAATCATTTTCTGTGAATTGAGCAGCCATATAAATTAGATAGATAGATAGATAGATAGATAGATAATAGAGATGGATAAATAGATACAACAGATAGGTAGGTAGATAGATAGATAGATAGATAGATAGATAGATAGATAGATGATAGAGATGGATAAATAGATACAATAGATAGGTAGATAGATAGATAGATAGATAGATAGATAGATAGATAGATAGATAGATGATAGAGATGGATAAATAGATACAATAGATAGATAGATAGATAGATGATAGATAGATAGATAGGTAGATAGATAGATAGATAGATAGATAGAGGACAGACAGACAGAGTTAATAAAAAGATTGTGAATAGAATTAAAACTTGGGTAATATGTCAATTTAAGTTTATCTCAGTTTCTCTTATTCCAGGTTCTCTCACTGTAGAACTTCCTTTAGTTTGTAATGTTGGTATGTATGTGAAATGCAACTTTTTTTTTCTTACTTTGCAATATATGTATTTTTAGTGCCCCTCTCCCCAAGCATGTGCATTTCGTTTGCAGTTTTATCTAATGAACACATTTCTTGCAAATTTTATTCCTTAATGCAATGCATTTTTGAATATAGATTCCATGAATGTACACATTTATGGATATACGTTTCCCTAAAATATTTTTTTTTAATTAGCAATGTGTGAAAAGTGAAGACTCTTCACATTTCACACTACATTTGAATAATTGCATTCTGGGTTGCTTGTTGGATCCAAAATGCAAATGTAGGTAAATAAATGAATTGTTCCCCATCATAAATTTCTGCTTGTTCCATACAAACAGAGAACTCTACTGGATCAGACTACATAGCAAAGTTACCCAGCATGCTTTGTGGAAACTCACCAATCAGAACTGGACACCACAGTTGTCATCCCCACTTTTAACATAACTTCCTAGCCTTCTGCATGCTTTTCTATGCTTCAGGAGGCAGTAAATCAAACTTAGTGATAATTTATTGCTTGATCCTCCATGACTCTTCTTAAAACCCACAATTGCTGGAAGCAGTTTCATCTGTTTAAGCACTCTGTGTCCTGAATCTGCCTGTGTTCAGCTACAGTGGGTGACCTTGAGTTCTAACATCATGACACAGAGTGAAAAAAGATGTCTCTTCCCCCCTGTTCTCTGTCCTGTGCTTAGTTTTACAGGGGTTTATCATGCATCTTTTCATTATTATTTTTTAACTTTAACAAGCCCAAATTCTGCATTTTTTCCTTGTGCGGTGCAGTCCTCAGGTATTTTTCTGCACCTTTCACAGATTGGTATTATCTTTTTGAAGATGGACTGATCCAAATGATATATAGAAGTCCGACGGACAAACTCAACCAAAGCAAGCATGGCTGAGATGATCCAATCTCTTAATGCAAAGCTTTAGCGAGTACATCATTTTGGCAAAGATGAGGGCAAAATCAGATCTACCCATTTCCCATGCAAGTCCACATGGTAAATGTTCAGGTTCTCCCTAATTGACCAGGTCACATTATCCAATGGAATCTCCTGGTATTGTTGTGAGAAAGTATTTTGGCTCTGATAAACACCTGCCAAAGGGTCCTTGGAAGTGGTGGGATTCATTTTTTTTTTACTACCAGTTCTGTGGGAGTAGCTTGGTGGGCATGGTTTGGCTTGGTGGGCATGGCTTGGTGGGCGTGGCAGGGGAAGGATACTGTAAAATCCCCATTTCCTCCCCACCCCAATAACCTGCTTTCTAGCTCCATTCTCCTGTGCAGGGCAAAAAAAGAAGACCCAGCCAATCAGTTGGGACTCAGGAGGCAGAGGATAGATGGAGGACAGTCAGAGGTAGCATTTGCCGGTTCTCTGAAGTACTCAAAATTTCTGCTACTAGTTCTCCAGAACTGGTCAGAGCCTGCTGAATACCACCTCTGGCCCTTGGTTCTCATGGCTGGCATCTTGATGTAAATTCTACCTACCCCTTCCCTCTGTCGGTTTTCCAGTGAAACTCCCCATTTCATTCAGCACTCAGAAACAAAGTTCATCCAAATAAGAACTTATTGAAGAAGTCAGACTGGTACATCTGGGACAACCCAAATCTGAGAGTTCTGGGTTTTCCCTTCATAATTGAAAATCAAAACCCACCCCCCTGCACCCATCAATCCAATCACCCATCCTCCCAACTGGAGACATTCCTCCAACCAGTCCTTTTCAGGTTCAGGGAAACTTGTCCTTGACTTTATGAGAAGAATGTTGTTATCTCTAAACTTCCACCTCTCTATGAAATCCCCCCTCCCAAATTCCCAGGCACTAGGATGTGGCAACATGGAAGCCTCTAAGTAAAATATGGCTTTCAAAGCTGACACCCTCCTTCCATAGTTCGTTGGCAAGCTGAGAAGTGATAATAGTTGCAATAGAAAAAGCACCTTTTGAATCTTGACAGCCAGGTGTATTCTCATCATAGATTGGTATATGATCATCATTACAACAGTGATTCATGTTCAGCCCATGTTCAAATGATTTCCTATGTAGAATTCACTCCGTTCCCCCCCAGCTCCCCAGCAGCTGCACATTGGGTGGGCATTTTCAATGAGGTGTTTACGCTGACTTCTAGATCAGTTTCATTGAATCTGCTCCTTGGTATATAGATCTTCTCTAGCTTTGCTGGTGGAGGAGGCAACCTTTATCACTTTACACTTAATTACGCTGAACTCTGCTTGCTATTTGGAAACCCATTCAACCAGTTTCCAAGATTCTGTAGTGATAAAACTAAAATTGTTCTGTAGCATCAGAAAACTTGCCCATTTCATTGCCTAGTTCTTTTTCTTTTTATGATCCTGTAATTCCTTTTATTGGGGTGGAATTGGGATGGATGGAGCTGAACATTTACTGGCTTGATGCCTTTCCTGACACCTATGTGGAGTTGACAGCAGATATTTTCTCTTTGCGCCCTGATAGAGAAACATCTGTCACTGCCTAGGATTGAACTCACAACCTTCTGAATGGGAGATAAGTGTCTTCACCTCTAGGCCACTGCGCTCTTCCATTTGATTGCCTAGTTCTAATTGTAGAACCTTCATATGCAAGTTAAAAAAGTTCCAGTTCTGAGACTAAACCTTCTAATCTGGATAAATAAGTAAAAAAAATTCCAACAAATAATTTTTATTTTTATTTTCTACTTCAAACAATTAATCCATCGAAACAAATACTGGAAAGTACCAGTATCCTTTTTTCTTTTTTGCCTTTTGTTCTTCCTACAAGCTGATTTATTAGGAGGAAGTTTTGTTAAAAACTTAACTTGTTAATTGTAATTTTAGCTATTCTTAGAAACGTTAAATGTTTGTATTAGTTATTTGTTTGGAGGTCTATGTCTTAATATAATTACAGCAATAACATGTATTCATTCATCCATCCATTTAAAAAAGTTAAAATTATGTAAAAAAAAAACACACTCATCCTCAGCTATTATTATAAAAACTATTATATAACGTTGCCTTGAAAGAGGCTTCACCTCTAAAAATGGCTTATATGAAGTTAATTGCACACAAACAATATATATTGTTGAAAAGTACAGTAAAAAGCTCTATTGTAATGTGGCCTATTTTCGTGGGCATTTTTAAAAGAAGGTCTTTGTAATTTAACAGAATAGAAGTCTATGTGGCCCCTTAGAGCTGAACATTTGTGTTCAGCGAAAATTCCTTTTGCTTCCATATTTTTATTTCTTTTCATTCTTTTCATATGTTCAGCATTCACCTCCTCTCTGCATTTTCTTCGCTCAAGATGCTATGTGTAGCGCTGCTTTGCCCCTGCGATTGCAGGTGGCCTCAAAGCAACTTGAGAAATGTCAGGCTGGAGCGTAAATAAATGCAAGCATGAGCGAACAGCCTTGATAGATCATCCGTAGGAGAAGCCTTATGGAAGGGGCATGCAATTAAATAATTTTCTCAAGAAGTCAAACTGAGTCAATTAGGTAAAAACTGCCCATGGAACAAAACAAGAAAAAACAAACACTAAGAAGAAGAAAGCAAAGTGTGTGTATGTGTGTGTGTGTGCGTGTGTGTGTGTGTGTGTGTATGTTGGGGGAAGACAGGAAAAAAGCAGACAGTGTCCTGAACAGGTTCTTCAACTTTATTGAAAGGAACTTGATTCTTTGCCAAAAAAACTATGATGCAGCCAATTTTCTCTTTTAATGGGAATTGGATTCTGACTGCCAGTTTTGCACAGCAAGCCTCAAGGGCAGTGATTAAAGTGGTCCAACCCTTCTAGCCCGCTAAGCAACTGGTAGAACCAAAGATCTAATGAATGCCTTCGCCACCTATTATCTGGCCCTGCATTTGGCAGGAGAGAACACGGCGGAGGAGGTGGGGGGCAAAATGAAGAGGCGGTTAAATTTCTCACCTCCCAAGCAGACCTAAACAAGTGGCCCAACAAATGCATCTTTTATAAAATCATCACTTGCACGGGCAAGTTCTCAGGAAATCACAGGCCAGGTTCCAATAGCTTTGGATTTGTTGTTATTTCATATGTACATATAGAATAGAATAGGGTAGAATTCTTTATTGGCCAAGTGTGATTGGACACACAAGGAATTTGTCTTGGTGCAAATGCTCTCAGTGTACATAAAAGGAAAGATACCTTCGTCAAGAGTCAAGAATCATAAGGTACAACACTTAATGATAGTCATAGGGTACAATAATAAGCAATCAAATCATACTAGGAAATAGTCAATAAAATTGTTAGGATACAAGCAACAAGGTTACAGTCATGCAGTCATAAGTGGGAGGAGATGGGTGAAAGGAAGGATGGGAGGATTAATAGTAATAGTAATACAGACTTAGTAAATAGTTTAACAGTGTTGAGGGAATTAATTGTTTAGCAGAGTGATGGCATTCGGGGAAAAACGAATATATATACACAGTATGTAGGTTGCAAAATCTCAATGGAGATTAGGAAGTGGGAGGAGGTGGATCTCATCTTCTCTATAAGTCATATGTTTTGGATGTAAAACACACTTAGATAGTGAGATGGGCAATATATAAATTTAATAAATCTCTCTCTCTCTCTCTTTCTCTCTCTCTCTCTCGGTCTGGTAGAACTATGATTGTGTTCACACGGCTGGCATGCTCACCAGTTGTGAGTATTGTGTTGATGAATTAATGCAATGGCTTGGTTTCGTCCAGCCTATTAAACCATCAATGAATCACCTAGGCTGGTGTTTGCATGATAAAATGGACTAAAAATGCAGCCTAGTGTTTTCCATAAACCCATCCTGCTCAACCTTTAATGAGACTGCAATTTTCTTAATGAATGTTATTTGCTATATCCCATCAATCTCATTTCAAACTTTGGGGCATACCTTCAAACAAGAATAACCAGTGAGCTGAAGAATCTTGCACTAATCAAGATTTTAGTTATTATTGTTTTAATAATAAATACTTCTTGCATGTTTGATGACTTTCAGTTTGAACTCAACATATAATGTTCATAGCAGTGGACAGATAGATGTTTTAGAGTTGTGCTGGAAACATGTTTTTGGAAGATGGTGTAGTTAAAGAGATGTGGATAGTCTAAGGCAGGGGTCACAAAACTTTTGGACCTCAGGGACCACCAAACTCATAATTTTAAATCCTGCAGACCAGAGACCCTGGGAAAATCCCCCCAAAAGACTGCAGGAAAATTTCCCACCCCGTTTTCCTATTGATCAATCATTCTTTATTTGGGATCACAGGATACTGTCTCCAGCTCCATTCTCAGGGGAGAGAGAGAGAGAGACTTTTGGCTTCATGCAAAGAAAGCAGCAGAAGCAGCAGAAGTCTTTCTTTCTCTCCCCCAAACTCTTCCAGAAATGAGTCTTTGTGAGACTTGTCGCACCAGCACAGCCTCTTGGAGCAGAATGCCTTGCAGGGTCCCAAAGACTCATTTCTGGTGGAGTTTGGGGGAAAGAAAGAAAGACTTCTGTTGCTTTCCTTGCGTGCAGCCAAAAGCAGAAGAAGAAAGAAGTGGAAAGAAGCAGCCCGGTGGCCAGGCTAGGCACATGGGATGAGTGGGGCAAATTCCTCCCTCTCTGTCCTTTCCCCCTTTGCCTCACTAACTCATGCTGTTCGTAATGCAAGTGACACAAGCCTTGTGTTTCCACAGGCCATGTGAGTGGTGCAGCCTTGTGTTCCCGCACAGCCTGGATTAATTGCTTTGGGGGGTGCTTTGGGGGTGACATTTCTCTGCGGACCACCAAAATTTTCTCATGGACCACCAGTGATTCCCGGCCCACTGGTTGGCAACTGTTGGTCTAAGGTCATTATGATGAAATAAAAAAATTGTTATCGGTGCTATATTTGGGAAAGGCGAAATTATGTATGCCTGTATGGGAATGGACCTGTGCCATATTTACATTCCTCATCCCCATGTTTCTTAGCTCTCAGTCTCTGATTAATTGGTTTTAAGGTTTCTAGCTTACAAAACTGTAGCTTAGACAGCTTTAAAAGGGGATTAGAAAAAAATTCCTGGAGGATACATTGATCAATGGTCCCAGACATAATTTCTATATGCAGTCTTGAGGTTCAGTGATGCTAAAATGCTTAGTAGATGTGACTTTGGAGACCGTAAAAGAATGCTTCTTGATTTTCCCAAAATAGCTGATTGGACTTTTCCCCCTCCCAGCCAGCCAATCTTGGCTCCTAGACTCTAAGTACATTTAAATGTATGCCCACTATTATCTTACATCACAAATTATGTCTTGGGTAATGTACACATTCTGTTTGTTATTCATTCCGCTCCTGCTTCTTATGTAATATATGGTTCATATTCCAAGCCTGAAGGAAATGTTTCAGCATGGTTAGACACATATAAGGAAGGAGAGAGAGATCATTTGTGTAGCATTTAAAGGCACCAGGTTAGAAACTGGGAGACTGGGAGTTCTAGTCCTGCCTTAGACACAAAGCCAGCTGGGTGGCTTTAGATCGGTCACTCTCAGGCCTAAGAGGCACACAGTGGCAAACCACTTCCAACAGCATTGTAAAGGAAACTGCAGGGTTAAGAACTTGTCTTTCCTGACTTGTAGAAATCACACACACACGCACAGAGAGAGAGAGAGAGAGACAGAGACAGAGACAGAGACAGAGAGAGAGAGAGAGAGAGAGGGAGGGAGAGGGAGATAATGCCCCCATAATTTTTCCATATTCGCATATTTTCTCCTTTCTTTTTGATGTTTTGCCTCTTTTCTTTGGGCTCACTTCATATGGAAGTCATCACCTCCTTATCCTGAATCATCTCGGGCCAGGCGCTTGTCACAGTTCACAAATCATGGCTGAATAATTATCTGCGTGGAACGCTATTGGCTGTCGTGGCTGATCTACGAAGTCCTAATCCAGGTTCACAATGGCCGCATTTACAATGGCCACAATTCAAACAAATGATACAAATGGTATGGTGTATTGTATAACTCCTGATTTCTTTTAGGTTGTTGTGAGAATAAAACAGAAGAATTTTGGGAGAAAAAAAAAAGCGTAATGAAAAAAATCAGGAATGGCAGACTATTCAAGTCTCTTGACTGATTGATTAATTCAGCTGTATATACTAGATCAGTAAAACTTGTAAACGGAAAAGAGTCACACTGATGAATGAAAAATAATGGGAGGATGCCAGTCACTTGTTCGGTACGCTATAGTTGGTGGCAGGTTATGAGGCTTGGAAGCATTCAGCTATGTCTTTGGGGACAGAGGACAAATCTCTTCTTCCTTCCTTCCTTCCTTCCTTCCTTCCTTCCTTCCTTCCTTCCTTCCTTCCTTCCTTCCTTCCTT
>NW_020769328.1:4808462-4839307 GCF_900518735.1 Pseudonaja textilis | reverse complement strand
CTTCCTTCCTTCCTTCCTTCCTTCCTTCCTTCCTTCCTTCCTTCCTTTTCTCTACTTTCTTTCTTTTTCTTTAAATTCATATTGCTTATAGTTTGTAAAACATTTCTTTAAGAAAAAATAATTAAAAGCAAGCAATGTTTGCTGTTTGCTATTGGAAAACAAGTATTTTAGATGAAAGTAACCAGAAGGATAGCAAAAATGCCTTCCCCTCTCCCTCTTCTTTTTTTAAATATTCCAGCAGATATATATCTCACAAGGACGATCAATTGCAACAGTGAAAGTATTTGTTAATTATATATTTGAGAAGGAAAAACAATAATTACAGCTGCGGACTTCAAATAGGTCCTCCCATGGTTCGTTTAGAGACTTCAAAGAGAGTCATCTTGGCAATGAGAGGAAAACAAACAATGCCTACATCCAAAATACATCTATTCCTTGTCATGCTGGCTGGGTGTGCATTCATTTGTGTGAGTGTTTTGTTTCCAAAACACAATATACATTATTTTTTAATTGTGCGGCCTGTGAAGATAAAATTGATGAGAACTTTCTGGGTAATCTCTGCAGATTTCATCTATCATATACATTTTAATTAAATTTGGCAAATGAATAAATCATTACGTTGAAGGTAAAGAAAAGCTCTTTTTCATTAGACGATGTATGTGTTGCAAAAACCACCAATTTATGAAACACCTTCCATTATAAGTGTTTCTTTGATGCCTTCTTTTACTTTTTTGGTGACCAGCTGAGTGTTTTTTTATTTCTTTGAAGCAAGCTTTCTTTTTTTAAAAAAAGGCTGCTATGTATTTTGAAAATGGATGCATATCTTATTACCTCCTTTGCTTGCTACTGCAAAATGTTTCATTCTTTTCTGGATGCTGGTCACATGTTCACATTTTGCTGTTTATAAACTGCCCAGAGAAAAACAGCTATTGGAACCACAGTAGAAAAGAATGCAAATAAACTGACAGGCCCAAAAAGTCAAGAACAACGCAATGAGTTTCTTTATTATTGCTTGCTTATAGACACAAATCTTTCCAGAGTAAAACACTTATCTGCAGAACTACTAGATATGGGTAATCCTTGAGTTACATTTGGCCCTTCAAAGCAACAAAAAGCACTGAAAAAAATGGCTTATGATGGTTTTCACACTTATAACCATTGCAATGTCCCCATGGTCAGGTGATCAATTATTGCATATTTGCCCAGATAATATTTCCAATTCGCACAATCCAAATCATTTGATCTAAATTCATCCATCTGTCTCTGTCCCCAGCAGGCAACCCTCCATCCCTGTGTATTCATTTTTGGATCTTTCTTTTACTTAGAATCCCAAAACTCTAAAACTCAGACCTATTGCATCCAATTAGTTGGATTCATCCAACACAGAAACTAAAAAAAAAAAAAAAAAAAGAGGGGTTCAGTTTGCTCTGGGAATTTCACCAGTTCCATCAAGTCATAGGAAAATCCATAATTCATAGTATGGTCTGCAGAAAACAGTCACTGCACTTCTGGCATGTTCAACTTTTCAAACAGATCAAAATTCTTTTTCTCCTTGATTATTCTGCAGGTGTTGTTCTGACTTCTCTGAACCATTCTCTGCCCTCAAGCCAACCTTCTTGTTTAGGATGCTGCCTTAATTCCTTGACACACACACATTCCCATGGCTAGTTATTTTTTTGCCTGTGCTATTCATTTCCAAACCATTTCTCCTCCATCCTTCAGTACTTCCTATTTCAGTTCTTGCCACCCGTTTACTAGAGGGAGATAATCAATTCCGAAAATTATTTATGCATCTGTTGTGATCTTTTACAGCACCAACCAACCAGTCCATCTCCAGGGTGTCAGCGTTCCAACCAACCAACTCCAAACCAGTCGACTCCGATACAAACAGTTCTTCACAGTTCCATTATATTAGAGTTGTCCTATTGGCACATCTGGGAAAAGCTGAATCTGGGAGTTTTGGGTTTTCCCTTCAGAAAAGAGAAATCAAAGATCCATCCCCTGCACCCACAAGTCCATCACATGGCCCAATCAAATCTTGTAGACATCCCTTCGGACACTCCTCTCCTGGTGCAGGGTAACATGTCCTTGACTCTCTGAGAAAGAATTGTTGTGTCTAATCTTCTACCTCACTCTGAAATCCCCCCCCTCCCAAATTCCCAGGCACTCAATGTGGCAGCTTCGAAGCTTCCAAGTAAAAAATGGCTTCCAAGGCTGACACAAGTTCAGGTATCTCACTTCTTTAGAAACATGAGATGCAATTGTAGGTAATGAATAATCTCTCTATATGCAAGTGTTTAATGGTCACAATAGAGAATGAGCCCACCAGCAGTGTCTTCTTCTTTGAGCAACCCGAAAATACTTTATGTATTTTGTATGTATTTATGTATGTATGCGATTTAGAATCTGCTCTTCTCCATGGTTGCCCCCATGGATCCAGTGAGAGCAGAAGATCAAGGAGATTACAGACTGGTGATCTCATCTAAGTCACGGTCCTTTAAGCACCTCCTTGGAAATAAGAAACTTGGTCAACCTAAATTAATAGGCACACTAGTAGGCTGTCATCTCCTTGCTGAATCTATTCCTGTGCGCTGAACTGATGTTTCGAAATAATTTCCTCATTTCCTGCCCCTTTCACAGAATTTACATATTTCTTTCCCCAGAGTATACTACAACCTCCTTAACCCTACAAGAAATTCATCTTCTTAACATGCTCAGAATGTGCAGGACCTGTTCAAGAGTCACCACACAAGCAAATTCTGAGCAAGACTCTCTCACAATACCAATTATACCTTCCTTTTTCTGAAGAATTATTCCCCCCTTTTGGGGAAGAGAAAGAAGTCTTGAATCTAGAAATAATGAGCCCGATGTTAGATAAAATAGTCCTATGAAGATGCAAGAAAGTCAGAAAAAAATAGAAACCACATTTAGGGCATGCAAAATAGTTTTACAATCTCCCTCCTTCAATTATTCCCATGTCATTTTCTCCTATTGAAAAAAAGTGTCACATTAGGGAAATATTGGAAAGCAAACAAACCTTTTATCCGGTGGTTTCTATTTTGAGATGGTTGAATGGGTTCCCCCCCTCCCCCCCCAAAAAAATCTATTGACTTTTAAACTGAAGAACCATGATGCTCATCTGAGATTAGATGAAATGGCCCTGAAATATAATGGCCTTGCAAACTGAAAAGCCCCCAATCTGAGAGGTGTGAACTGGGCCATCTGTAAGGCCAAAGTCCAAGAAATAAGACCGTGAAGTTAAAGTATCTTTCAAAACACAATCTACTACACTTGAATGGGTACAGCCAAAAGCAGAGTGAAGTGATGAGAGACAAAAGAGCTTGAATATTAAGCAAAAAAGATATACAATGCATGTTATTGTATGTCACATTTACTCACTGTTAATTGAACTATGGTTGGTGCCATTTTTGTGCCAGTACAACAGACAGAACTATGTTTTAGAATGTGTCTGTCAGAAGTTTGAGTAATGATGTAAGAAGTAGAACAATCAAATACTATGAATACCAAGCAAGACCCACACATCACATTAAAGTTCTTAGACAATCTTTGCTTGGGTCTCTCCACAGGTTGTCCTCAATAGCCCTCAATCTGGCCAGTAGTCAATACTTCTTCCAGAATAGATTGAAACCATATTCTACCTTGTTACACCTCCACCTTGATTACTTGGTTTATTTCCGGGCACTTGAACTTTGCCACACTTTAATAATAAAATTGAAGGAAGACCATAGCAGTGAGGATGATCAGAAGATTAGGTCAGACCTAGAAGAAGAGATTGAAGGAACTAGAAAAGGTCAGCCATGAGAAGAGATGTTGTAAATGTATAATTTTCAAGTATCTCAAAAGATGTTACACAGAAGAAGAATAGAATATGTTCTCTATATTCTCAGAGGACAGAGCAACAGAAGAGCAAAGTCAAATTTCAATTCGGTGTTAGAAAAAACTAACATAGAGCAAGAATGAAAATAATTCTCCAAAGAGATAAAGAGCTACACTTTGCTAGAAGTTATTTTTTGCTTCCAATCTGTTGAGGAAGGGGATTGGACTTCATTGTCTCCATGGTTCTATAGTGAAAATTATAACCCAAGAACATATAGATCTGTTAAAATGTTCCCATTCTCATTTTCCCTATTGGGGATCCCTACATACCATGAGATAATCTCATGAAATAATTGACCATGCAAATGTTGGGGCTTTCTTAATTATACCAATGCAAATAATGCATCCATTATTATTTTTGTACAATGAAATTTTTTTTAATTGTTCGTTTTATCAAGCTCCAGAATCCCAAAGGTACTTTTTCCAAGAGGCAACTGGACTTTCTGGTTTTTCTTTGAAGACATTTCTTGGATGGGAAGCGAAACATCTTCAGAGAAAATCCAGAAAGTCCAGTTGCCTCTTGAAAAAGCACCTTTGGGACAACCATGACCTGGATGACTGAGAATCTCCATAGACATCAAGCTCCAGAATTCTTGCTTTGCTGCAGAGTAAAGAGCAACAACCTGGTTTGTTTGCACAAAGATGGCAGGAAGGGAGTTGGTAGGGTTTATTCATTTAGCAAAACCTTAAGGGAAGGCTGAAGAGGACTTGATTGAAAATAACTAGGTAGAACCCAAGTTCTACGTAGCACTTCTTCTTTTATGACTTCTACCAAATACTGAGTCCAATCAATAATGGAACATTTGCAGGTAAACAGGAAAAGGTTTATGCATACATTTAGGCCAAAGGAACAGATAATTTCGTTTGACACAATTGTCTTTACCACACAAGCCTTCTCAGAAATAACCAGGAATGGGCAGATCAAGGTTTTTCCAGTCTGTATCAACTCTTGCCTGAATCTACATTTCCACAGTAATTTGTAGATTTGTGCAATCGGCTTGTAGATTGTGACAGCTTGCAAATGTAATAACATATAAGCTCTCCTGGATTGCAAGACACTAAAATTGATTTTTTTTTATTTTTAGAGTACATTTTCTCGCAAAATATTCATCTCTCCAATATATTCCATCCAAATGTAAGCTGATAAGCATGGGAGGAAAATACTGCAAGGTCTGAATTACTAGACCTTTAAAAATTACTAGCAGCACTTTGAATTGTATATGAAAACCAACTCGAAGCCCATCAGGCATTTCAACAAATGGGGAGGCCCTATATTCCCTATATGAGGCCTCGCTTAATAACTGGAATATGCCATTTTTTTCTGTAGTTTTACACAGTGTGTGCTTGGTGAATGAGGATAAGCTATTTGCCAGCAGCCTAAAAGAAATGCAGTCACTATTTGATGAAATTACAATGGCAAATAAATGCTACTTGTCCTTAGATTGTGTTTTCTCATACCTGAGATTCAAATGAGGCATTGCAGATTTCTTGATGATGATAGCAGCAGTGCAAGAGAGATCTGCAATACAATTAGAGGTATTTTCGATATACTGAGAATTTCTAAAGACATGTTTAACTTTACCAGTGCATTTAAAGTACAGTTTTGTGATTGTCATTTGATACTTCTTTATTGTCAATAGCAATCTAGTTATTCACCCCTTTCTGTAATGAGAGTTATATACAGGGGATCCTGGACGTATGTTCACGATTGAACCCAAACTTATGTTGCTAAGTGATACATTTGTTAAGTATGTTTTCCTCCATTTTATGACCTTTCTTGCCACATTTATTAAGTGAATCATTGCAGTTGTTAAGTTAGTAACACCATTGTTCAGTGAATTTGAGCCACGGTGGCACAGTGGCTAGAGTGCAGTACTGCAGGCTACTTCTGCTGACTGTGGTCTGCCTGCAATTTGGCAGTTCGAATCTCACCAGGCTCAAGGCTGACTCAGCCTTCCATCTCCCAAGGTGGGAAAAATGAGGACCCAGATTGTTGGGTGCCATAGGCTGACTCTGTAAACTGCTTAGAGAGGACTGTAAAGCACTGTGAAGGGAGATATAAGTCTAAATGCTATTGCTCTTCCTCCCTTCCTCCCTCCCTCCCTTCCTCCCTTCCTTCCCAGTAGTTAGAATGCAGTGTTGCAGGACAATTCTGTCCACTGCCAGCAGTTCGATCCTGACCTGCTCAAGGTTGACTCAGCCTCCTGTCCTTCTGAGGTCAATAAAATGAGAACCCAGATTGTTGGGGGGCAAGAGGTTGACTCTGTAAACCACTTAGAGAGGGCTGTAAATCACTGTAAAGCGATATATACGTCTAAGTGCTATTGCTATTGCTTCCCCACAGACTTTCTTTGTCAGAAGTTACAAAAGGGGATCACGTGACCCTGGACACTGCAACTGTCATAAATATGAGTCAGCCGCCAAGATCACGTAACCATAGGGATGTTGCAACAGCGGCAAGTGTGAAAAACAGTCAGAAGTCACTTATTTCAGTGCCGTTGTAACTTTGAACAGCCACCAAATGAACTGTTGTAATTCAAGGACCTACATTGCTTTCAACAGTAGTTAGCGATTTGATTCCCATGCAACTTTTCAGCCCCCATTTGCCTTAAGTGTGGTTTGAGTTGCTGAGTTGTAATGGTTACACAAGAAACATTGGCTGGGTCTATATACAAGGTTGGGCATCTGGATAGCACACATCTTGAAAGGCATCCTTTGCTCCATTGAGCTTTGTTCCAAACCACCCTTCAAAGTAAAACTTGAAGAGATGCATTGCCACATTTCTATGTGCCAGAGCATTTTGGCTGCTGAGTTTCCCTTTGATCGATGCCATCAGTTCCTTTGATGTGCATCACAAATAGAGGAACCCATTACCAAAGTGAACAGGCTAACCGAGAGGAATTTGTCCCTCAAATCACTCTGGCATTTTATTGAGGTGGAGTGACGTGTCACCCCAAAGGACTTCGCCAAAGAGTGACTCACATCTAAAAATCAAAAGCCTCTTACTGAATCAGAGCATGACTGATCTACAGATCAGAACTAGAAGCTCATTGATAGTTCAGCGTGCATTGGAAAGCCAGCCATGGTGTTAGCAAGTTGGATAAAACAGCCATCCTGCTCAGGTGTGAATCATTTACTTCTTTGGGTATGTTTATGCACACACTATGATTATGTCTTGTAACCTAAGTTTAGGAATACACATCATCAACATTGGTGGGCATCGTCCCTCAATATTTTCAGACACAAGTGTTTCCATTTTAGGTTCAACCTGAAGATATGTTCAGGTTGAATGTAAATCAGTGGTGGAATTCAAATTTCTTTACTACCAGTTCTGTGGGCATGGCTTGATGGGCATGGCTTGTTGGGCATGGCAGGGGAAGAATACTGCAAAATCCCCATTCCCTCCCCACCCCACTGACCTGCTTTCCAGCTCCATTCTCCTTTGCAGGGCAACAAAAGAAGACCCAGCCAATCAACTGAGACTCGGGAGGCGGAGAATAGATGGGGGCAGGGCCAGCCAGAGGCAGTATTTGCCAGTTCTCCAAACTACTCAAAATTTCACCTACCGCTTCTCCAGAACTGGTCAGAACCAGCTGAAGACCATTTCTGATGTAAATGGGAAGTGAGATTGTATCACTTAACTGCAGCTTCTTTTTTGGCCCAGCTTTGACCATGAGAAAATGGCGAATAAGTCAACTTCATACATCTGTCCTGGAAGAAAAGACTTCTGCACCATTACTTCTTGAATAGTTTTTGAGAGTTTGTTCCATTATTATGAACTTTTATTCTGGGCGCAGTTCTGTTGTTTCAGTGATAGAATTGGATCCAATTTCTGTTTTTGTAAGAAGGAAGCATTATTATTTTGAGATTATTAAAGATCTGATAACTCACTCTTATGTTTCCAGTCTGGAGAAATCTTTGGGTTTCTTTCGACTGCATAGCTTTGGTTGCAAAGGAGATGGGTTGAAGTTCATAGGTGTGTTTTGTTAGTGGTCAGATGCCATTTAGACTTTTTGGAAAATTGATATGTTGATGCTTTGGAGAACAATAGTCCTTTTCAAAAGATCTCCCCTTGCCTCTCTAGATACATTGAATTCTCATTCCTTCTCCCATTCCGACTCACAGCTGGGTGATCAGTTGGGTGAACATTCTTCATTTCAACCTTTTTTTTCTGTAAGTGACTCAGACTTTCCTTTCTTTTTTTGATCAATAATACGTAGAAGTCTCAGCTGTAACTACAGAGCACAAAAACACACCTTCTTTCCATTTTCTTTTTCTTTTTAAAAATGGCTGATTTGGAAGAACAATACCTAGCATTTTGTGATTTGTGAAAAGAAAGTCTTCAAGGCTATCTGAAAATAAATCAGAATTGTCTTGAAAGACGAAAGAAAGGGAATTTTCAGAAAACGGGGAGCATAGAAATGGATTCAAGAGTAAAAGATAAATAAATAAAATCCTGTTCATGATTTGGTGTGAGAGATTATTTAAAATAATCTTTGTGAAATAGGTGGTTGTTGAGAAAGGGTGTAGAGAGTTAGTTTTTTAAAAAAAGAATGACTCGTACCCGGTGAGTCGGCTTCATATTTTTATTCCATTTTAATATTCAATTATGATTATGTGAAATTTGATGTATTTGGAGGAGGATTCAGAAGAAGCCGCATAATTTTGTATTTGCATGCAAAATTAGTAGAATCTCTTCAGTGCTGTTTTATTGTGAAACAACAAAGGGAGCATCAAGGAATGGACTTTGATGCTTATCCTACATTGGCATTCAACCACAGATAACAGAATGTAACTCATCTAAACTTACAGAAAAGGTAGGCTTTAGTTGCATGGAATGGAATGCAAACCCATCTATAGTTGCCCAAGTCTTTCATGCCTCTTTCTTCTACCACATGCAATCAAATAATTCTGAGCATTCATGACATGTAATAATTTTTTAGCATTCATAAATAGCAATATCTCCTCACAGTGCTTTGACAGCCCTATCTTAGCGGTTAGAGTCAGCCTATTGCCCCAAATAATCTGGGTCCTCATTTTACTTACCTCGGAAGGATGGAAGGCCGAGTCAACCTTGAGTCTGGTGAGATTCGATCTGCCAAATTGCAGGCAGCCAGCTGTCAGCAGAAGTAGCCTGCAGTACTTCACTCTAACCACTGTGCCACTGAGGCTAAATCAAGAATATAGGATTTAGAAGGATCCGAACATTCTTAGCAAATGCTGAAAATTTTGCTAAGATGCGATGCTTTAGCAATTTAAGGTGCTGGGCTTATCAGCTGGAAAGCCAACTAGCCCAGATTCGGGGATCTGAGCACCACACAATGGGTTGAATTCCCATTCCTGCCATAGCGCCTATCCACCTAGCATTTTGAAAGCATGCAAATATGAGTAGATTAATAACTACTCCCTTTGGTGGAAATGTAACAGCATTTCATGCACCTCTGGTGTATAGCCAAGTCAACTGCATGAACACAGAAAATGTCTTTGGACAATGTTGGTTCTCTGGGCCTAGAAACAGAAATGAACACCATGCTATAGAACCTGTCATGACTGGATAGAGAAAACTTTGCCGTTATCTGCTGAAAAAGACCTCAGTCTTTAATCAAGAAAATTACACCAGCCAATCTGTGATTTTGTAAGATATCATTTTAACTTTTAATTATAATTATTTAATCCCTCTTTTAACTGCCTCATACTAGAATATAATAATATTTATATATTTCTTATATTTTAATTGTATGCCACCCATCTTATAAATGAATGAATAAATACAAATAAATAATTGGGCAGATCAAACAGAACATCCCAAACCAGGCTTGATAAGTTAACTGTGGCTGAATTTACATCTCTCATTGAATCAAATAAACCACATTGTGGTTTAATTCTGATTAAGAATTCAGCTGTAAAGTGGTTCAGTGCTCAATTTTGGAAAACTTTGTGGGATCATTGAACTCAAGTCAACTCTTCCCAATGGCATTGTTGCCCTTGCTCTATGTAACTATTTGCTCTGATCTATTGACAGCCTATTAAGCCATTCCGTAAAAGATTTCTCCAAATGAGACTACTTCAGACAGCAAATATTCAATATTCTGTAATGGACAGTCAGCTTCTTAATCATCTTCGTAAGGTTGCTAGTGTCTGACAAAACTTAAAAAGCAGCTTTCCCTGGAGGCTGATTATTGGAATATTTGCTACTAAGATCCCGCTCTGTCTATTGCTCAAACATCTTCTTCTAGCTGCTGTCAGATACAGGGTGCCAGGCCAGGCTACAAGGTTGATTTGGTTTAGCGATTTGCTATGTCGTAGCTTTGTTTTCCGATGATTTAGAGCAAAGAAAAAGAAAACATATAGAGAAGGAAGCAGTAGAATTTCTTGTTTTTGTAAGCTTCACTTTTTGAGCAGAGCAAAAATTAAATGACAAGTTCCTTCATTTCCACATTCTTTTGTTAAGCGGTGATAATCATAAGAAGCAGGCAGAATCATTTCATTTGAAGGGAGCTAAAATGTTGCTGTTCAGTATGCTACTATGCAATTTACATTCTGGTTGATGTTTACAATAAATATAAGTGCTAGTTAAACTAACAGTGGACAAATACTGCCCATTAGCTGCTTCTGATTTTCCATGTATCCCCCTGACCTGCAATAACATGTTATTGAAATGCAGTAATAAATTGGCGGAAGTTTAGTACCCTTTGTTCAGTGGTGGGATTTAATTTTTTTTACTACCAGTTCTGTGGGTGTGGCTTGGTGGGGGTGACAGGGGAAGGATACTGTAAAATCTCCAGTTAGAGGTGATATTTTCTGGTTCTCTGAACTACTCAAAATTTTTGCTACCCGTTCTCCAGAACTGGTCAGAACCTGCTGAATACTACCTCTGCCTTTTTTAAAAAAATAGCCTTCAATCCCATCCTTAATACTGAATATTTTTTTCTTTTCTTTTTTGAAAAAGTTTTATTATTTTTTTAGACAAACATAAACAAACACAACATAAAAACATCAAGCCATCTTCCACATATGTACATATGTGTAATATATATATGTAATACTGAATATTTCTATAGTGTTGAAATGTAATAAATAAAATCCCTCAGATGTTGCCCAGAAGTAATTCCCCAAATAATGGCACAGGCAAAATCAAAGTGATTTGTTTCACAGAGGCTTCCACTTCCTGTTCTCATCCCTAACCCACCCAAAATATAAATATATTCTTCATGTTGTGTCATCTTTGTATCTTATGATTAATGATTGTAAATATATGATATATAATATATGATATATGAACTATCACTTTGTTATTTATATCTACATTGAGAGTTTATGCTCCAGAGACAAATTCCTTGTGTGTCCAATCACACTTGGCCAATACGGAATTCTATTCTCTTCTCTTCTCTTCTCTTCTCTTCTCTTCTCTTCTCTTCTCTTCTCTTCTCTTCTCTTCTCTTCTCTTCTCTCCTCCCCTCTTCTCTTCTCTTCTCTTCTCCAAGGTCTCCTGAAATCCTGAAAGAGGCCAAGATGCAAACCCCTTGTTTTAACATACCTAAAGAAGGAAAACTCACGTCTAGAAACAGAAGGTTCCTACTAGAAGTTGTCTTTTAACACTGAGCAAAAAGATTGCTGCTTTGCCATTTCTAATCATTAATTTTAGTCCTGCTCATTGAAGCAACAAGGAACAAATCCAATCTATTTTCTTTATGCTTGACTCTCGCCTAGCCGATGTCAGCTGCTTTATCTTTCTATCATTGTATCCCACTTGGAAAAAAAAAATAGAATCGTATTCCATTGTTTCCATTAGAACTTGATTCACTGCTCCTTAGTATTCCAGATATATACCTCTGGATAGTCACCAAACATTGGCTGAACTCACAGAGTTACTAACCTACATTCGCATGATCATGGTTTACGGACTGAACTATAACTGATCAGGCTCAGACATCACTCTGAGTTACAGTCATGCAAAACCTCATTCTTGCTTGAAGTGATACGGGGCAAATTGATTCATGTTATGGATCCACCAGCACTATTCTTTCCTATCTTACTTTGTGACCTTTTAACAGTACATAACACAAGCCTTCTCCAGTCTTCAGCAAACTTTTGCCTATAGTACTAGTACTTTAATAGTACATTTTTAAATTGTTTTTATTTTTTATGTTTTATATGTTTTTTTATTTTATATGTTTTTATTGTATTATTTTTGTAAAACAAAAAAAAATTGTTTTATTTGTTTCCTTAGTATGTTTTGATTGCATATTAATAACTTCTATATGATTTGATTCCATTTAGTAACCTATGACTATCACTAAGTGTTGTATCTTATGATTCTTGATGAATGTATTTTATTTTTTTCTTATGTACACTGAGAGCATATGAACTGAAGACAAATTCCTTGTGTGTCCAATCACACTTGGCCAATAAATAATTCTCTTCTCTTCTCTTCTCTTCTCTTCTCTTCTCTTCTCTTCTCTTCTCTTCTCTTCTCTTCTCTTCTCTTCTCTCTTCTACTCTACTCTACTCTACTCTACTCTACTCTACTCTACTCTACCCTACTCTACCCTACTCTACTCTATTCATTGTGGTTTCTCTGCTGCATATTTAAGATGTAAAATTTAGGGTATGTGCAATGTTTATCCTCATCCTTTTCCTGGCACACAATCAACTTAATCCTTCAGAATCTCAACATGATCAAGTTACAGCAGGTACTGTATAATTGACTCTTTTGGCCACATGACCAAATTGGACCTTTTGCCAAGTGGTTGAATTGGGCTTTTCTGGTTTTCTTTTCTTTCTTTTTTTTGAGCAAGCTCATTTTCTGTCAACCCAGCTGCCTTCATTTTCACGAGATCAGCAAAGATTCAGGTAGACCCAAACATCAGCAGGGGGAAAGACTCATTACCTTGCTTAGCTGAGACTCCAATTTTAATTAGAAACATCAGCATCCATTATGGAACAAAAGGTGAAGGGCCGTTAGTTTAGTAGAGTCCCTCTGGACGGGTCTCTCACTTCTCTATGCATGGCTGTAAATACTAAATGTTGCTCGCTTTGCCTTTGTGTCTCTTTGTGATGCAGAAACAAGAGACATTGTGTACACTTTCCGCTGGGCTGGGGTGTATTTTCGGAGTGGGAGTATCTACATTCAACCCTCCTGGTCTCCCATTGCTTGTAGCTGTCAGAAGCATGGTGGGGTTTTCTTCTCCTCTGTGGTGCTCATTTTGCTGACTCTTGCAAATTATGTCAAATGGTTATTAGCAGTGCCCTGGTAATTTAGTTCCTGCCAGCCTTCAAATAGGTTAACAGCCTGCTCGATGTTGTAATGATGAGGTTATTGTTCTACAAATGCAGGCAGCCTATATTTGCAATGAATGGTCTGATGGCACATATTATTTTATTTATTTTGTTTGTTTGTCAAACATGTACAAGATAACAAGTATAAGTACGAACATAAACAAGAACAAAGTAAGTACAGATAAATGGGGACAGTAAGAAGGGAAGGTAGGCACTCTGGTGCGCCTTTTAAGGACCTCTTAGGAATGGGGTGAGATCCACAGTAGACAGTTTGAGGTTGAAGCTGTGAGGGGTTGAGGCTGTAACAACAGAGTCAGATAGGACGTTCCAGGCAGGGGTGGGATTCACATTTTTATCAACCGGTTCAGTGGGCATGGCTTAGGTGGTGGGCATGGCTTGGTGGTCATGTGACTGGGTGACGTGGCTTGGTGGTCATGTTATTGGCTGGGTATGGCCAACTCAACATCACTCACATCGAGGTACACATCTCCTCACCTGGCCTCTCATGACTGTGGGGATGCTGCAACAGTCATAAGTGTGAAAAATGGCCATAAGTCACTTTTTTCAGGGGAAAAAATTCCAGAGACATTCCTGAGATAGTCTTGCCAAGAATGTAATAAGGGTTAATGGAGAGGCAGTTTCTGTGAGCAACACCAGAATGTTTCCTTCCTGCCTTCCTTACAGGATTAGGCCAGTAATTTCTTCTAACAGCCGGTTCTCCGAACTACTTAGAATGTTAACAACCGGTTCTAGTGAATAGGTGTGAACTGGTAGAATCCCACACCTGATTCCAGGCATTGACTACTCTGATGCTGAAGTCATATTTTTTTGCAATTGAGTTTGGAGTGGTTTACCTTGAGTTTATATTGGTTGTTTGCCCATATATTATTGTGATTGAGGCTGAAGAAGTCATTGACAGACAAGATGTTATAGCAGACAATTTTGTGAACTATGCTTAGATCGGACTTCAGGTGGCACAGTTCCAGATTGTCCAGGTCTAAAATTTTGAGCCTGGAGGCATAGGCAATTCTATTGTGAGTAGAGGAGTGGGGTGCTTTTCTTGAGAAATACCTGTGAACCCTCTCAATTGTGTTAATGTCTGATATATAGCGTGGGTTCCAGGCGGATGAGCTATATTTGAAAATTGGTCTGGCTTTGTATGCCCTAGTTAAAATAAGGTTAACAATTCTTAAAGCCTTTTTGGCAATGCTATTACAGTGAGCTCTGGGGCTTAGATTGTTTGAGATGAGTACTCCTAGGTCCTTGACAGAGTGAGGGTGGTCTATGAGATTGCTTCTGCCTAACTTGTATATAACAACTGCCAACAGCCTCAGTGCCGAGAAATGGGTTTTGTAACTTTACTAACTGAATGTTGCCTCTCTTCTGTAAGAAGGCAGCAGTCAATAACTTTCTCTTGGTTAAAAGTAGCTAATTGATTTTACCATAATTTCTGATCCAAAGTCAGAAACGGATGGTTACAGTACTTAACAAGCCTTGCTTTGTGCATTGCAAGACGTTGGGGGCTGGAAACTGTAAATCAGCAACCTCTTTCACAACTTTTTATTGCAGCAAACAGTTTGTCAGGCCTTTGAAATTTGGGGCTCAGGAAGAAGGGGAGAGAAGAGGTTAAAGAAAAAGCTTTTCACTTCATCTGGCAATTATCTATTGATTCTAAAGTCCTGTATGATTCAACTACATGATGAGCATGGCTTGGACTGAGGATTAGTGCATGCATGGCTTAGATTGAGGATTAATGCATGCTAACATTGCAAGATTATAACCAATTATTGCATTCCATCTGTCTTTTTTTGCAATTAAACAAAACCTGGAGGTTCTGTGTTCATTGTTTGCAAGCTTCCCCAATTGTAAACACTTTTCATGTGATATAAGCCTTTTAAAAGGCAGCTATTCCCATGAGTCACACATTTGCAGGCAGTTTTTTTCAGATATATGGTCTTTCTCGTCCCATTCTCCCTGTCCCATGCTCACTTATTGCATATATGAAAGTTGAAACGCAAGCAAACCTTGGAAGCAAAGGAAATCTCATTGCCCACAAATCAGTTTTCCCTTTTAAACAAAAAGCATGGCTAATTGACAAGAGCCAGACATTAAAATGCAAGCAGAGGAAGATGGTTTGGCCCTTTGATTTCTCTCCCAATACAGCAGAGCTGACAACAAGATAGGGGGTGGGGGGAAAGTCATTAAAGAGGAGCAACAGTGACACCAAAGAAAGGAAAAAGCTGGCACTTTGCTTGTCTTTAAAACAGGTGTTTGTATCACGGAGTATCCTACTGAATTATGGAGTCACTGCAGCTGTTTGTGGACATCGGATTAAAAAAAATAAAGAAAGAACAAGTTCCAAAATTGAAAGCTTGAAATGTTGAGAAGGGAAGAGAAAATTCTCAAAAATGCAAATTGGAGCTTCATTTCTATGAAGTGGAATCCCTCTTGCTATTTTCATCTTGATTTTGCATTTCACTGACAACCTTTCCTGCAATAGCTCTTTGAATTAACTTTCAATGTTGAATTTCAATCATCTTGGCTTCTTTTTAAATTTGACATAGAGGGTTTTCTTTTAATGTTTTAATAATGTATTTGTATACTGCCCAGAGTCCCTCTGTATGCAAGATGAGTGGTTTCTAATTTGCTAAATAAAATAAATAAAAATGCTGCACAATGTTCTATCCCAAAATGAACCAAAGCTAAAAAAAAAAAATAGCGGGTATATTAGCTTCCTTAGAATGGGAGCACCAAACATTTTCTGGACCAAGGATATGGATTTGGTCTTTGCAAAGGGGGCTTACATTTCAAAAACTACTGTGTTTCCCGCAAAATAAGACTGGGTCTTATATTAATTTTTGCTCCAAAAGTTGCATAGGACTTATTTTCCAGTTAGGTCTTATTTTTGGAAAAATATGTTTCCAAATACATCTATCTGGCTGACAATCTTAACTGGGGCTTATTTTCAGGGTAAGGCTTATATTATGAGCATCCTGAAAAATCATGCTAGGGGATATTTTCCACTTGAGTCTTATTTTCAGGGGTCGGAGTTAAGACAAAATCTTGATTGGATTGAATTTCATTCAGTGTAATGAATTAATTAAAGGCCAATGTGGTCCAGAGGTGTTTGGAACCAGTAGTAGTGAAACCCAGTTGCTAAAGTACTTCTAAGCCTTTGGTTCAGTTTGGGGTGCTACATGAAGCATTTTGAACTCTTGAATGAAAGGCAGGATATAAATCTAAATTATAACCATATAAGAACAAAACACTGGTTGCAGGATCTAATTTGGATCGGTCACCAGAACCAGAGGTTTTGTCTTCCAACCTTTCAGAATCATGCTGAAGCCCATCTTCAGGGAACCTCTCTGTAGCAAAACATTGGTTGACTAAAGAAGAAATATGAAGAAACAGAAAACCTCTTTTAGTCCTTCTGTTTAATGTTTGTGAGCTTCTATGGCAAGCCAAACTGATCTTATTTGACTGTGTTCTGACCCTCGCCCTTTTCCAACAAATCAAACACAATCCAAAGGGAACAAAAACCTTGTAATGCTTTTACAAAATAATTAGCTGTGATAAGCACAAGCCTTGCCAAACTGTGCGAGACTTGCCAAAAGATAACAGACAAGAAATAATTTGCAATACAAGAATCTTCAAATACAAACTCAGGACACTGGAATGTCCATGAGGCTGGAGTTTCAAAACGTCTTTGCCATCTGCAAACTGTGTTCATTTCACAGCTGGCTTTTATCTTCTTGAAGGAGGGACCATTACCTTGCAGCCTTATTCCCGAGCTGCCTGTGCTACTGTAGCTGGTCTTTCCTATGAGCAATTCTGCACGCACACGCACTTGGCACAGGCTCCTTGGGAACCTCCTCATCGCTGCTGCCAGCCCCCGCAATCTCTGAAGGCATCAGTCCAGTCCCTAATGGTCCTGGCCCATCATCTGAGTCCTCGCTCTCCTCAGCCGTCCACACCTGCTGCCAGCTAACCACAACAGACAGTGAATATATTCTGAAAGATGCAGAAATCCACAAATTATTACCCTCTCTAGGTTCCAGTTATGCTTTTCTTCCTCCAAAGGACATTTGTTTCATTTTTTTCAGATTGAAGAGAGAGGAAAAAGAAAGAAAGAGAAAGAAAAAAGGAGCTTTTCCTAGTCTTGCCTTTAAAACTGGTTGGATGTCCATGAAAAATCTAAAAACTGCTCCAGAGATGTCCTTAGTGGGTTGAAGATGAAACTGGCTTGCCATATTGATCTTGTTAACAGAAACAAATGGGATGGCAACTTCCTCTGCAACGGAGCAGAATGAAGGTTTGTGACGTTGTACCAATTCTGAAGTGTCTCGCTGCTCTAAATACATGTTTGTTAGCATCAGGGAGCACATCTTTACCACTTTGATATCTGGTGCTTGATGATTGGGTTCTTAAAATAGTCACCTTCTCTATTTTATTGCCAAGTGCCAATCTTGCTCTAGAAAACAAAATAGATGCAATGTGAAGGAATCCGCCCACCTTGACTGCTATCCTAGCAAGGGCAGGATTGTTTACTGGCAGTTCAGACAACAATTATTTTAAAGTGAGGGAAAAATGATCACTCACAGTTACTCCTTTGTCCTTGTCATTGCTACCTGCTCTGCCTAGGTGGGAAACTTTGGTAAGGAAAGGAGAAAAATAAAACAAAATAGGTTTAGCTTAGGTGAGGGCATTGTAATCCTCTGAAATTGTTTATCTCCTTTGCAATAACTCAATGTCAAGACAGAAATCATATAATTCATGAGTTAATTCATGCCTATGACTTTTTTTCGTTGCTTTAAAGGTGTTTAAACACTTGCTGATTTTAAAATGGTAAAGAGCCATGGTGGTTAGAATGCAGTACTGCAGGCTGCTTCTGCTGATTGCCTGCAGTTCAGCAGTTCGATTCTCATCAGCTCAAGGTTGACTACATCCGTCTGAGTCTGGTAAAATGAGGACCCAGATTGTTGGGGGCAATAGGCTGACTCTGTAAACCATTTAGAAATTGCTGTAAAACACTATAAAGCAGTATATAAGTCTAATTGTTATTGCTATTATTCTTGCTGTTTGGTTTGGTCAGGAACAAATAGCTTCCCTCATTTTCTGGAAAATAAAGACAGGGAAAGGTGAAGTGTTTTCAGATGTTAGCCATTTGAGGTAGTCTAAGTAGGAAGCCAAACCATCATTACTAATGCTACCTGTATTGTAAGGTTGCAAGACAGAATCTTGCGAGTTTGAGAGAGTGTAATTCCTCCCCTTATTGTCCCCTCATTACATCATTGTCTGGAATGGACAGTAAGGATGTGAAGATCACCTCTGATCCAATTCAGATCCTCAGTGTAAGGTGGCCCTATGATTCAATGCATTAGACCAGGGGTGTCCAACCTTGGCAACTTTAAGACCTGTGGATTTCATCTTCCAGAATTCCCCAGTCAACCATGCTGGGAATTGAAGTCTAATAAGTCTTAAATTTGCTAAGAGGCTGAATATTATAAGAGTTGAAGTCCATAGTGACTTTACTTTGTCAAGGTTGGAAACCTTTGAATTAGACAATGCGAATAGTGTCAGGAAAATAAGAAGATTTGAATCAGTCGATCGATATACTGAAGTGATTCTGTGGTGGTTTGATTTGATGATTCAATTTGACTTTCCAATCTGATTTGGAAAAGTGATATTATTTGGAGATTTGATCAAGCAGCCTTTGAATCAAATTCCTAAATCAAAACTTCACACAGTCCTAATGAATGCCTGGCGGGTGCTACTTTTCTGCAATCTGCAGTATGAGAGACATGCTAAGTAGTGCAGTTAAGTTATGGAAGCAATTCAGCTAAGGCCTATGCGTAGCTTCTCAAAATTCTCCATTCTGTTGTATTCATAAATTTGTAAATTTTATACACTGCCTGGTGTGATCTACATATTTAGGCAATATGCAACAATAAATAATGTCAAAATACATTAAAATACAATATATAAGAGAGATAAAACTACATAATAATACAGCCATATAACCATCCTAACTCATAGCCATAAATTAATGCAACTGCACTCACAGACACTAATTTCAATGGGCCTGTAAGAACTTATTGATGGAAGAAGGATTATTCACTGGTCTGCTGTTTATGTACTAGCACAAGGATGGGGAAACTTTTTATTTTAAAGGAGAAAGTAGAAGATGCAGCAGGTACGTGTGATTTGATTTGATTCCCCATCTTTAAAAATTGTTAACTTTATTTGAAAGCTAACTGCTTTTGTGTTTCTCCTTCTCAAAGTAACAGATTTTCTTCAGCAGTTTGTGGATAGAAAAAATTTCACTTGGATCTCAAATTTACTCATCTCAGTTCTAGTACATCCAGTTTTCTAATTATATGTTGGAACATCAGATAATAAGGAAGCTAACCTTGATCAGAACATTCAGCAATTATTATCTATGCCAAAAAAAGGGTGAAACAGTTTTTTAAAGTCTAGAACTGTGATGGTGAATCTATGGCACGTGTGTCGGAAGTGGCACGCAGAACCCTCTCTCTGGGCATGCCAACCATCGCCTGTTGCTCTTCCGTGTTCTAGCATGTGCATGTGCACCAGCCAGCTGATCTTTACATGCACAGGAGCTTCAGAAACCAGAACAGCAACTCCTGGCACTCATGAGCGTGCCAAGAAACTGAGCTTCTGGTTTCTGGCACTCCCACGTGCATGCGCCAGGGAGCTGCTCTTCCGGTTTCCGGCATTCCTCCCTGTGTGCTCTCATTTCAGCACTTGGTGCCAAAAAGGTTCGCCAACACTGGTCTAGAACAATGAGATAAAATTTGGAATCACATCAGGCAGACAACTCCCTAGGTTGACTAGGAAATCAACTTCATCAGGAGGCTAAAAGTACTTTTATTGATATTGGCTGAAAAAACAGGTAGAATCCTGAGATTGACATTGTTCAGTACTATCTACTCCTCCTTGTTATACGTCAAAGAATGTAGCTGTCTATTTGAGCTGTTTCCAAATGTTATCTAGAATTTAAAAATTCAAATTTTTAGTTTTTTAAAAAAAGACTTCAGTCCTTTTTACCCAGGTAGTGATTCTTGTGTGTTTCCATCAATGTCATTTTCCTTATTCTCCACAGATTCTTAGCTTTGATTTCATTTATGCTTTAGAATTAATAATTGCAGTAATTTAGAGACTGAAAGCTTGCTATTGATTTTTGCCAAAAAAAAAGTGGAGGGGATCATGAGTGTAACTGTGGAGATGCACTTACTACCTTGACCTCATGTTTTGTTCTTCTCTTAGCTTGATTTACTTTGTAGATTTGCCAGGTAGGATTGTATCTGGCGTAGGTGCTGGATGAGTAGGTGGAAATTCTTGAATAAGAGAACAAGGCTATGCAACCCAACCTTACCCCTTACATTCATTTATGTTGTTGACCTAACCTCTCTGGTTTTATAACAAGAGAAGAATCTGCTTGCAGAATTTTCTGTTGAATTCAATCGAAACGTGCGTGCCTAGTGATAAAAATGAGCCTGCAACCACAAAGAAATATTTATAGTCGTACAGTTAGATTTTTGATGCTCGCTTTAGAGCATTCAGATATTTGCTCCCTTCTTATGAATCCGTCCATCAAAAATGCAGCCTCTCCATGCTTCCACTTCAGGTCTTCGTTGAATTACATTTCACACCATTCTTCTCGGTCTCCGTGTCCTAATGGTTAGGGAAGCTGCTTGGGTTATTCTGGTATGTGGTAGGATCTCCAGAGGCTTTTTAACCAGATCAAGAAAGCATAGCATATATGAGGGGGGGGGGAAGCTCAATTCTGTCTTAATGGGGCTCCCACAGGGGGATAGTAAGAGCAGCTTGACTGGATCTCTGTGGGATACCATAAGGGACTGTGTGGAACTAAGGGGAAGACAGACTTTAGGTATGGGCAGGGAGAATAAGAGAGTTCCATAATTCTGTTTAATCGGTCCACAGAGTCTAGTGAGGTTATTAAGGACAAGTTATATTTTTTCTTATACATTTATGTTGGAGCTTTAAAACTTTCTTTCCCACAGAAACATGGAGAGGGAAGCTGCCTTGCCCTGCTGATGTTATTTTTCCATTCTCTTTCTTCCTTTTCCTTTTGGATTTTTTTTTTAATGTGTGTGATGGGAAGATGTCGCTTCTTTTGAAATGGAAGCCTTTCTTTTGGGCAATGGCAGAGTTTGTCACAGAATGAAAATGGAAACTCTCTTTCCTTTTTCACCGCGCAGGAGAGGCACAAACCAATGTTTTCTAGCACAATCCTCTACGCCTTTTCTCTCAATCTGCCCTCCTCCATGGAAAAGATACCACAATCTCTGGATGCGTAATCCCTATTTTTTTCTTAAGTGTTTAACAATAGTTACCTACAAAACAGGATACAACCCCCCTTTTTTTTGTAATGGCAATGCCACCAATAGAGTACCCCCACTCCCACAAGTAATTTCTTTAATCTAATTTTCATTGACATTAACAAGATCTGAACTTCTGACCTGCAGGTGGTTTAATGAAGTTACTAGGCAACGAAGCTTTTTATATATCATGCTCACTCTTTGGAGTTAATTCTGAATTTGGTAGGCATGTTGCACAAGGTTTTTATTGTTATTATTATTATTATTTAATGGTAGCTTAAGCTTCTTACTGTTTTATAGCTCTATAAGAGAAACGGCATTGTGGAAAGCCATTTAGCATTTTGTAATCTCTTCTTCATCTTATTGTTGCTCAACATTTGGAATGTTGTGATTGTGTTGAGGATATATAGAGGGGTGCAAACCTTCATTTTCCTTTTAAAGAATGGAAATCTAGGCCCAAAAGATTTGCACTGTAGGATTGTTTGGGGAGGGGGAGTTCATTTAGATCAGAGACTACCATATAATCCCATTGAAGCTCAGATTGGCTTATTGCTTGGAAATCGATCAAATACCACTTGGGTCCAACTGGATATTGTTCACGTCTGCATTTATTGCGTCTTGTTATCCTCAAGGAGAGATATAATAAATTATAAATGTATTATAATTTTTAAAATATAAATTCATGAATATAAATTACATTATATATTTAATCAGTGTAAGAAAAACAAGGTTGCACATTAGAGTGGTCAGGATATCAGAGAATGATGGCTTACTTTAGTTAAACAAAGAGATCTTAGAATATATCTTGTTGAGCTGTTACTTTTCTAGGTGTTATCAGATGTCCTTGTTTCTTAGCACCTCTACTTATTTGAATCAACATTGTGTCTAGGTGTTTTATGGCTGACCTAGCTGTTTGTATTTTCCTTGGAGACAGGGCACAGTAGAGAAGGATGTGTACTAAGAAGGAAGAAGTGATTTTCCTTGCCTATCCTAAGGTTTTCTTCTTCAACCCAACACTTTGTACACTAACATGGGTGGGTTGGCTTGTTTGCAAGTCAGTGCCTTGTATTGGTCTGGTTAGTCTGTAGTTCAAGGTAGTATGCCAATGTAGACAATTGTCTTAGTTCAGCAAAAGATGTTTAATTTAATTTGAGGTACGTACATAGTGTGTATGCAGCAAAGGAGTGTTTCTCTATTCCTATAATTAAATCTGTGCAGAAAAAAAGAGAGAGAAAGGTTTCATGAAAGTTACTACAGAAACATTTCTGTCAAAGGGCCTGACCCAGCAGAAGACTTTTGTCAATAATAGTAATAGCAATAGACTTACATACTGCTTCCTAATGCTTTACAGTCCTCTCTAAGCAGCTTGCAGAGTCAGCATATTGCCTCCAACAGTCTGGGTCCTCATTTTACTGACCTTGGAAGGATGGAAGACCGAGTCAACCTTGAGCCAGTCAGGATCAAACTCCTGGCAGTGAGCAGAATCAACTTGCAATACTGTAAAATAACCACTGCACCATCAATAACAATAAAAGTTCAATCCATATAATTCTTGAGTAAGAGAAAACTATATTTCTTGCTCCTCAATTCAGTGAGATGAGGATTGAGAACTCTCTCTCCTTCTCTCTTTCTCTGTGTTAATGTGCCAAGCATTAGTTTGGCTAATTATTACAATGTTTTAACAATTTTATTTACACTAAATAAAATCCTATAAGTAGAAAGATGCAAAAGTATTAACCACATTATAAGAGCTCAATATGCCGAAAAGAAATATTGCAATCATTTGTCCTCTGGAGAAGACAAAGGTATTAATTTGGTTGGTCCACAGTGTGTCTCATTTTGGCAATATATCAAACCCTTGCAGTGCTATCGCTCTGAATCAATTAGAAATTACTCACTGGGCAAATTGCATTGCAAAAGCTCTGATTTGTTAATGCTCCTTTCAATCTTAGAAGACTAAAAGCCGGAAAGTAATAAATACGACAGAGCAACCAACATGTTGTTTTTATTCAGATGGATTGGAATCTATTTGCTACAGTATTTGCTTTTAATATTTTAATTTTTCAAACACTGCATAGCGAGACCTATAAATATTGGGTAGTGGATTTTTTTTTCAAATGATGGAATTTTCTTGCCAAAGGGTGGTTTGTCTCTTTGAGCAACATTTTATATGTGTGTGTATATGTGTGTGTGTATGCATATTGCTTCAAAGTATGTTTTACTATACATTATAATATTATTAGCCTTTTTTCATATGACAAAAGAGTTACATTTTTGGCTTTCTTCTGCTCTATGGTGATTTTTATCTTATTGTATCCATATAGGAATCAGTGCTTAAACATCATTTGGGGGCTCCCAACTCAAATTTGTAATACTTTCCCCTCTCTCACACATGTCCTATTCCTCTTTCTCTTTGTGCATATTTCGAACTGCAATTTCATATCTACTCCACACTTCCTCCTTTCTATGAGCTACTGAAACTAATGTTGTGCCAAAAACTACAATGCAATTGCTCCTCACAAACGATGATCCCTGGTGAGTAGGATGTCTCTTTTTCTACCTCACCCTCAAGGGCATTTAAGAATTCATATAGATTTTCTCTTGGGCAATTTCTTTGAATTGAAGGTATTGTTGGAAATGGCAGAGGAAGTATTTTTTTCTCCCAAGTGTTGCTTTGTATACCTGCATCTTTCTGTTGCATCTTCCCTTCCTGCATAGAGTTTCCAGTCTGAAAAAGACCCATGGGAAGATTTCCATCATGAGATCTTTCGTTGGAAGAGTGAGAATCCAAGGAGATAAAAGGCTATGGATCACACAATTAAAGACAGGCCATTCATGTTTCTTTTAGGGATAATCGGAGGGGTATTTAAGAAAGAAACTAAATATATCATAATACATGTACTAACAGAGGCAAGAATAACCTGCACACAAAGTTGGAAACTAGATAACGTCCCCACAGAAAGTATGATAATAAAAAAAATAATGGACAGTGCAGAAATGGCCAAACTCACACTAGAATTGCAAGATAGAGAAGACATGGAATACTATACAGTCTGGGAAAAATGGTACAATTGGTTAGACTGCAGGAATAAAAAATAATGTAAATATGTATATATTGATTTAATTGGAATAGTTGATGTCACATCACTGTGAAGATTGTATGTGTGTTGTTTTTATATGTGTTGTTTTTTTAATTGTGAAAAAGTTTAATAAGAATCATTTTTTTAAAAAATAAAGCCAGACCATTTATGCATGCCTCCTGGCTATGTCATTGCTAAATAAATGGAATAAAATTGCCCAAAGTCCACTTCTCTTTTTGAAATAAAATTTGAAAGCAAATCAGGCTAAGCGCACTGTAAATCATACTGCCATCATACTGAAGGACAGAAAATTGTGTGTTCTTTGGTAGATATCAAACTTGGAAGTGGGGAAGAGTGGTATAAAGTTGAAAGTTAATATGCCATCAATCAGAAAGGTTAAACTTTTTTTTTTATTTAAAAGCTATAAGTAAGTGACAAATATAGTTCAAAGAGCCCTGGTAAAAATGAATTATTTTTAAAGACCAAATGGAAGGTACAAAGGAAGGACAGAGAGAAAAAGAAAATGGATTTGCTCTTACAAAATCCCTAGGATAGAAACCTATTTTTACTTTAACACATTCTCACCAATATCAAAACTCTTTCTATATTCACCTTCTTTGTTGATGCTCCCCTTCCCTCTCTTTCATAGCTGATAGATTCTCCCCTAAAATTGTTAATGACGAACAGAAGAATCAAAGAAATGGCATTTAGTTGTTTTGTCTTCTAAAAATAATTTTTCCCTACACATTTTACTGCTCAGACACTAGATCTTAGTGTTTGACATCCTGCGATCAGAGTGAGAGATCTGTTACAAAGGATGATCTATTCTTGTCTATGGAGATTCTCAGTCAACCAGGTCAAAGTTGTCTCAAAGGTGCTTTTTTTCTTTTTCAAAAGGCAGCTGGACTGTTTTTTTAATTGAGGAGAGAGAGAAAGAAGGAGATGTTTCACTTATCATCCAAGAACAGATGAAGCTTCTTGATTGAGAAGTAAAATTATTTCTTCTTCTTCTTCTTCTTCTTCTTCTTCTTCTTCTTCTTCTTCTTCTTCTTCTTCTTCTTCTTCTTCTTCTTCTTCTTCTTCTTCTTCTTCTTCTTCTTCCTCTTCCTCTTCCTCTTCCTCTTCCTCCTCTTCCTCTTCCTCTTCCTCTTCCTCTTCCTCTTCCTCTCTCCTCCTCCTCCTCCTCCTCCAAAAACAGTCCAGTAGCCTTTTGAAAAAAAAGGGCATTTGAGATGACTATTCTTATTTTGCTAGCTGAGATCCAATTATTTACTATCCCTTGATAATTAACCACTTAAACTTGGTTTACCAGAAACAAAACTGTTATAAACACACTACACGAAATTTATATAATTTAGTTTTGTAACAGCACCACCTGACATCATGCAGAGATGGCAATGATGCCAGAGCTGTTGTTGTTGTTGTTGTTGTTTTAAATTAAAGTAGTTTCCTTGATCTCAATTGTTGTAACAAATTAGCCCTTGGTTTTCATTCAATTCCACCCCACACCCTAAGCATGAATGAATGGTCTGATTTTCCTGGCTAAAAAGTCCAGATCAGGTCTTACCAAACACCCAGTAGATATAGACACAGATGTTGGGGGAATTTTAATTAGTGCCCAGCAGTCAGGAGGACAGACATGCAATGTTCAATAAAGCAACTCATTTTTATCTCAGAAGTGCTTCTTAGAATGTTAATAGAAGGCCTTTCAGAAGTTTTTGAAAGGTACAGGTATGCCTACTCTTCACTGCCTCTAGGTACAGGTTGATGTAAGAAATCTTAACAACCTCTTGCCCTTTGATTCTGCCTTTTCAGGGGAACAAAACGGCTTCTAATGTGCAAACATGTGTATTTTTCCATGCATTAATGCAATCAGCAGCAGGTAAGATTTCAGAGGATTATTTCCAATCAGTCGAGAAGAGGTTTTCTTTTGTAGGCTTGATGAAAAATTGTTAATGTGTTGCTGTGGTGTTTTATTCAAGGTGAAAATTCGACTTTAATCACTTTCAAGGAGAGGCAGAAACTCCACCACTGTTCACTTTTAATAATGCCAAGGAAAGTCATACATACTAAATCTAACATAATGAACGTAGCATGTTAGTGAGAAATAGAGGGCTCTGATCTTACCACCTCACCCCTTTCATCCATAATTCCTTTGGAACTCTGCGCTATATACACATGAATGCTAGGAAAGGCTTATGATTAATATTATTTTAATGAATTATACAATCATTGATGGTGATTCACCTAAAGAGATATTTAAGTGAAATTTGGGCAGAAGTGAATAGAGTAAATGCTACAAAATGAGAGCAATTCCTACATTCACCTGCATAAGATTGGACCCCCAGATAAAGGTTTCTTTAAGGTTCTGTTAAAGAGATCCTTATAACCTATTGCAGGCTTTTTTATAGCATTTTCAAAAGTGGCAATCAAGAATGAAATTTAATAAAGCATCTCTAAAGCCACAATAGTGTAAGACAGGGTTTTATTACAAGACTGAATTCAGATCACCCATTGAACTGAATCTTTGAGCAGAATCACCAAATCAGATCAAGACATTGCATGAAATGGCCACATCCAATGGTGCCAACTAGCTCTTTGATAAGAATCTGTGTCATGGCACAACCTCCACCACCAGCTGTGGTGGCACAGGGGTTAGAATGCAGTACTGCAGGCTACTTCTGCTGATCACCGGCTGCCTGCAATTTGGCAGGTCGAATCTCACCAGGCTCAAAGTTGACTCAGCCTTCCATCCTTCTGAGGTCAGTAAAATGAGGACCCAGATTGTTGGGGGCAATGTGCTGACTCTGTAAACTGCTTAGAGAGGGCTGTAAAACATTGTGAAGCGGTATATAAGTCTAAGTGCTATTGCTAGTGCTATTTTGAGCATGCATGTGCTGTCACAATAAATGTAGAAAATTGTAGATTACAATTTGAGAATTGTAATACTGTTGTACTGCTTGCATTACTTTGATCCTGTATTGGACCCAGCCCAACAACAAAATAGTACAATCCAGCCAAAATTCAACTCTTTGTTTGCTTACACTCAATAGACAGAATCTTGCCAGCGTAAACTTCTGCTAATTTCATCCTAATGGATCTTTTTCAGCACATTCTAGGAAGTGGCTGTCCTAACTCTCTTCCTCTGTCTCCAATCCAACTCTTGGCTGTCTCGTCTCTTGTCTCACCTCCTTCCTTGGAATGAGCTCCCTCCTTTTTGAGGGGAGGGGGAAATTGGCACTTTTTTGGCCCATTGCACCACCTCCCCATCCATAGGAATCTTTCCTCACATCTTTCTTGACTCCCAGCATAGCTGCTTCTGGGTGTGTCTTTGGATGATTGCTTATTTTATGGACTCTTCCACATGCCTGCATAAACTTCTTGTGGAATGCACTTGACTGTTACATTTTGAATCAATTAACTCTTCAAACTGAACTGACTTCTGGAACTGAATTGATGTGTCAGATTAGATCTTGAGAGATTCGCACTTCCCCAACATAGGACATTAATAAGGGAATGCAGCTGAAGGCACAGCGGCAGAGATGTCAACAAAAGCTTTGATGAAAGATATCTTTCCTAAGCTGGCACTGAAACCTAAGACAGTTTGGCACTACTAGTAACAGAAGGGAGAATGAATTGCACTTAAACTGAGAAATGTGCTAGGCTGAAAAATCACTGCTTACAGAGAGAAAAGGAGCAATTCACAAGAAAGGCAGTCTTTTTTATGAACCGCCAGATTGCAAGAACACAAGTGAGTGGTCAGAGGAGGAGACCTGAATTCATTGGTAGCCTCACACTGCAATGAACAAGGACACACATTCAACTGTGCAGCTACTAAGATTGTTGGATGAGCAGGCACAAAAACAGCCTCGTCAGTCAACAAGTGTTCTGATTTACCATCAGTATATTGAGTGCTTAGAAGGCAAGGGCTGAGCAACACAAGCAAATGACAGCCAATGACTTAAAAGCCAACCCCAATCAGCATCTAAAAAGCCATAGACACCATATAAATACCATACACAGAACAACACAGGCTGTGCTACAGAGGAAGTTCCCTGAAGATGGGTCCCAGCACGAGTCCAAAAGCTCGGAAAACCAAACTTCTGGTCCCAGTGACTGACCCAGATTGGATCCTGAAAGATTATGTTGGATCAAATATATTTGCCTTCATTCATGAAAGACAGTCTGGCATATGAGAAAGGATGAAACCCATTGAAAGGCTTTAGGTTTGGGATGGCGGATACATTTCACAAATAAAATAAAAACAAGTACTTTGTGGAAAGCATTTTGCAAACCTGTGACCCATAACGAGAGGTAGAATTAATAGTTTGAGTAGAGCTAAAAATCAGAGCAGCAACTGCTTAAATTATTTTTCCAGCTTTTTATGCAAGGCTGGAAAAAAAGAGGATATGATCAGAGGGTAATAGAGGAAGTGACTTTTACCTGGTCACACCATTTATGTATGCACAGATTTATATACTACCTGTTCCATTGACCTCTCAGTGCTATCTATAGTAATGCCATGCTGAACAATTCTGCTGCAGTTTACCTACCAATATCAATTCAACCTGCTGAAGGAAAAAAAAGTTTTAAGAACAATTGGAAGTGTTGTATAATAGCCTTGCATTTATTTAGTTCCTGGGAGGCTTACTGGTACTATGGACTCCCCAGAAGCATACAGCCTCTCTGATTTTCCATATTTCTATTAAATTTTAAAGGAAGAGTCCAGGAAGGAATTCTTCCCATTGGGTTTTTTTTCAGACCAAGAATTACAGTTATGCAGGGAGACATCGGGACGATTGAAACATGTTTTTAAAAAAGAAAACAACTTTATGGAATAGCCCTGAAAATAAGGCAGAAACATAGAAACCTCTTTCGTATAGGAAAAACCATCCAGAAAATTGTTAGGGCAGCAGGAATAGTTTACAACCAGGGATGGTCAGTGGCACTTCCTTTCACCCCAACAGAGCTCATGGGTTTTTTTTTTAAATTGTTTTTATTGCAATTTTCAAAAATATAAATCTTATTTATATTTATAACAGTGTTTTGGCATCGATAAATACATATATCTTATATATCTTATTATATACACATCTACATTAATAATTTCTTAAGGTCTCTTGTTTTATTTACAATCATCCATTCTTCCCAATCTTTATATCTATTTTTTAACCACTCATACCATTTATCCCATCTTGCGTAATAGTCGGAATCCTCTTTTTCTTTCATTTCCAATGTGAGCTTGTCCATTTCCACGCATTCCAGTATTTTTTGTATGACTAAATCCTCTGAAGGAATATTAGCTCCTTTCCATAATTGTGCAAAAGCTATTCTGGATGCTGTCAAAATATGGAGTATAATACTTAATATTTTTAGGGTATTGTCCTGGGATTATTCCTAATAGAAAAAAAATCTGGTTTGAGTTTGATTTGGTGTTTAGTGATCTCTTGTAGCCAGAAGAGCTCATGGGTTTTACGTTCTAATCAAACACTGAAAAACCCAAAACAAAACTCCCAACCCACCATAGCAACCTTTCACTTCCAGGTTGGTCCAGGAGGAAAGGATAGGTGGGGATCATCTAGATTTTTCTGCTGGCTATTCCAGAGTCCTGAAATCTCCATTGGGAGAGGACAGTCTTAGCTGGTCCTGGAGATTAAACCTGAAGGCATTTGTCTGCGAAACATATTCCTTATTTAGGAACTGTCATTCCATAGAATAATATCAGAAAATGCACCCCAGGAGAACAGACTTAGAGCACCATTGGCTACTAATGTCAGTTTTCTCTGGTTCTTTCCTGGTCCCTTTCCACACTCGAGGACTCATCAACACCATTTATTTGGCCCCATTTTGTCAATTTGCTATTCTCCATCAAAAGAAATGCAAAGAAATTGCCTCCTGTAATGCAGTGATACAATGAATACTCCCAAAACCAGGTCCTTCAAAAGTAATGAACATCTGCTAGACTTTTTGAGTCACATTCAGTTGTAGAGTCCTGTACTGTAATTACACTGTCATTTTTTGGGGGGAAGGCTGATGGCACAGACAGCCCACATCATTGGCTGTTATGATGGCCAATGTGTCTGACCAATTGCTGTAACACTGTTAAAGGAAGCAATTAAACATCTCTGTATTTTCACAGAGAGTGTCCACCTTGTGCATCTCAAAAGTCTATTTCAGAGCCTTCCTTCCTTCCTTCCTTCCTTCCTTCCTTCCTTCCTTCCTTCCT
>NW_020769328.1:4734509-4808452 GCF_900518735.1 Pseudonaja textilis | reverse complement strand
TTCCTTCCTTCCTTCCTTCCTTCCTTCCTTCCTTCCTTCCTTCCTTCTTACCATCCCCAAAGAGAAAATCTAGCTACAGTATTAACCTAAAAAAGAATAATACAGTGCATTAATGCCATCTTTTAAGAATGACACCTTGGAGAGTCTTACATGATGTGGACAGAGAATTCATAAATTGCAGGAAACCCTTTGAGAAGGTACAATCATCTTCATGGCTACAGTGAAACACGCACAGAGACATGAAAACATACGTTCTTTTTCCTGATGACTATAAACACAGCTGTGCAATTTATTATTTTGAATAATTTTTAGAGCAGAGCTAATGTAGGCTGTTTCTCCTCAACATCTCCACTGGAACAAACATGGAAAAGCATGTATATCCAATATTCTTAGCCTTGTATCCTTTATGCATAATTACTCCACAGGTATTTCTGCCAGGACCCCTCATTCTAGCAAGGTTCCCCTTCCCCAATCAATTGAAGAACAAAGGCTCTGGGCTCTGACATGCTGGTATCTTTATGCTTTCTCCTGTTCCATTCCTTATTTTGAAACCTACTCACTGATTACAACAACCAATACAGCAGAATACAAAGCTTCCAAACTACAGATGGTCTGAATCCATTCTGGGTACAAGGTTTTATTTGGAGGACAAATTTTGGAATATTGCTGTGTAATATTTTACTCATGCCCTAATTGGAAGAAAAGTCTTTTGCTCCCACCCCAAAGGTGCTTTTTCAAGAGGCAACTGGACTTTCTGGTTTTTCTTCTTCTCATCCAAGAAGCTTCTTCAGCTCTGACTGGATGGTGGAGAACTGAAGAAGCTTCTTGGATGAGAAGCGAAACATCTTCAAAGAAAAAGAGCTGAAGAAGCTTCTTGGAATAGAAGTGAAACATCTTCAAAGAAAAACAAGGAAGTCCAGTTGCCTCTTGAAAAAGCACCTTTGAGACAACCATGACCTGGATGACTGAGAATCTCCTTAGACTTAGATGGGGGCAGGGCCAGTCAGCGGTGGTATTTGTTGGTTCTCCGAACTACTCAAAATTTCCGCTACCGGTTCTCCAGAACTGGTCAGAATCTGCTGAATATCACCACTGCTCAAAATATTTCATTCTTCCAGGAGGGTGGTAGGTACTAACTTTCTACAATGGCAAAGTGCTGTGATGACTTGGCTTCAGCCAAGAGGAGTAGAGAGCCAACGACTTGGAAGGCAGTCCTAAGCAAGTGTTCCCATCAGTGAGAAATTGACTCATAGCTTGGAGTTAATGCTTCTTGCCGCATTTCCTCCTATGATGCAGCAGAGCTGGAAATTAATCAGCTCCACTGCAGAAGGTCCGTAGAAACCCCATGACATTTTTTCTTCTTACAATCGAAGGGTTGGGGGGAGAGCAACCGTGGTAATCAACTGTATTGCTGGACTCTGAGCAGGGTACTTGAAGGATTCCAGCACAAAGGGTACCATGTAAAATATTGTGTGAACACGATGGCCAGGAAGGTATAGAATAGGAAAGGATGGGAAGTAAACAATTGTGGTTCTTCACACTATCTTCTAGGAAATTGAGGAATGAAGGCCAAGAAAATGCAACATGAAATGCAACATTAAATGCAACATTAAATGCAGAACATCTTCTGAATAGCCAGATGATTCAGGAAATATGCAATAAGCACTTTCAAATTCAGAAGGGTGCAGCAGGCACATTGGCCTTCAAGCTAAGCCAGAGGAAGGGGACTTGCAGTGTACAAATACTTCATACTTCCTTTAATTCCTGCCATGTTATGAAGATCTCTTCCTCCTATGTAAACCTAAAATGGTGCAGTATTAGGACTTCAAAACGAGGTTCCTTGTTCCCTGAAAAAAAGTGTTATTTAAAAAAAAAAAAATTTGGGGAGTGCATTACATAGGGATAATGGCAATGATGATGACGATGCCATTTATTTTACAGATTCCAAGGTTTGGATCTGTTTTGTGCAGAACAGGAGATATTTCATTTTCATTTTCAGGCATACAGTGTTATTTCTTTTTTTAAAAATGATATTTTTGAAGTCAATCTACAGCAATTTAAAAAAACACAAACAAAATAAAGAAATTATAACAAAGAGTTCAGATAATTCCCCCCTTTCAGCTCTATGCAAATAAATGTATTGTGGAAGAAATTTGATGTTCTTCCAACAGGTAGCTTGCAGATAGATTTCTATGCAGAGTCCCGCCCAATTCTTTGGAATTTTGAGGGGGGTGAATACTCCACAAGGATGCCTCTGTGATACTGCAGAGTTGCTCTCCACTCTCCATGAATGCAGCTCTGAGGCTTCACCTCCCTTCCAGTTCGCACCACTGAATCTTGCACGAACGTGTTGCATTTTGCTGTGTTCAGCACTGTATGTGTTGGCCTCAGCATTTCAAAATCAGCTGTTACACCATCTGGCATTCATAAACATTACAGGCACAGCATGGCTTTTTAACCTGCAGCAACCCTGCCAACTTTCTGGTGTTTTTCTCCCTCTCCTACCCCTTCCCCCCCCATCTCTTTCCTCTTGGGAAATGATTTGCCTGTTTGCTCTCCAGGGTAGCTGAAAAATAAAACAAGGTAAGACCAGATAAGGGTTTGTTCATACTGGAACTGGAGAGGTTGAGTGACTCATTTTACTTAGGATTCTTGTTTTCTGATACTACGTAGGCTGCAGCAATTTGACCACTGATGTCCAACAGAAATGGACAAAGAGTGGGTCGAAACTTTGATTTCTCCAAGGCTTTCTTCTCTTCCCCCCCCCCCCCCCCCCCCCACAACCAAGGATCCACAGTGTGAAGAGCAAAAAATGGGCAGAGTATCTTGGTTGCCATCTTGAGCACACTCTGCAAAAAAATCTGCACTCTGCCCTTGTTCCTAAGGTACTAAGGTAGAATCTGTATCCATCATTCTGCAGCCTTGCTGGCTAACTTTTCTTTCTGCTCTCCTTGGTCTTTGAAGGCAAGCGAGGGAGCCAGCGACCAGAAAGAGAATTGCACAAAGGCAAGTGAGGTGCCTTCATCCTTCTATAGATTCTGTTTTGAAATTATTCCTGAAGAAGCATTGACATAACCTGCTTCAAAACAAAGTGGAATTCTTCCTTACAGAAACAAATACCTTTAGCTCTTTACTATTGTGCATCTCAATAAAGGCTCCCTGTTACCCACTCAGGAGAATGTGACTAACATTTTCTTTGTTTTCTTTGAAAAACATAGTTCAAAGGTGCATTTTTCCCATCAAGTAGAATAAGCATTTTTTTTTTAAAAAAAATAGAAACACAACAACTACACAATCGCTCTAGAGAAAACTCTTTCCCCAAACCCTGCAATAATCTGATGGTAGACAAGTGCTATTGTTTATTTCTGTTTTTCTACTTCTTCTAAGGTTAGAGGTAGTGGTTTCCTCTGTCCAGTCATATTCAACTGTAGCTCATCTCCAATTCCTAGCTAAGGGAGCCAGCATTGTCTTAAGATGCTTCCGTAGTTATGTGGCCAGCAGTGGTAGGATTCATTTTTTTTTTCCTACCGGATCTGTGGGTGTGGCTTGGTGGGCGTGGGAGGGGAAGGATACTATAAAATCTCCAGTCAGAGGTGGTATTTGCCAGTTCTCTGAACTGCTCAAAATTTCTGCTACCGGTTCTTCAGAACTGGTCAGAACCTGCTGAATACCACCTCTGGTGGCCAACATGAGTATATGCCAAAAGTGCACAGAGAGCTATTATCTCCCCCCCTTGCCTGAAGTGGTACCTATTTATCTACTTGCATTTGCATGCTTTCAGACTGCTAAGTGGCAGCAGCTCAAGAAAGGAACAGGAGCTCACCCCATCATGTCGTGCTCAGGTCTCGAATTCAGACTGTCAGCTTCCTAGCTGACAAGCTCAGCGTCTTTAACCACTGAGCCCCTCCTATTTCTCCTACTGAAGCCTAATGTGAAGCCTTTTGCAAACTAGACTGAGCTGGAGTCTATGAAATAAATTTCTAATGAAATCTTTTTCTGGAAAACCATAGACAGCAGGGTAAATTAAATCAAGGATATATTGTTAACTGTCACACTGTCATTTTTACTCTGTGGATTCTTAGCCTAGCCTGATGGTCATTTCTCAGACTACTTCCTAGAGATTGGTTAAGTATAAACATTTTGCTGATCTATTTTATAATATTAATATTTAATACTTTTCTTAATAGAACGATAAAGTTGGGAGGGATCTCAGGGCTAACTAGCATAAACTCCCAGAAGGTGAACTTTCAAAATTCTGCTGAATCATCTCCTGTTTGTTAAGGAGAAATAGGCAACTTAAGAAGCTGTTGGACGTAAGCAGCAGCATCAATCCCTGAGCTTTCGAATTAGAATTTCTTGGATCTACTCAATCCTTAAATTCTGCATTTAGGTTCCTTCTCAATTGGAATTGGTATGGTGACCCTCCAAGGAATGCTGCATTAAGTTGGTTTTGCATGATAGGAGGCACAAGTGATAGTTGACTGTGGTCTTCTAGCTCTTTAAAGACACATTCCTCCCATGTAAGAAGAAAACAGCCCGACCTCAACTAGGTTATCTCCATTCAAGACCATTTGCCATTCTGACATTAGCCTGATCCATCCATGAGCCAAGAAGTGATCAGGAAGAAGATTATAACAAGGACTTAGATTACTGGGGGCAATAGGCCGAGACTGTAAACCATTCAGACAGTGCTGTAAAGCACTATGGTGTTAATCGAAGCCTAGCATTCCCCAAGCAATTCCTCAACAGACACACTGACCTGTAACCAGCCTACAAATCCCTCAGAATCCAAACCAACCACACAACCAACCAGAGACAGCAACAATCCTCAACCAATCCACCCCAACCAGTATTTCACTTCCCAAAAACCCTCAGCTGATGTAAGCTCCTCATCACAAGATCCTTCATGAGACTCTCACTGATAATCACACCTGACCCATCACAAGACCCTCACTTGACACACCCACACCTTATAAACAGAAGAACACTGACACTGATATCCAGAGGTTCAGCAGGTTCTGGAGAACTGATAGTGGAAATGTTTGCCCCCCACCTCCACGCATGCATGGATGACTGCCCACAACCACCGTGCATGAACCCTACCCTCAGGATGCGCACATGATTCCCCATGCATGCGCCTTGCTCTTTGTGCATGCACATGCAACCCTCCTGTGTGTGCCCCCCACGCCCCCTGCGCATGCACGGCAGAGACCCAAAGATCAGCTGGATGATGGGAGGTACACATGCATGCACGGCGAAGCTGAGCTGGAGGCGACGGCTCACATGCCACCTCTGGCACATGTGCCATAGATTCAGGGGTGGGATTCTACCAGTCCGAACCTATTCGCTAGAACCAGTTGTTAACATTCTAAGCAGTTTGGAGAACCGGTTGTTAGAAGAAATTACTGGCTAAACCTGTAAGGAAGGCAGGAAGGAAACATTCTGGTGTTGCTTAAGAAACTGCCTCTCTGTTAACCCTTCTTACGTTCTTGGCAGGACTAGACTTCCTGTCTCAGGAACTTCTCTGGAGTTTTTTCCCCCTCCTTTGCTGGTACTTTGCTTGTGTGGAGTGACCATTCAAAGTTACAATGGCACTGAAAAAAGTGACTTATGACCGTTTTTCACACTTACAACTGTTGCAGCATCCCCACAGTCATGAGAGGCCAGGCGAGGAGATGTGTGCTTCAATGTGAGTGATATTGAGTTGGCCATGCCCAGCCAATAACATGACCACCAAGCCACGCCCACCAACTAAGCCCACAGAACTGGTTGTTATAAAATTTGAATCCCACCCCTGCATAGGTTCACCATCAAGAGACTGGCCCAAAGTCACCCAGCTGGCTTTCATGCTAGAACTCACAGTCTCCCTTTTTCTAGCCTGGTGCCTTAACCACTAGACCAAACTGGCTTGTTCAGCAGACAACAGGAATGATTTGCAGAAATACACATGCAAAACAGGAAAAAGAATTTATATTCACTGCCAATTGGTCACAAACCCAAGTAAGTTTGAGGATTCAAATTGTGGGGGAAAGGGGGAGTCAATAGTATATTAAGAACAATCTTAATTTGAATCCAGGGCACCTACATTGAAGCCTAATGAGCTAATGATTATACTAGCCTCCAGATTTCTTTTTAATCTTAGGGCCTTTGATTTGCTACTATTGTTTATTCATCTTTTTCCTCCTTCACACCACAGTGTGGCATAGAGTGTGCCTTCTATTGCAGCCTACCGAGTTTCTGATGGGGGAAAATATATTGCAATTCTACTCCCTCTAACTCTAGGTTTTCCAGGTAGGAGAGTCTGATTTGATGTCATTAATCACTTTCCCCACAGGCACATTCCTTGCAAAGTTGGAAGTAACACCACTTCCAGCTATAAACCTATTACACTGAATTCCTGGCAGCTACAACGGGAATTCGTGACTGCCCGCCAAAGAGGTACCGTATCTCAAAAAGCACACCAGAACTCAGAAGCTGAACTTTGCATTTATTCTAGAAGGAAGGCATTCTTTATACCAGAATGCGGGCAACACTGGATGATAAGATAACTGAAGAAGCCAAGATGACCAGGTTGATGTGATGGATGTTACTTTCTGATTTCCTTTGTTTTCTTGTTTATGTTAATTGATTTTTTATTTTATTTTTTGATCAAGTTACGGAACTAACCCATTTGTATGTGCAAATAAAAGAGGATCATTAAAGGATAAAGACAATAACAGAATGGAGTATTTTCACAGCAGGAGGAACAGTGGATTTCATTATACAATTCATATTTTGCAGTTGAAATCATGCAAAATGTTTACCTACTGGTAAACATATTACTTCCTACCAAATGACTGACTCCTATACCTGTTCTGGAGCACCGCTAAAAAAGCAAATTTGCACTTCAATAGCTGCGAGTAGAAAGGGTGAATCTGACATGTTCGTGTGAATCTGACATGTTCAGATTTAGCATAAAGACGGCCTCCAAAATTTCAAAGATGAAAATGCACCATTGTCTCCTCACCCCTACAAACTATAACTGCACAAACTAGAAACACTAGCACTATTGGAGAAATAGTATCAGTTAGAGGGAAAACCATCCAGCAACCCTTGCGATGCAGGGAGAGGGTATATGGATTCCCAAGTGATTTTGGTCATATCATCATATCATGGTCTAGTTCATATGAAATTAATGGAGCATCCGTAGAAGAGCATGCCTGAATGTGAAATTGAATGTTTTAAGCAGTTGTTCCAAATTTCTGTCCTTTCAAAATAGAAATATATATGTGTCATGATAAATCAAACCCCCACGCAAGCAAGTTAGATGAAAGCTAAGCAGCTTTCTCTGTTTTGACTTCAAGTCAGTCTCAACCATATGGTAACTATATAGCAACTATGTACCCTTTTCAGAAGGGCTTTGCCATTTCCTCCTTCTTAGGGCTGAGTGAAGGTGACTGGCCCACAGTTGCTTACTTGGCTTCTATGCCCAAGGCAAGACTAGATCTCACTTGGTCCCTAGCCTAGTACCTTTAACCATTATATCAAACTGGCTCTCAGCAAGCAACGATATTATCCAACAACCTCCCTTTTAGTACATGACGTATTTCTTTCTTGCCCAATTCTTATCCCATGTAAACATTCATTTTATCTATGAAACGTCTTACATAAATTTATTTATTATTGGAAGGGAATTATGGTATCGTAAAGTTTGAAAATCTCTGCTTTGATAACTGTTGGATAAAAGTTTCCTTCTCTTAAGGGGAGAAATCACCCATCTCATTTTTCTGGTGAAGAGTTTTGAAACCCTGGTTTCACCTATCCCTAGAATGTGTTGGTTTTACACATGTTTTTTTTTTTTTATGGCCATTGTCACAATAGTGAGAAACAAAGAAAGGCTGCTTCCGGTTTGCAGGGCTTCGGCGGCAGGCAGGGATCCACGATTGTGCGTGGTTTCTGCCTGGGCTCGCCGCTGGAGCGGTCCGAGCCAGTTTAGCTTCGGGGATAAGCCACCCTGTAGAGGTGGTGAAGAGGGGGGAGATCCCAGCGGGGTTGAGGAAAGCCGCATCTTTCCTCAGCTGGCTAAACTCCTTTTCCCGAAGGCAGTAAGAGCGTCGGTCAGAAATGGCCGCCTCAAAGAAGAACTCGACCAGAAAAGAATGTGCAGGAGGAAGTTAAGAAGTGAAAGTTTTGGCTGACCGGGATAAGAAGCAACAACCAAGGTATCCTGGAATTAAAAATTTATGAAAGATACATCGTTCCCAAAGAAGATCTGGAAGCAGCGAATGAAAGTGAAAAGGGAAAGTTTTTTTTTTCACTCTCCTTCCTTACAGTGACAGTGAAGACAGATGAATGAGAAATCAGAAAAACCCGCTTTGGCACCAATAGGTAATTAAACTGGAAATATAATTAAATGCCAAGGGGACAATAAAGATTTCTGAATATTAAAAAAATCCTTTTTTTGCTATAAGTGGGAAGGGAGAGGAAAAGAATAAGAGCAGAATTTGGAAGGAGGAGCCTGCCTGGAATTCAAAATAATTTAAAGTTGAATCCAAACAAGACTTCTAAAAGATACATTTTAACTGGAACTTTGCAACTAAATAGTAGCCTCAGGAAGAGAAAGTGAAAAAAGAAGAAAGTGCTAAAAGAAACAGCTTGTGTGTATTTGGATTGCTTGGTGACTTTGGGACTTTTGGAAATTATATCTGAATGACTAAAACAATTGGGTGGTTGTTTAAAAAAATTCTACAATGGCATCACTTGTGGATGAACTGAAAATAGAATTTAAAAAAAATAAAGAAGAGGAAGAAGAAGGGAAGGCTCTTCTGGCTCAGTTTTTCAATTTTTAGAAATGGCGATCTGTACCTAGGAGAAGCTACAAGAAAAGACTATGCAACAAGAAGATTGGGACAAAGAAGAAGCCATCTTTGATGAACAAGTAACTTTATCTGGGGAAGGAAGGGGAAAGGAGGGAAAGAGCGTGGAGAATTTAAGACCTAAAAAATCAACCAAAAAAGGGAAAAATAAGGTGAAAAGTGGATATAATGTTAGAAAGCAACAGAAAAGGAGAACACAGAAGAGGGAAATGGGGGGTGGAGAGACAAGGGGGTAAAAAAAGGCAGAGAGAAGAAGCAAGGGAGGGAGGGAGGGAAGAGAAGCTACAAAGGTGTGGAGCAAGATGTAAAGAAACAGGACTTATTTAGAGATAATGGGTAAAAATTTAACTGAAAAAGTGATTCTGCAAAGGTACATAAGATTGTATTGTTATATTTGTATTAGAAATAATGTTAAAAAATTGGAAACAACATATGATTAAAAGGTGGGATAAAATAGTCAGTGTAACTCAGTGAAACTTTTGTGAACAAAATAAATGAAATGAAATAAATGAGAGAATTGAACTAGGAAGGAATGGGAACATTTTAATTATTCAATGTTTTATAAAATATAAGTGAAGTGGGGGGAAGTAACTATGGAAAGTTTATAAGTGTTCCCATAGAAGTATGATACCTATTTGAAAAGAAATGTGTAAAATGTTTAAGAGCTAAATGAATATTAATATTAACGATAGAATTGAATTGGTATGGATTGTTGTTTTAATCATATTATATACTTATAATTTTTTCTTTTTTTAAAATACAGTGTGTAGTTTTAGAATGTACCAAGCAGAATCCGAACAGAAGTTATGTATTATATTAAGTGTTATAATTTTAGGAGAAAGATATAAAGGCGTCATACTCCAATAAGTGAATACAGGAGAAATTTTGTTTAATGAGAAAAGATAATAGACAGCTGAAACAGGACAGACAAAGAATATAAGTATAATGATTTGAATCGAGATGAAATAAATAAAATAAAATTAAGGAAGTTAAAAGAGGGGAGAAGCTATATAGAAAATGTAGAATGGTAATGGGATATGGAATGGTATATAAAAATGAGCACGAACTTGAATTTGTGTCGGTACAAAGAGGTGTAACCCGGGATCAAGCTGCTTTCAAAAAAGATGTTTTATGTTTTTATGTTTTATGTTTTATGTTTTGTTTGTGTATGTTTGTTCTTAAAAATCAATAAAATTTTTCAAAAAAAAAGAGAAACAAAGAAAGGCTGACCCATACTCTGATATACTTTTGCAGTCTTATTTTTCTCCAACGAGCACAAGACTTTGGAAGAAAACAACAGATTATGTGTGGCTGGTTACTTTCTGAGATGTGTGAATTTCACAACAGCAGTTAAAAAACAAAAGTTAGCCACAGGATGGAAAAGGGGATAAAAAATAAATCCCATTGACTGTGATTTAAAAGAGTGACAAACGCTGACTTTTTTTCTGATAGAATACTTTAACTTCCACTTGATGGGGATAATAGTGTCACTTTGGAAGGAAAACTTGAACCACTATTCAAAGATAGGAATAAACAATTTGATAGTATTTAACTCATAGATGGCAACTTTTTTTTTTTCTGTGACTTTAAATGTGTGAATCAGTTGCTATAGCAATTCCTGCTTTACCTTTTAAGACAAAGAATAGTTTGGAGCTATAAAATTAAGTCCCCTTCAACCTTTCATTTCTCATATGTAACAAAAAAAAAAACCCTCTCTTTTTCCTCCTTCCTTCCTTGCTTTGAATCAACTCTTGCCTTGCTACTGGCACATAATTCAGTGGTCTGCTCTTTGATCTGCAATTATTTCAATGGGATATTAATGATTTGAATAGCAAATTTTATGATTCGGTAAAAGCAAAGATCCTCTGAAACATACCCCTATGGATAAAAGATTAGTTTATGCTTCTTTCATTTCTCTTTTGTTCCAAAATGCATTTGACCAAAGCAGACTTATTTATTTCTCTGGCTGATTCTATCTGGATTGTCTAGAATATTGACTTTAATCTATTACAATCTATTCTTCTCTCAATACTAGGATTTGTTTCACAAAATATGTTATTACCATTTATGTTAGAAATTCAGCATAATATATATGTGTGTGCACATAAACATAGATATTATTTAGTGTATAACAAAAAAACACAGACAAAATTTGGTTACCATGTGAACAATGGCATAACAGCAATTTGTAATTTCCTAAATTTCCATGGATGGATTATTCTGCTTCCTTCTTGCACAACATGATTAATCAGGATATTTCAAAAATTCTGCTGAGATTTAAAATACAAGTCATTCAGGGGAAGAAATGAAGTAGCGGACTTGAAAAAATCCAGATCTGAAATGAAATGAAATGAATCTTGCTTTGAACGCATCTGGTGGGAATCCTACACAAAGGATTAGATTGTCTTTTTCTGGTCTTTAGCTACCAGAACTGGACTTCAATTGATTTGTTCTAAGATGTCTTTGTTGTCTGAATTCTGAACTTATCCACATGAAATGCCTCTTTTACAGTGGAAAACTACCATGCAGCACAAACGGCAATACTACACAATATCACAGATTCCCCAAATAGTCAAAGGTTAAGCTTGACAAATTTAAACACACTGTAGAAAATCTGCAGTTTATGAAGCTGAAAGCAGCCTTTTCAGATGTGTAATTTTCCATAATTGCTCTACTCTCACTGCAAAGCCTATGGGTCCCGTGCTCAATTTGGTGAATGCCTGAAAAATTGTGTGTCCGGTTTGTAGTTCCCAGCTTAAATCTACAACCAATTTACCTGAACTTATGGATGTGCCTTACCTATACTTGGACAGTTGCTTATGTGCTGTTGGGAGATCCATGCATGACGCTCCAATGATACTGATAGATTAATATTCATAGCTAAGCACAGGAATCTACTTAACTAATAATTAGGATTATTTTGCCCTCGGATAAGGGGAATGGAATTCTAGAGGGATTGGACTTTGTCTATTTATGGCAACGTAGAGACTCCAGACTGATACCCCTTTTGATTGCTGCAGATTCTACTACTCCTTCTCCTACAAATGCTCATAGTTGCAACTGGAGATAACATGTGTCCATGTTTGCAAGTGAAATGCCAATTTGGAATCGGCCTATATGAAATAGCTAGTAAAACAGCTTGCCCCTGTGTGTTATTTAAAAACAAGAAGAGGGAATCTTGTTGATATTTCTACATGTATCCAGTGTTCATTATTGATGAATTTTTCCCTGGAACGTTCTCCATTTTTTTTAAAAAAAAAATTCCTCAGTATGTTTTCCATGCTACTTTTCTTTTTATATGGATGTATTTTCTGAAATATATTAATTTTTCATAATTATGGCTGGAATCTAAACATTCCTTAAAGACTCTTGATTTGTTCTTCAACTGCTCAATTTCACAGAAATCATTTCCTAGGGGACATAGCATAACACATAGCATAGAAGCCAGAAACAGGCCCTGTTAACTGGTGACATCACTGTTGTTTGGGGGATGCCCAGTTGGAGGTTCCTTTCTGGTCCATGGCAGCCCATGGTCTTGAATGTGGGTTTGCTAACTTCCATCTAGTGATGAGATTCAATTTTTTTTACTACTGGTTCTGTAGGCGTGGCTTGGTGGCTGTGGTATGGCTTGGTGGGCGTGGCAGGGGAAGGACACTGCAAAATCTTCATTGCTTCCCCACCCCACTAACCTGCTTTCCAGCTCCGTTCTCCTGTGCAGGGCAACCAAAGAAGACCCAGCCAATGAGGCAAAAAACAGATGGGGGTGGGGCCAGTCAAAGGTGGCATTTGCCAGTTCTATGAACTACTCAAAATTTCCGCTACCGGTTCTCCAGAACTGGTCAGAACCTGCTGAATACCACCTCTGCCTCCATCCCAGTGTCCTAACTACACAAGCTACCATGGTCCAGGGGACATACAAATCTGGGGTGGGGGGGATAAAATAAAAGTAATCAAAATCTATAAAATGGCAATCATTTAAAGACAAAAAATGGCAGCAGCAGCAAAACGAAGAGATCACTACAAAGAAAAGTAGTAAGCAATTTGTTCCTCATTGTTGTAAAAAGTCATGTCTGATGGTGCTGGAAATACAACATTGGCGATGACAAATTATGATTTCTGGAGAGGACATTCTATGAATTGGGTGCAATTAATGAAAACTATGTCTGAATTGACAAGAGATCCTAGGAAATGGCTCAGGATCAAAATAGTAAGCTCCAGATAGTTAAATATGTAGTTTTTCTTTGTGTTAGTTGATTTTGAATACAGAATGATGAATACCAACCTACTGTACATTGCTTCTTCTCTATGACTTAATAGAATCTCTTTTGGTGAACTCTGTTTTTTTCTCTTTGATATCCATGGTTTTTTTTAAAAAAAATCTTCATTCTTTTTTGCATGTCAATTTCCCAAATTCTTTGTTTGCAGCTTTGAAAGGTGGAATAAAGGAGCTCAGATAATTCCATTAGAAGTTAGGAGTTCCGAAGTATTTCTCTTTGCATAAAATTTCAGTCTTAATCACAGGCTAAATCTTCATTGTCATCACTATCCAGAATTTCTTCAAATACGTCCTGTTGCACTTGGATAGAAATAAGTTTTAACCATTGGGGGGGTGGGGGAGATGAAAATTCTTAACCAATCCTAGAGAAATATGCAGATAAGACTTCCTATCTTTATTAATTTATTTTTGTTCTGTGTTTGTTTTTATAGAGATAAAGTTAAGGTTACTACCCAAAGCAGTCCAGAGTGCAAAGAGAATGTGGAAGATGGTTTTGGTTACTATGGAAATTCAAGAAAAGGGCACGGATGCAGGAAATTGGATGAAGTAATATAAAAAAATGACCTTAATTTTTCCCTTGATGCCCTTGATGATATCCAGGAGAGAAGAAGTCAGATGTCCATTATGGGTCCTCATGATAGAGTGAACCTGGTCTCAGGAATTTGATGGGTGAAATTCAACTGGACATGGTGCAGAGGTGAACACCTGAATTCAAGGTGCCTAAAAGTTCAGAGGCTGAGACAGCCTTAAATGCACGTATCTTATAAACTCTTAGAAGTGGAGGTTGCTGAGGATCTGGAGCCAGAAGTCAAAGTCATGTCTAGTTGCAAAGGAAGTCTTCTTAGGATTGACACATATAGTTACAGAAGCCACCCATAGATCAGATAATAAACTGTGTGGATCAGCAGCAGCAGAACTTGATTTTTGAAGACTGGGATTTGAATCCCAACATTATTTAGAAAATTTTAAAGAGTTGGATATGAATCTTCATGCTTTGAAAGCAATCCCTTACTGTGGGAAATCTGCTACCCAGTTTTACACCTTAACCTTTCCTGGATCAGATCTCTTGGATCATGCGTCATGCTATGGATTTTCTGACAATCTGGCTTCCTTGTTGATAGCCCTTGGACTGATTTCCCTTAAATTCCTGCTTTGGATTCCTGATTGAACTGGTGCCATTATACCTATGCTTTCTGGGACCTCAACCTGGGCCAGGTGAGGCTACTATTACTCTCCTTTGGTCCATTTAGTGTGGTAATGTCCAGTGTCTATTGAACCTCCAATTACCCTGCTCATGAACCCAACTCAACCAAACACGTTATTTTGAGAGTGGCGGCAATGAGGTAACCAGTGAGAGAAATTTAGCTTCAGAAAACAACGATAGTCATCAAATTAAGCTGACCAGCCATTTAAGGCTCTGCCAGTTTGCAGTGTACACTGAGATTTTGCAAAATCTTAATAGCAGTAACTTTGCAACATGACTTAAATCTTTAGGGGTGAAAATTAGACAATCCTGTCCACTTTCAGAGATGGTGTGTCAGAGTTAAAAGAGAGAGTCTATTGCCAATTTTGTTGCATCATTATCACAGATGAACAATTAAGTCCACTTAATGAGCAGGCTACTCTTGATTACACCTGACTCAAATCTCAATTAAAGTCCTGAGTTGGGAGAAAATAAGGACAGAGAATGCATTGTGGTAATTCACTCGCAGCCTCTTTCTATTTAAGAAAAGGGAAGCAAGCTGGACTATACTCTTTTCCAAAGAGTTATTAATCTCATGGGGTTGGGCTGATGAATGCAAGAAGCATAATTATAGGGAAAGAAATTGCTTGAGTTAGTTAATTTTTTGGAGATACGGTGGTGCAAAGTAAGGCTTGAATACCAACGGTACTTGTGTATATGTATTTGTGGTTAAATCACATGGCAAAAAATAATAATCTCAAAAGCTGATTATTTCTAGCATGGTGAGGTAAAGGCATCTCAGTGTACCAGCTAATCATAAAAATGTGAACAACTATAAAGAGCCCTTTATTTGGTTGCTTTTGTTGTTATGTGCAGTGATTGTGCTCTACTGAGATACTTAATCCTGTGGAATGCTGTCTCTCATGAGGCAGTGCGCTAAAGAGGAGCTGTGCAGGAAACAAGCAAGAGAATTGACAAAACTCCCAGCAGATGGTTAAAATTATATATATACACATACATACATACATATATATATATATATAGAGAGAGAAAGAGCGAGTGAGCGAGAGACTTTAATTTGTAAAGGAGTGACTCCATCTAAAGATGTAAGAAGGGAGAGATGTAATCTTAACTGCAGAGAAAGAAGACTAGTATAACGTTAAATATTTTCTCCCCTTCCATGCTCTGCGAAATTTCATTGTGTGGAATAAAACAAATCTTCAAATGACCTCGCAGTATGGAATACAATTTTCTTCCTGCTTATTGTAAAGGTTTGGTATCCCCCAGCAATACTGCCGGAGAAGTTTGGCAAAGATTCAAGGAATCAATCCAATTTCTCTCTCTTTTGCCCCCCCCCCTAGATTCTACACTGAGTTTCTTCTATACAACATATGTAATTGCATCTTATATATTGAATACACACGTTGTGTGAATGGCCTTCTCTACCTTCTACATGTCTTTTCAAACTCTTACAATGACACATATCTGCACCATAATTTTAGAGCGCCGCAGACTTTTTAAAGCACTGGAGTGAAGCCACTTTTTTATTAAGGATCATGATAGGAGAAATGACTTTGAAAATCCAAAGACATTAGGGAAAATCTTAAATGAAAGGAAGGCTTACACTTAAATTGGTATCTGCTGTCTTATCTGAAACAATTTGTTACAGGGAAATATTTATAAACACAATAACAGACTGTGTGGAATTAATTCAGTTCAGGGTTGCATAAAATTAGTCTCACAAAGGAGGCTCAGCAGGTCAAATGGATATGAAATGTTTCATTGTCTTTTTTTGTGTGGCTTTTAAGCCACAATTTTTGATTGAATTTTGGGATTGTGGAATGTGGAATGAATATTAGTATGTCTTTCCTAAAAAAAGGTTGAGGTTGCCTTTAATAACTTGGTTCATCTTGGATTACTACCTAGAGAATGTGAAGATATTCTGATCCTGAAGATACATGATAATGATTAGCAATTGTTCTTGACTCCCTAGTCCAAAATGACTGTTCTTTCCTAGGCCTCTCCAAAAAGCACGAAGTCAATTCTGAGTGCTGACAAGAACCTCTTTTATTACATTAATGTGAATTCATTTCATTCACAGTCAGTCGACAGCTTGGCAAACAGTCTTGTGAAGGTATACTAATGAGCTTAGACCTTTATCAATCCTGGAACGCTGTCCGGTAAATAGTTTCACACTCAGTGCTGGCAGGGAAGGGCTGGGTTACACAGACAAATATTCATGAGGCTGGAATGAACAGACGAATGAGCAAGTAGTTTCCTGCAAAAGCCCCCCCCCTTTTGTTTTCCTTTTAATCCTGATGGGAGGGGCCATTCATTGTCCACCTGTGGCCTTACTCCCACGTCAAACCTGAGTTCTTAATTGTGCCTTCCTTTTGGCAGCTCTGCATATGAGCTGGCTGGGAACTGGCACCAGAAGCTCCCTTGCCTCACTGCTGTCCGAGCCTGAAGGCAGATGATAACTGCCAGCCTGCCCTGGCCCCATCTCTGCCTCTGATGCAGAGCCCTTGTCTGAGCCTTTCTCAACCTCCAGGAATGGCCTGGATTCCTCCCCAACCTCCTTATTACTGTCCGACTCTGCTGCTACCTCCGCCAGCTGCCGGCGGGCCACAACAATGGCTTAGGATATTCAGGTTTTCTATCTATGACTTTGGGGGTATTTAAAACCCCAAACCACCTTTGGCATTGGTCTCTAAAGTTAGTAATTCATCAGTTGAGCTATTTGTCAGGATGGGATAGGGGAAGATGCCATGTCAACGGGATCAGACCTCAGGTATTCAGGCTGGTGCTTAAAGTTGTACCCAGGAAGGGGCAAAAGAAGGATCAGACTGCACATGATTAATAGGATAAGTGAAAAACAGAAACACTTTTGCCCAAGAGGAAATAAAAGATGTGGTTGATAGCAGAGGGCTGAGCTGGAAGGTGTCACTTCTAAAACTATCTGATGATGCATATGATGGAAATCAGCCCAAGTAAGGCAAAGTGACAGGGGAACTCCTGTGAGTAATGAACATGGGGAAAAAAAACATTTTTCAGATAGGAAATGCAACATTTCAGGACCATAAAGAAAACATGACTTGTGTTTGAGGGCTGATGGGAGCAAGTCCAGATAGTCCTCAACTTACGATAGTTTGTTTAGTGACCATTCAAAGTTGCAAAAGCACTGAAAAAAAGTGACTTGTGACCATTTTTCACAGTTACGACTGTTGCAGCATCCCTATGGTTACATGATCAAAATTTGGACTCTTGGCAACTGACGTGTATTTATGATGGTTGCAGTGTCCCGGGGTGATGTGCTTGTCAGGATTCCGGCAGTTACCCCCCCCCCATTTAAATCATAAGCCTCAAGCGAAACTTCCAAAACTTAAAAAGGATTTATTGGGAGTTAACAGGTCTGGCACTGCCTGGGTGTAGCCGACTCTGACACACATAATTCACTGTCACCCTTGACCCTGGTTTTCCCCCACTCCTCCCAGTGTATTGTAATTCATATTCTCCAATGGGACACATCCATAGCCAAGAGTCACCAGTCATGCTCTCCAGTTAGAATTTTCCCCGGCAGAAACTTCAGTCACCTAGTTACTATCTCTGAAAACATTTATGGAATGCAGTTTCAGTTTTGTAAGCTGCTGCAGTGCTCCCCCCTCCCTTTCTGTTGGCAACTCTGAAAAGACCATAGAAATATTTTATGAGTTGACAGTGGTCCCTTTTTGTGTTCTTCTGACAAGCAAAGTCAGTGGGGAAACCAGATTCACTTAACAGCATATTATTAACTTAACCACTGCAGTGATTCACTTAACAACTGAGGCAAGAAAGGTTGTAAAATGGGGCAAAACTTGCTTAACAACTATCTTGCTTAGCAACACATTTGGGGCCCAATTGTCATAAATCGAGGATTAACTGTCGTTGAGAAGGAAGGCATTCAGCCATTGAATGAGAACATTTACCAAGCTTAGTGTGCAGATTCTGAAATTTACATCGAGATAATGCACTAAAATTAATTTCTTTCACATTTCTGGGTGCTGAAATACCCATGGCCTGTCTGAGAATTTAACTCTCTGAGAGCATTTAAAATTAAATGAGAGGCAGCTTTGGATCCAGAGGTGGGTATTCAACCGGTTCTGACCAGTTCTGGAGAACCGATAGTGGAAATTTTGAGTCGTTCAGAGAACTGGCCAATATCACTGGCCCTGCCCCCATCTATTCTCTGCCTCCCATTGAGTCCCAGCTGATTGGCTGGGTCTTCTTTTGTTGCCCTGCACAGGAGAACAGAGCTGGAAAGCAGGTTAGTGGGTTGGGGAATGAATTTTGCAGTAACCTTCCCCTGCCACACCCACCAAGCCATGCCCACGGAACGAGTAGTAAAAATTTTTTGAATCCCACTACTGTTTGGATCATTCTGTTTCAGCTCTTCACCATTGTATAATTTGGTGGGTTAGAAATAGTGGAAGAATTTCTAGTTGTGCAAATATCAACAATTGCCAAGTATGGGCCCCCATCCCAGTTTTCCAAACTTCTCAAAAGTTCTATTTTTTCCCCCAGAGCATTGCTATTCAAAAAAATGAATAAACCCGACCTCTGAAAAACTTAATCTGTCTATTTCTGGGATAGCTCTCATGGCAAAATAAAAGGCCTGAAAACTTCACCAATCTCTCAGATGTGTTTTTTTTTTTTTTTTAACGTGTGGTCTCCATCCTTACAACAGCCGGCAAGAGCTCTGTTGTAGAAGTTGCAGCTGGGCAGAGCTTGGAGCGTGCGCTATGATTAAAACACTCCTTTGAACTAAAGTGTTAGATTAAAGCAATGCTGAAGTTCCTTGTACTGGACAGCTAGGTTGGACTGCTTTGATCTGGATGATGTAAGGTAACGTGTGCAAATGGTCCTTTTGCCTAACCCAGAGTGCCCAATTAAATCATTTCATGTTTGGATTTGAAACACTGGTGTCACTCAGGGTTTTTTTTTTCCTATCAGTCAAAGGTCTGCTTTGAATTTGATAAATTTTACAATCAACTTGATCAAAGATCAAAAACTTTCTCCAAAGGTGTAAAAGAGGAAAAACATCATATTCTCCAGAGCAAAGCCCCATCGTGATCCAACATCTTTGCCCGATTCTTTTGGTGGCAAAAACAAAGAAATAAAACCACAGACCAGCACTGATTTCCCAAATGATCTTTATTTCAAAAGCAAGATAGGTTTCCTCCATTTATCAATCTGCTGCCGGAAGCTGGTTTCTGGTTCAATATATTTTATATTTATATTTTAAGTATTTATATTTTGTATTTATATTTTATATTTATATTTTAAGTATTTTTTAAAAAACCAGCAAAAATACGTATTGGCCTGGACAGATGAGGATTGAAATACTTTATTTAAGTGATGGCTTGTAACAACCCTGAGTTATTTGCAGAGGGATTATTTCCCTTCTCTGGCATTTCCTAGTGGACTCTTAAGCTCCAAAAACCGAGAAAGACATGTTGCGATTCTTCTGAGCAGATTTCTTTATTGTTTCTCACTGATGGATAGAATCTAGGTCGAATGAAAGCATGCCACCACCCCCATGAAGCATATACTCTTAGAACTATTATGCAGGGACTGTCTTCACTCTCTCTCTCTCTTGCACAGAGTACTTGAAATGAGTTGTATCTTGTTCATCTGGAATAGCATTTAGACTTATATACTGCTTTATAGTGTTTTACAGCCCTCTCTAAGCGGTTTACATAGTCAGCCTATTGCCCCCAACAATCTGGGTCCTTGTTTTACCTACCTCAGAAGGATGGAAGGTTGAGTCAACTTTGAGCTTGGTGGGATTTGAACTGCCAAATTGCAGGCAGTCAACAGAAGTGGCCTGCAGTACAGCACTCTAACCACTGCACCACCAAGGCTCTTGTTCCCCCTTCCATCTCCATTTTATCACATCAACATACATACTTTCCATGGCTACAGGGGAGTCTGCAAGAACCCTTAAGGGTTGTGCATAAGCACACCAACGTGCCTATCATCCCTGTCTTAATGTTCCCTTTTATTCGTATCTATTTCATGTATTAATAATCATATTTATACTTATGTACATTATCAAATGCATGCTTGACAAAACAAACAAACAAACAAACAAACAAACTGCTGGCGCAGTGGTTAGAATGCAGTACTGCAGGCTACTTCTGCTGACTGCCAGCTGACTGCAGTTCAGCAGTTCAAATCACACCAGGCTCAAGGTTGACTCAGCCTTCAATCTTTCCGAGGTGGGTAAAATGAGGACCCAGATTGTTGGGGGCAAGAGGCTGACTCTGTAACCTGCTTAGAGAGGGCTGCAAAGCAATGTCAAGTGATATATTTGTCTGATTACTGTTGCTATTGCTATGGTGCTGTTGATCAAGTAATCAAAGTCCTACCCTCTTTACACATGTTTAAAAAAAGGGGGTGGAACTTTGATGGCATGATAACCTTGATTTTTTTACCATCCCCTGCATGGTCACATGGCCATTCCAAGAAATGCCACAGAAGAATGTCTACTTATCAAAGACCCTGGTGAAAACATTAAACTCTTCATGCTTTCTCCATTGCAGATGGTTTTGGGAATTTTCTCCTACCTGAATCTGTGCCAGATTTTTTTTTTCACAATACCATGAGGTGTATAAGCAGATGAATAAAGTCTTCATTTTTGAAGGATTCATGATCCTACAAAGGAAGCAAAAACAAACCACGGCTAGCTGATGACTGCAAAATGGCTGCTACATAGCCCCTTTGGCACATGCCATACAATCTGAAAAAAAAAAAAAACCAGTCATGTTCTTGGCTTGTATCCTACTTTCGTCTCTGTCTCCCTGACTTCAAGGCGGCAGCAAAGAAATCGTCTTCCTTTCTTGTGTTTTGCAAAATTAAGCCATGACGGTCCATTGCCAACTGAAAGATAGAAAACTTATCACCTAGCAGAGGAATTTAATTCTCTGCAGGACAGAGAGGGAAATCCTTTTTCAGCATTATGCCAATGTCTCTCTTTTCTTCCAGGCTGCCAGTTCGCTTTCCAGCCACACAATGGCCCGAACTGTGAAATTTTCATGAGGCTTGCAAGAGAAATAAAACAATAAATGACAGGGCTAACACTGCTTTGTTGGCTAGTAAATCTCAAAATGATGCTTGTTCTGACCAGCTCAGAATAACCTTAAATTTTTCATTGCATCTTTCTTTTCCTTTTAAAACATATTTGTCATCATTCAGAGAGTAGGCAGGTTTTAAGAGTTAGAGAACGTAACCATGGTACAGGGGATACCATAGGGAGTAGCTGAGGAAAAAAAAGACAAGTGGGATTGGGAAAAGAAGAAGGTTTAGCTTCCTTTTTTTTGGTCATCGCTAAATCAGATTCAAGAGTTCTGCAATATTTGGGTCCTCCAGCTTGAAAGTTTGTTTGTTTAGAAATTTATATGGCTGCCCAATCACTCTCGGTGAGTCCGGGTGGATAACTAACTAAATAACTAACTAGTTAATTAACAAATAAATAAACCAATATAGAACAATAAACTAATAAAAGAGAATATTTGTAATTCAGGGTTGACATGAGGGGTCCTTGGTGCATTCTGATCTTGCTTGTTTTTGTACAGATGATGATGCACTGAAGGTTACCTAGTTTGGGTAAAGAACTGTGAGAAAACAAGCAAGCTCTGAGAGGACCAAGGACCTCTCATAGAACAATAAAAACAATAACCTCTTACCACCCTGGTGACATCAATCATTTAAACAAGCCACTTGATGGATTCCATCTCACTGTGGGTTCCCCAGGCCCAAAGGCAAAACAGGTCTTCCTTGGGGAAGAAGAGTGTCAGAGTGGAGGCCAGCCTGAACTTTGCAGGGATGATGTTCCAAAGCCAAGTCTTTCTTCTGGGTCCTACTAGATGATCCTCTTTAGCAGAACGGACCCACAAGTTAAGCTGCTGCACCATACATGTAAATAAACAGAGGCGCATGGGTGAAAGTGTCCAACTAGTTGAGCCTATTCCCTCTACCCAACCCTCTAAAAATTATGTGCGGTTTATTACTCCCTGGCTCTATTAAGAAATCCAATGAAGGGACTGTTCTCCCAGTCTAGAAGGTCATTTCTGTGCATGCCAGTGCTTTCCGCCATCCAGCTGGCCTCATGCAGTTTAGTGATAGAAATAACAGTGTCCCCTTTTGGTTACTTTAGCCACACCATTTTGAAGGATGTGAAACGTCTATAGCCCAACAGTCCCTCAACATAAACAAAGGAAAGCTATCCAAGGGAGGGGAGTGGTGATTGGAAGAAGGAAAGACCAGCATTGAACAAGAAAATAGGTAGTGATATCTAGGAGTCTTTAGCAATGAAAGGAAATAAATAGGCATCTGATGATCAGAATTAGAACTGATGATATTACCTAGTTGGAAACATCTGATAGTAAAGAAACAAGCTGAGAGAACTCCGAGGACTTCACAGTCAGAATAATAGCATATTGCCACTACTCTCATGGATCCGTGGCTAGAACTCAGCTTGGGGGCACCTCTTAACAGCCAGCAGCTACCCTACTTAGAACGTGGTTTGAAGTTTGGCCCAGAGCATGACAGCAACTCTGTTTTGCAGCATGATTTATATGAGGACCTACCAGGTTGAAACTCCACAACAACATCCCCAAAATGATGAGAGGCAGCGACTGTTTGCTATTTTAACTTGTCAGAACACAAAAGAAGTGGAAAAGTCAAAGCCCAAACACTTGGTTTATTTTGTGACCAGGGCAGTTCTTTAGACTTGGAAAGGTGAAGTTAATCAACGTTAACCAACCAAATCAAAGATCCTATAGTGGAGAAAGTGAAAAATGTAATACAGTTTTGTGCAAAGCTTTCCCACCAACTTCTTGTGCACCCAGTTCTAAATAAAAGAACCCACCCAATGCATGAAATGCATCCTCATTTCCACAGCCCACTCCTCAAAACATCTGATAGTTGAGAGCAAGTCTGGCTAGGTTAGGTTTGGACTTTCTCTAGTATCAGCAAAACATTCATAGACGCTGATATTTCAGTCAAAGAACATGCAAAAATATACAAATGAGGGGAAACTTCCATCAGAAATGCAATTTTTACCTGGCTGTGAGATCTGCATGGGATCAGTAGAATGAGTTTGAATAGCAAGGTGATGCAGGACTCAGATATTTCTACAATCCCCAAACAAGAAGGCAACAATAGTCTTGAACTCAGAGCAAGAGGGCTTGAAGAAGCCCCACTAATCTCTTCTTCCACCCCCATTCGTTGCACCTGCCATTCTGCTGTGGGGCATCCAATGGCATCTGCGTATTCATTTTCCAGCCTATAGTAACCTGCTACAGAAATATATCATGCTCACAGAATACATATCCATATGTCAATCTTCTTAGCAACTTAGAGCAGTTTGAAACCCATCCATTGTTTAAATAACAGAGGCACTGCGTTTCATGGAACACAATCAGAGAAATGGTAATTAACCCAGCGGGTTCCCAACTCAACAATTTTCTCTAGAGGGCCAAGGTCATAGGCAGGAAGCTGTCTGCTTTAGAAGAGCTTCTCAGGAAGAGAGGGAGGGAGGAAAGAGAGGGGGAGGGAGGGGGAGAGACAAGGAGGGGGAGGGAAGGGGTGGAAGAGAGAGGGGGAGGGAGGGAGGGAGACAGAAAGAGAGAGAGAGAATCCAATTTCCAAATCTGGAGATGCATTCTTTTGTTCCATTTTTCCTCCTCTTCGTAATTAGTACTTATAACTGCCTTCTCATTCCATGCAGGACTCCTTAGCCTTTTGTCTATGTCACTTCCAATTGCTTTTGAAATCCACCTAGATTCAAGCAGTCCATGTTTATTTCCGGAGTACGTGCAATTACTCTAATCTGTTTTTTTTTTTTTTTACATTTCTTAACAAACAACTTTGCTTCGTTTTTCTCCTCTTGCTCTTCATTTTCCCTAATTGTTATGCCAATTATGATGCTGCTGCGTTTGAGTACTTGCCTTTATCTAAAATAATTTCTACCTTGGCTTATGAGTACGAGGAGACAAGCTAGCCTGTGTAACTGAGATGCAGGTAGTGAGATTGAAAACTGAGGAACTAGAAGCCTGGAGACTAGATAGACCTCCAGTGAAAACTTTTCCAAGATGCCTCTCAAGATTTTGAAGAGATTGGCCAATCTCTTCAAAATCTTGAGAAGCATCTTGGAAAAGTTTTCATTGGAAGTATCTGTTGGCTTGGAAAAGTAGCCAGAAAAGATCAAGAGCTTTAATACTGGAACATAGTTACATAAGACTCTTGTTCTCTACTACACATTAATTAACTGTTGCGATCAAGGCTTTGTTCTTATCTGCAATGAGGTTTCTAATCTAGTCAAATGTCATGTCTGAGAATCTTCTGGAAAGGCTAATCAAGTTCTGCTTCTTTAAGGGGCTGAGAGTTTGCAGAGTTATGATTCATGCTGTGTCCAGGGAGCACATTTAGCTGAGATGAATACAGGCAGCCCAAGATCAATTGACAGAAAGGCTTAGTTCAGTGGCAATGTTGACACATGAATGTATTTAGCTCATCTTTTGTTGATTAAAATATTTATAGTCCATATCCTACTCTTGACAATAGGGTGACAAGTTTAGAGAATGAACTGACCAATTGGAATAGTGGCTAAACCTGTTGTTTGAATAACATACCAAGATGTATATTACTAACATATAAAATGTTTTTAATTATTTTTTATATTTAAAAGATAATAGCAGTAGCAATAGCCCTTAGACTTATATACTGCTTTACAGTGCTTTACAGCCCTCTCTAAGCAATTTATAGAGTCAACGTATTGCCCCCAACAATTCGGGTCCTCATTTTACCAACCTTGGAAGGATGGAAGGCTGAATAAACCTGGAACCTGGTGAGATTTGAACTGCCAAATTGCAGGCATCCGGCAGTCAGCAGAAGTAGCCTGCAGTACTTCACTCTAACCACTGCACCACTGTGGCTCATAATATATACTTATATTTAAAACATTCGCCTTAGTAGTATCAGGCAAAACCATATTTGATTTATGTGAACTTCAGATTAATTAAATACAGCTAATATGATTATTTCCTATTTAATAATCCCTCCCTGTATTAAAAGTACAGCTAGATATAATTTAGTAGGGTTCCAACATGTTTTTACAGATGTGTTGGGATTATAACTCCCATTGATCATTCATTCTGACAAAATTTTCCAGGAAGATCTATAATTAAACCATGCAACATTTTTGGGTAAAAAGACAAGTAAGAACATCATCAGAGGTAGTATTCAGCAGGTTCTGACCCGATGTGGAGAACCAGTGGTGGAAATTTTGAGTAGTTCTGGAGAACTGGCAAATACCACCTCTGACTGGCCCCACCCCCATCTATTCTCCACCTCCCAGGTCCCAGCTGATTGGCTGGGTCTTCTTTTGTTGCCCTGCACAGCAGAATGGAACTGGAAAGTTGGTTAGTGTGATGGGGAGGGAATGGGGATTTTGCAGTATCCTTCCCCTGTCACCCCCACCAATCCAAGCCACATCCACCAAGCCACGCTCACAGAACCGATAGTAAAATTTTTTGAATCCCACCACTGATCTTGGTCATGGAGCCATCATTATGAGATGGAAGGAAAGCCTTAGAAACTGTATGCCTTCCTCCCCAAATTTTCATCATGAAAGCTCAGATTGTTGTTGCGTTAAAAAAAATGCTAGCAGGATTGAACTGTAGGTGACAAACAGGCTGAGCCTGAGGGAGGAGTCAAACGCGTCATCGGTCTGGAGTCCTTTGTGCCCACAAAAGATCTAAGTCCAACTCACTTTGAATTCTGTAGACTCTTATGTATCACCAATATGCCTTGACTGTTAGTAGTTCAAATTCTTGTTCATAAATCTGTAGTCATTTTATACCTAACCCTGGCTCCTAATTTCTTTTGCCGCACATGAATGAATACTTTTAGACAGAAACAGTCACAGGTTGATAATCTTTAAAATATTGCATTTATGAACATTCACTGTAGTGGCACAGTCTTGCCCATCCCCTTCACTTTGGTTATTACAGGCTTCCGAGGAGGAGGAGCCCTACAGACTAACATAGCAATCAAAGATTTGCCAGAAACTTGGATATCGCATTTATTATCCCATGCTACAGGAGCAATGGCATGAATCTCAGTTTTGTCAGATGCATACATTCAGTGCCAAAACGAACTCAGTTTAGAATCAAGGCAGTATGGTACCAACTCTGAAACTGCCTGCATTAAAAGAAACCCCACTGATATAAGTGCATCATTGCTGCCACACCGTGAAAACCATTCCAGCAGGTGTCCTTATAATTGAGGGTGGAGGAGGAGGAGATGGGCCCTATAGTGATACAGCTGTGGTCTATAAATTATTGAAGAGAAATTTCACTCGCAGGCGGCATATGTTGCCGAGGCACAGTTGGCTTGTTGTGGAAATAACTCATTGCCATTCCACTAAGAAAAGAACAGGAACCCTCAAAGACATTCCAGGTACAGCTGCTTAACCCTTTGACCCCTCAAGGCATTTAAAAATGGTCCTATGCTTTATGGTAGCCTCACGGTATAAAATACCACGCTTGTTCCTTAGGTGACGTTAAAGAAGTGGAAACTTCCAGAGGCAAAGCATTAAAAGTAATTCCTCTGGGCCTGGCAGTTTTCCATGCAGATCGTTGCTCACCTATCTCCTCCTTTTTGCAGTAACTTCTTTTGACTAAGTTGTCCCATACAACCTGGCCATTTAACACAATCCTTTAATTTATGCTGAGAACTTCATCTTCTGGGGATAATTGACTTGCATGTGGTTTTTTTGATCTATTATCCTCCGTAGTTGTCCGAGTTGTTCCTTATTCATGAAGATCAAAGGGAGCTAGTCATTGTTATATATGTTATGTGCCATGGATTTCATTAGGCATGCTATTAAACAGGTGTGTGCTTCCAGGGGGAGATAAAAAAATCCATTCTTCATTTTATTCAGAGGTCTCTTCTGTGTATAGGTAGGATGGGCTTTCTTTTCAAAGGAAGAACTGGTTACTGGTTCTACTGGTGTGTTTGGCTTGCGCATTAACCTTACTGAGAAGTGCAGCGCCAACAGGATTGATGATGGGCATGGCTGCCCAATGTTCCTGTCTGTATCTCTCCCAGAAAAACTCAGCCCTTCTGAGTTCAGGAACATTAGAGGGGAAGTCCTACTCATATCTATCTGAAATCGAATAGACCGCTGAGAGAGGTTAATGTTTACACAGGGAACTCGTGTGATGGACTACAGTGAAGTGACAATTTTCCAGGGAGGAGATGGGTGAAAAAAGAGGCAGCACAGCCTGGAGATGAATTACAGTCAGAGGGTTAGGATAGCCACTCCCTAGTAGTAGGGGTATATCCGCTGGGTTGAGTGTAGTATAGATTAAGTCTGGCAAGACTCTGTCTACTAAGTGTGATTGAATAAAAAACTGAACTTGGATTGTTTTGCAATGTTCTTGGACTAACCCTGACAACTATTCCATCTTATATGTGTGAGAAGGGATGGCAGAACCTGGGGAAAAAGTGAAAAGGGGAATCGGCCAAGAATCGACCAACGTAGCCAGAATAGAACTAAGTTGCAACCCTTCTTAGGTGACATTGACCCTAAGCAGGTACCCACTGTTAGCTGAGAAGACTCCTATGCATAGGCTATTAAGCAATAAATCAATTGGACTATTATGTGTGAAATAGCTCTTTCACACCTGATATTAACCTCTGAATGGATTAATGTGTAAGACGATTGGGTTTCATTGAATGCTCTTTGTTCAATACTGGGTTTCTACCATAGATCTGATATTTCATCTCTGCTCTATGTGATACATTGGTTGGTGGATGCAATTCAAGTTGCTTATTTTGACCTATAAAACCCTACATGGCATGGGGCCAGGTTTATTTAATAACCCCTGAGTCATGGTGGCGCAGTGGTTCGAGTGCAGTACTGCAGGCTACTTCTGCTGACTGCCAGCTGCCTGCAATTTGGCAGTTCAAATCTTACCAGGCTCAAGGTTGACTCACCGTTCCATCCTTCCAAGGTGGGTAAAATGAGGACCCAGATTGTTGGGGGCAAGATGCTAACACTAGATAGATAGATAGATAGATAGATAGATAGATAGATAGATAGATAGATAGATGATAGATAGATAGATAGATAGATAGATAGATAGATAGATAGATAGATAGATAGATAGACCAGGGGTCTTCAAACTTGGTGCTTTAAGACTTGTGGACTTCAACTCCCAGAATTCCTCCTCCAGTTATGGTAGCTCAGGAATTCTGGGAGATTAAGTCCACGAGTCTTAAATTTGCCAAGTTTGAAGACCCTTGGTATAGGGCTTCCTCCTAGAACAGGAGGTTGGACTAGAAGACCTCCAAGATCCCTTCCAACTCTGTTATTCTCTTATTCTGCCTTGTTGTACACTACCCAGAGTCATCTTGTATGACATGGGTGGCTATATAATATTTGATAACAATTAATTAATAAGTGAAATATTAGTGATTTCTTGAAACCGTTGCCATCTGAACTTCCCGGAATGGCCGACTTTAATCTTGTAGTGAAGTTAGTTTCGTTGTTTTCTTCCCAGACTGAGACAAATTCTGAAACATTGTAAGAAAACAGAATTGTGTTAATTATTTACATTAGCTTTTTTTCCAGGACTGCAAATTGTGGTGAAAAATAGAAGAGCAGCCTGAAAGAAAATGGTAATAAATAATAACATGAATCTGTGCCTTAACAAATTAACAACTAAGTGAATGTGACTGAAATGATTAAATAATGAGGAAACAAAACTTTTATAATGGAAAAATAATATGAAAACCTAGACGTTTCAAGATAGTGCTTATGGCAGCTTTCCTCCCCTCTACTTATTTTGTAAATCCCATAAATTGTATCAATGTCTTCAAATGTTATGCTACTCACTTGGGTTATACATTTCTACCCCTGGAAAACAACATTTATCCTCTAATGAATAAAAGGTAGATTGTGTGATGACCCAGGGTGGGATACAAAATAAACACAGTCCCAAAAATAGGTGAAGCCCCTTTTATTCCTTCACTTTGCTTCAAAGTTCCAAATATCCTTGACTGGAGACAAAAAACTCCCCCACAAGCAGTTACGAAAAGGAGGAAATGCCGTTTAAACTAAAAATGCCTATAAATTATAAAGAGTAAAAACAACACAAACCACACTGAAGCAGTTAAGGGAACCAGGCAAGATAAGGGCTTGAAGACAGATATCAGAACACACACTGGGAAGGATGCCAAACTCAGACAGGAACGACAGACTAGAGATATTTCCATTCTTTGTTTTCAGCACTGGCCCATATGCATATCCGTTCTTTTAACCAGTTTTCACAGCTGCAGCCCATGGAGAGGATCAAGGCTCTTTCCTCCCCCATAGACCACACCATTCACATCTCTCCCTTATCCTCTCCTCCCTGCCTGCCCTAGGATGGAGAGGGTATGGGCCTGGGTCTTCCTCTGACTGCCCAGCCAGCCTCTGCTCTTCCCCAGCCTCCTCCACCACCTCGGGAGCCACACTTCCAATCCCTGTCAGCTGTTCTTCCTCTCTCTAGGAGTCAGTCTCCAACAGGACCATGACAGATTGAGGGTATCTATATGTCTCCTTTATATCTTTTTAAAAATAAAAGGTTATCAGGTGCTTTAAAGCAAAGCAAGCACATTAAAAAGGTGCGGGGGTTTTTTGCTTAAAAAAAAAAGGCTTACACAAAGCAAAATGCATTGTCTAATCATATAATGAAGTTTCATTACTGTACTGCTTACTCAGTGTGATTAAAATGCACAAAGAACTTTGTCACTTTGCAAATTTTAATCTAATAGCATTTACGGTATGGGAATAAAATGGTTTATTTTACACGATTTCTCTCGCAATTTGTTCAGAAAAATTAAATAAAAACAGGCACCCCTCCTTCCGACTTTTGCATAGTCTCCAGAGTGCAGTTGATGTTAGGGTTATTCTTTTACTTATAGCAGATCTCTGATATCTTTGACAAGCATAAATTCAATTGTTAAATTGTTCTACATTGTTGTAACTATGTGCCGGCTAAAACACCACTATTTAATTCCTTTGAACACCACAGTTGTTAAATACCCTGGAGTGAGGATGTAAAAGAATTTCTCTGCAAAGGCTTCTGGGAAGAGATTTGTATCTTGCTTCCCATCACACTAAGGAAGAGATGATTTCTAGAAGCAAGCAAAATCCAGCTAGTCTTCTTTCCTGATAAGAAACAAATGTTTTTCATCGCTCTCTCCCTCCCACTCTCCTCCCCCCCTCTGTGTGTGTGTGTGTGTGAGAGAGAGAGAGAGAGACAGAGAGAGACAGACAGACAGACACACACACAGAGAGAGACACACACAGAGAGAGACAGAGACAGGGAGAGAGAGAAAGAGAAAGAGAGAGAGTATGTGAGTGTGTATCCCTGTGTGTGTGTGTATGTGTGTGTGTGAGAGAGAGAGAGACAGAGACAGACACATAGAGAGACAGACAGACAGAGACAGACAGACAGACACCCCCCACACACACACACACAGAGGCAGAGAGAGAGAGAGAGAGAGAGAGACAAAGAGAGAGAGAAAGAAAGAGAGAGAGAGATGGGAATAGTGACTTATACTTCCTTTATGATAATGACAAGGAGGGCATTGTTTTAAACTTGCAGCTAAATTCAACAGGGAGCGAATGCAAATAGAGAGGTTGAAATTTTCCATAAGATTTTCAATGGGGAAAAGCAGGAAGCAGATGAAGTGTTTTTAGGAAGCTGTTTTTCAGACGTTCAGAAAACATAAGCTATAGTTATCCATAAGGTATTATCTTACCTTCCACCTCCAAGAATTGTTACAGAAATTCTTTTACTTCCCACCCAAAAGCTTCATTTTTCTTGGCTCCCTAACAAGAGATCATCAACATTTCCCATCCACCAACTTTACTGCGCCCTTCCTACATTCTCTGGGGAAACCTTGGTAATACGGCCACTGGCCTTTTCTTTTTCCTTAGAGGAAGACCTCTCTCTCCTCTGTCTCTGAATTACTTAGGAGGAGATAAGTGACAATCCTCCTTTATTCTTTGCTTGAATGGGATTTGTGCCAAATATATGAGTTACGATCCCTTATTAATTAAGAGCTGAAGCCTTTGTTAAAAACATCAAGGTCAAAGAACTAAACGAAAGTTGAAAGGCATGAAAGAAGAAGGCAAGGCAAGGAGAATCCTTGCTTTAAAAAAGAGGCTCATTTCAGGCAGGATCACTTCGAAAACAGTCCCCAAAGAAAGTTCATGGCTTAAATCACAACAAACAAAGCAAAATACCACCACTTCCTGTTGTGGCTCCCATTCCTGAGCCTGTGCTGTTAGAGGAAGAGGACTCGGAAGATGAGGAGGAGGAACTGGGAATGCCTTCCTCCCCAGGACCTTCCTCTCTGGCAATGCCTTCCTCCCTGATAATGACTCAGGTTTCATCAGACAACCGAGAGGAACAGCCTGAGATTAATCAGGAGGAAGGCATATCGGAGCAGCCCCTGACAGGGAGTCAAGAGGAAGAATGTTGGCTTGATCCTAGGCAGCGTCATAGGGAGAAACGTGAGCAGCAACGTAGGAGGCGTGGGAGGGTCAGAGAGTGAGCTGAGTCATTGAGCCACACCCCACAGGGCATAAAAGTGGGTGTATTGTCGGCTAGAACTTTGTACGGGACAAAGTTTAATCTTACTTCAGGTTTTTCGTTGTGAATGATTCTTGTGGTCTGCCTTGTAATTCTCCGTGAGTAGCTTTTTACTTGTTATCAATTTGGACTTGGCAGGCAGAACGTGTTGGAATGCCAAGGACATTATCAGTTCCAAAGAATTAACTCTGTGAAGTCTGAGTCAGCTTGCCTACCTGTGTTTGTGTGAGTTTGTACTCTTTCATCTTTTGAGAAAGAAGAAAGGTGAGACAGAACACTTCCATTGACCCCAAATCTCTGATCTTCAACATGGGTTGCTATGAGTTGGGACTTGTTTTTTTTTAATCTGGCTTAAGGTTGACACAGCCTTCCATCCTTCCAAGGAGAGTAAAATGAGGACCTAGATTGTTGGGGGCAATAGGCTGACTCTGTAAATCACTTAGAGAGGGTTGTAAAGCATTATGAAGAGGCATATAAGTCTTAAGTGCTATTGCTATTTAAGCCATGGTGGCACAGTGCTTAGAATGTAGTATTGCAGGGTAATTCTGCTGACTGCTAGCAGTTCATTCCTCACTGGCTTGAGGTTAATGTAGCCTTCCATCCTTCTGAGGTCAGTAAAATGAGGACCCAGATTGTTGGGGGAAATAGGCTGACTCTGTAAACTGCTTAGAGAGGTCTGTAAAGCACTATGAAGTGGTATATAAGTCTAAGTGCTATTGCTGTTACTGGCTTTTTGGTGTGCAAACATTCCAAAACTCCCAAAACAAAATGAAATAGGTTTTCTCCTGACTTTCAAAGCCCACTTCAAAAGGAGTTTTGTGGGTATTTGGGGGTGGTTGCTCTGCCTTTGGAGGTCTTTAATCAAGAAACTGGGCTGACAGTTTCCTTAACTGTTTTGATTAGAATGGGATTTTAAAGAGTCACCTTGCAGCAAGATGGGTGGCAAACAAATTTAATAAATAAAGGAAATAAATTCAATTTCTCCCCGTTACAGTTTTAATAGCAGGGAACAGGTTAGATAGCCTTAGCAATCTGCCATCGCTAAGAACTTGAAGAAAGAGCTGCAACTTGAGTTGAAGGCAATCAACGATAGCCTGTATCAACTGCAATATGCGCTCTCAAAATTGTGCAGATTGTGATTGCAGTTGGGACCAGGATTTTCATTGCTAAGCTAGGCAGTTATTAAGTGAGTTGTGCCTGAACTTACAGCCTTTTGTAACTTTCTCAAGGGAAAAAAGCAATGCTGGTCTGTTGTTGCAGAGCATCGGGGTTGATGGAGTTTTTTGTTAATTGGAGGCAGCTTCACAAAGTATTTTCGAGCTGTTAATTTTAATCTTCTTCTCCATTAGCTTTTCAAGTTGCTGTAAACATGAAAGAAAAAAGAAGAAGGGTGTCAGGTAGGGTTGTTATCGCTGGGAATGAACACTACATTTGCTGCAAATTAATTTTGCAAGCTGAGTAGCACCTTTGTGGAAACACAGGAATTTCTGCCTCTTGGTGAGAAACCCAGCTCAGTTGACTTGAGAAAGGAGAAAATGCTTTTTGAAAGGAGAGCAGCAAGGGAGGACTTTGAAATAAAAGGAAGAGCCTGTAGGCCAAGTAGTCATAGGAACAATTCTATGTCCATGTTCTTGCTCTGCCAAAGGTCCTTATTGTTCAATTCAATACCCCGGGAATCTCAGGATTCAGGATTTAGATTTTAGAATTGTCCACAACCCCAGAGTACTCACTAGTGGTATTCCCAAAGTACAACATTGCTTGTTCTGGAATAGGAATGGGGGCATTTCAAAGTACCATCAATTTCTTCAAATTAGGAAGGGGTTTTGGCCTCCTTTGGGAATATTTGCACATTTTGAGATGGGACAAAGTTATTAAATGACCTCTGAAGCACAAGTGGAAAACTCTGTGCCTGCCTCACCAGCATGATAAGAAGCCCTTGGTTTCATTTCAGTTGGTTTTTTTTGGAAGTGATAGGTTGAGATGTCTGTAAGGAATAAGACAGTGTTTCTGGCAAATCTGAGCACTTGCTGTGGGTAGAGGTGGAATACTGATAGCCCTCAAATTGTGACCACAATTGAGTGGAAAATTTCTGCTGCTAAGCTAGATAGCTGTGAAGTGAATTTTTCCCCATTGTAAAGTACAGCAGAGTAGAGTAGTGTAGAATATGGAATTAGAATAGAATAGAATAGAACAGAACAGAATATAGAATAGAATCTAGAATAGAATAGAACAGAATATAGAATAGAATCTAGAATCTAGAATAGAATAGAATAGATTTATTAGTGTGATTAGACATATAAAGAATTTATCTCCAGTGAAGAATGACCTTTCTTGCCACAGTTGTTAAATGAATCACTGTAGTCGTTAAGTTAGTAATATGGTCGTTAAGTGAATCTGGCTTCCCTGTTGACTTTGCTTGTCAGAAGGTTGCAAAAAGGACACTGCAACCATCATAAGTATGAGCCGGTTGCCAAACGTCTGAATTTTAATTTAGTGACCATTCTAAAGGTAAGCCACTTTTTTTTCAGTTAAAATGGTCACTAAATGAACTGGTTGTAAGTTGAGATGTATGCCAGGAGATCAGAGTGGGGAGAATCTGGATGATGACACAGGTAAGTTTTTAAGTAAAATCTCTGTTCTTTACCAAAGGATAGGCTCATAGATTTCCACTGCTCTCCTCTCCTCTGCCTTCTGTGCATCCATGCATCAGGCACTTCACCCAGCTGTTCCTCCTTTTCCTCATCAGCCATACCAGACCTGAGGCTGTTGACTCTCCCTCTGAGGACTGACGGATGGCCCAGGCATGCGCGCCCTCTCTCTCTCTCTCTCTCTCTCTGCAAGCTTCATTCTCTCTACCCCCTCAGAGTTCTCAGGTTGCTTTGACCCTGATCCCCACACCTTCTCCTCATCCGATTTGGCTGCTGGAGGCACCGGCGGCTGACAGGCCACAATAAATCCACCTGGCTTTCACTTCTTGTGGAGACATGTACTTATTTATGCTCGTATTTGATGCCTCTTCATTACAATGAGATTTCTCGTGGTGAGATCCCAGTGTAGCCATACAGGTTCATAAACAGATGACAGCCAGCCAGGAAAAATGCAATCCCTCCTATCAAAATAATCAGCTTCCAATTGGAAAATTCTTCCACCCACTCCTCTGTGTGCCAGCAAACATCATTTTAATCCCATCAGGAAATTATAGAAGACTAAAGACACTCGAATAAAGCATTGGCACTTGGCAAACACAATAGGTGATACAGCCTCACTTTGAGAATCCCCTTCCTTCTCCACAACTAAAAACAGTTCTATTTCATGTTGGTAATACAAAAGTCCAACATACCTCAAATAGTACAGAAAGGGGAAAAAAGGAAAAGGAAAAGCTGTGAAGAGGATTTGGGATTAGTCATCATTGAGGAAGAATTGTGTAAAACATATTCTGCAGGTGACAAGACAAAGCAAGGAGAGAGGCTTGTTACTGTTGTGACTTCTGATCACATTCTATCAGGCTATTATAGCCATGTCAGTAAATGCATCTCAAGAGAAAACTGCTCTTGTTTGTGCAAAGAAGCAAATGGTCATAAGCAGCCTCTTTTTAGAATGGAATCGGTAGGGTTTTTTTTTTTTTTTGGCTTCCTTAGATTTTTGCAGTGGCCATAATCAAAATAACAGGTTTTTGTTAGGGCTGCCTCAAAGGGAAAGTATGTGATGTGGAGATAGAATTTACTCCACCCTATTTGGAAATCAAACCAGGTAAAGGAGGCTGGATCATTATCCCCAGAAAAGCAGAATCTATCCCGTGAAGTATTAGTGCCGCTTTTCAAAACCCTTTACAAATACCTAGTATACTGCAGCTGATTTTGGTTACCATACTACAAAAAAGATGTTGAGGCTTTGGAAAAAGTTCAGAGAAGAGCAGCTAAGATGATCAAAGGCCTGGAGACTAAACCATACGAAGAACGGCTGCAGGATTTGGGTTGGGCTGGTCTAAAGAAAAGAAGACTTAGGGGTGACATGATAGCAGTATGCCAGTATTTGAGGGGCTGCCACGAAGGAGAGAGGGTCAAATTATTCTCCAAAGCACCAGAAGGCAGGAGTAGAAATAATGGTTGGAAACTAGCCAAAGGGAGAAGCAATCTGGAATTAAGGAGAAACTTCCTAACAGTAAAGTTAACCAGTGGAACAGCTTGTCTCTCTGCTGAGCCAGCGCTAGGAATTTTTCTTGCATTTTCTCTGTTATTGATGCTATTTCTATCTCCACTGGACTGCATCTTCCATGATATTCTAAAAGATATACTGTATGCATTGTAAATTTTTTCATTTTAATATGTGGGATTTAAATGTATAATTTCTCTATTGCTGTTGTCAAAGAAACTGGAGTCCATGATAATACCCTCAATAAAGCAGTCATTTCTAGGCATCAGCCAGAATGGAAATTTCTCAAGATCTCAGGGGCAGTTTGAGCGGCCATAATGGGTGATTAAGGCAGAACAACTGCCCTGAAACTGACAATGTGGCTTCTGAGTGACTGCTGTGGTTGAATTATAATTCCATAATTTGGATTATGGAGTGATTCCATAATCCAAATAAAAAATACAGCACCAATAATATTATCCACAGGTATCTTCCAAAAACAAATCAGTTGCCAAACATCATTTGGAAATATTAAAAGATGTTTTCTAGCATCGTGAGACCTCTCTCTCTCTCTCTCTCTCCCTCTCCCTCTCCCTCTCCCCCTCTCTCTCTCCCCCCCCCCCCCCCCATCGTTGTGTTTCCGGTTCGTGTCCTCGTTCTTTCCTTTCTTTTGTGTGTGAACTTTGCTGCTGTGTTGGCACAAAGCCTGCCTTGATTATCACAAAAGAATTGTGTGCCACAGAAATCCTGGCTTACATAATTATGATGAAATAACTTGTGTTATTTTAGCAACAGCAACATAGTAACTTCAAGGTAAATCTGTCAGAGGCAGCAGTAATTACACAGTAATTCATTTTAATGCATTTGCATTACAAGCTGATGATGCCACTGATAACACGTCTTGCCAACCTTATGAAAGCTTGGGGAATCTATATAGCCTGTGTGCGAAACACACACTGCGCAGCAGCCCAAACTTGATGGAGCACATTAGTGGCTTTGTCTAGGTCATCTGGGAGTAGAAGCAAGACTTTTTCTTTGTAACAATGAGTAGATCGATATGGAATCAAGTTTAAATTCTGATTTTCTTTTCTCTTTGCTAGTTTGGGGACTAAAGGCTCTGTCAAAAGGTGTCTTGCTAGAGTCAGAAAATGCTTTTTTGTTTTATTTCATTATTTCCATCCCCGCCCCTCCATGTATTATTATTTATTGCTTTCCAGAAAGAAGTAGAAATAATTAAAAAAATAAAATAAAATAAGAAACCAGGATAAGAAAAAAGCAGAAAAGGGAAAATATTAATATGTATACATATACACATACATATACAGCAGATTAATATTATATGTTTTCAATAACTGAGCAATCATACTTAGATCATGATGGTCAAGGGTTTAGTGTGTGTGTGAGAGAGATAGAGGGGGGGGGGGTGGAGGGAGGGAGGGGAGAGATGGAGAGAGAGAGGGAGAGGGAGGGAGGGAGAGAATTGTCTTTAATTCCATTCTCCTTTGGAACGTTGAGTCAGTTCAATTTGAATCGTCACTGTAATTTGGAGTATTGAACCAATTTAATTTAATACATTAGATGGTGTGACCAACACTTCAAACAGAATGACTTAAAGAACTTTCTTGAGTTACCATGCTGTTTGAGTTCAGATGTTTTATTCTGGATTTCTTCCTTTGTGCTCTTCTATGCTCTTCTGGTTGACACCAGATATTTTAAGTTTTCACTGTCAACCAAAGACATATTTGTCTAGCTTTGATTACATTTGTATGGGCATGTCTAGTGATTACTTTTGGCATTCTTTTTTTTTTAATCCTCTCTTATGGATTCCTTTCATGGCTTTTTAAGTGGTAGAGAATTTAGCTGGTTTTAGGGTAAAAATTGTGATAAGTTGAACTACTTGAAGCCAGCTTTGGAACTGTGCTAGTAAGAAAAACTACAATACTATTCTTACAAATAAGTATATAAATAAATAAAGCCCATTGTTAGGTCATTGTTAAATATGAAATAAAGGTCATTGTTCATAACTGACAAAGTCATCAGGAGGTGGAATATTTTGGACACATTCATTTTCAGTAGCTCATTGGTTCCTATATCCCAAAATGTTTTCCTTCTGTAGTGACACAAATGAAACTTTCTGGAAGATAACATATTGAGTGTTTTCTCCCATCCACACTCCACTTTTTAAATTGTTAAAGAAATACGAAGGATTCAGAAACTGCCTGAAGTTAGTTTTGCTGTCTTTGCAGGGTTTGTAAAAGTCATGGGAATATGAGATGGACTGGGAGTTTAATTACACAAATCTCCTGATATAAGACCTTATGATTGACCTAAATCTTCTCAAATTGGTGATGGGCCACTTTCCACATCCTGACAAGTGATGGGAAGCAATCCTTATGAATTCCCTTAAGATGTTACTATAAGGAGAAACCAAGAAACAAAACCCAGCATGCCAACTAAGGCTGCTGAGAACCACTTATAAAGAAGAAATAAATGCTACATGGGATTAATAAAATGTTGATGAGAAATCCAAAGATGAAGTTCAGGGAATTAGTTGAAGAAGCAGACTGATATTTTATGACATAACTAATTACCCAAGCAAGAAAAAGTGATTATAATGATTAATTGCTTTGACTTTTTTGTGGGAGAGTTAAGCAAAGGCAAAAGGATAGTTTGGTGCAAAATGAGTTTAGGATATCATCAAACATTGTAGCTCAGCGGCATGCAGTCAATCTGAATTCTATATCTTTATCTGCCATACATTAACGTGTAGACAGACAGACTTGCTGTATGGAGGTAAATTTATATCTCATCCTTCTAGCGCATAAGCTTTAGTTAAGGCTACTTGCAAAGAGTTCTCTGGTGATAAAAAGAAAAATATGGTGCAGGTTATTGTTGGAAGAAAAATCTGGTCTGGTTCCAAGATGGAAGAAAGGCAGAGGAAATAAAATGGAGGCTGACTGGCTGCAAGGAAAGGTTTATGAGCAGAACCAACAACAGCAGATAGTTCTGGGACAGCTGACAAATTAGTATGATGAGTACATGCATTTTTATAGGGTTCTGAGATGCTGCTAATGGGGTTGTGCAATATAGTGAGACTTGTGTCTTTTGCTATTGTAGTGGTGGTGGCCTTTCTTAATGGGTACAAAATATCCATTTCTAAAGACTTCAGGCATCTGCTGGAGGCTGTTTCACTATGCAGGAAGTCTGGGTCTGCTTTCTGCCTTTAAGAACATGTTTCTCCATTTCTCCTTTGGGGAAATATAATATTCTGCCTCTTTTAATACTCCCCAAAATATTTCATTCTGGGGTGGGGGGTTTCCCACACTATGTTAACAATCACACAGGTCAAATAAAATGTATTTTCCCCATAAAATCAACACTATTGGTTTATGGGAAATCTTTGGCAATGAACAAGGACGATCTCTAATTGAATTATTTAGGTGTAGCCATTATAAAGTCCCTTTCTCTTACCTCAAGGTGGACTCCTGTGAGGACTTAGGGAATATCTCAATGATGCAGTTGATGGTTCTTTCAAAATCCTGGTTGAACTCTGGAATACATGTCCTCTTCCTGTGACTCAGCGATGGCTATCTCTTTAGTTCACAGAGGAGCTCTGGTTCAGGAAAGGGAGAAGGTTACTTGCTTCTGTAAATCTCAACAGCAAGGCAGCAAGAAACACAGTTAGTTGTAGATAAGACTTAATTGATCAAGGCAAATTTCAAAATTGAGCAGTCCAAAGTCAATAAGGGGAGCTAGTTTTGAGGTCCCTGGCATGAGGCCCAGGCCAATAACAACCATAAAGCTATCTAGTATGAGAGAGTATGGTAAAAATAAGGGAGGTGTAACTACATAGCTTTATACTAATGAAAGTGGTATTTCATTGAAGGAAACCAAATGTTGCATTAGGTGGACTACGTTCTGATGCTCAATTTAGGAAGATAACATTACATTCATGAAAACATAAGAAGGGTCCTTCTCTTCACACACACATCTACCTCAAGTTGGAAGAATTACATTTCACTAAGAGATTTATATGGTTTTAATTCTCTCTCTGTGTGTGTCTCTGTCTCTCTGTCTCCCTCTCCTTCTCCCTCCCTCCATCTCTTACACACACACATACACACACACACACACTCACAGGTGAAGAGATTAAACAAGCTAGTTTGCTCTCAGCCATATAAGATGGGAATCCAGTGTTATCATTTCTCCTGATTACTATCTTCCGCAGGTAATTATACTTCTCCTTTGCACATAATTAAAGCAAAGTTTGATTTCTATTCATTCTTCACACTGGTAAAATTATCAAGTTACTTCTTGACTAATTATTTTTTTTGTAGCATAGCAGTGTAGCATATCCCTGTCACATCCCATTTAACAAATATAAAATAGCTCTGAATCAGACTTCATGCAGCCTGGAACTCTTATTTTAAATGATATTAATTTGTAACAGGAAAATCTTTAGATGAATGCAATCTTACTTTCCAATTAATTATTTTAGAATCAAATTGGCATATATTTTTAAAACATCTTTTAAAACCTTCACATGTTCCTGCTTTCCCAATTTCTTTTCTTTTCTTTGTTTTTTTTAAAAAACAGTTCATCCAAAATGCACTTTATTTGCTCAATTTCACTGCATTAATACTTAATTTAATGGATCGCTATATAGTAGACTTTGGATGAGATAGACACTATTTTTAGTGTGCTTTATGTGTAAAATGCATAACGTGCACAAAAGATTGTGTTATAAATTTGCATTCAGGTTGAATGGACATTCTATTCTTTTTTTAAAAAAAACAAACTTTATTGATTATAGAACTAAAATAAAATATCAAACAAACACATATACAACATACACAAAGAAAAAGAGGAAAAAAAGAAAATGATTAAAAACTAACAATTCTACTATCGATAGTCTATGGTTCCTTGTTTGTTATCAATATTGGTGATCTATTTACAAATACATCTTATTGCGAATATATAATTACTACCTCTTTTACATTTTACGTTGTTTACTAATATATTTTCTATTTTTGTTCTATCCAGTCATACCAGCATCCCCAGCTTCTATAATATTCTGATGTTTCTTTTTCCTTAAGTGCTAAGATTAACTTATCCATCTCTGCACAGGCTGTTATCTTCTGTATAACCATCTCCTCTGTTGGAATATCTGCTTATTTCCAACACTGTGCAAAGGTTATTCTGGCTGCAGTAAGAATGGACATTCTATTTTAGTAGAACCCCATTTTCTTATTATGGCAGAGTTTTACTGATACTATTTATTTCCTATTTGGTCCCAAAACTTTTTAAAATAACTTGAAAAAGTTGGAAACAAAAATGTCAGATATTAAATATTGTTGGTTTAAGTTCAGAAGAAAATTGTGTGTGTGTGCAGGTGGACACACACACACACACACACACACACACATTCATTCATTCATTCATGGTAGGCTTGTAAATGAAACTGGCCTCAAATGGATATGTGCAAATGATGACATTTGGAGGAAAGTGATTGTATCATGGTTTGCTGCTGCAAACTAATTTAGTATATATATCCATCCACTTACCCTACTTGGAGATTCTGGAAGTAGCAACATTTATGACTATGCATCTTGAGGAAGCTTGCTTTGTTCAACTACATGAACAATAATACCATAACTCCTGGAAACCTTTCTCCCTCATGAAAAGCCAGGCTTTTGAATCTGAAAGTAATTGCTTGATTAATCAGTTGATTAATGCTTTGATTAATCCTTTGATCCAATTAATGCTTGGAGTCCCAGATTTTTAATCAACAATGATTTTGACCGAGGTCTATATAAAAGATGGTTGTCTGGAGCCAGAGGGAATTTTAAAGCAACATGATACATGTCATTCAGTTTGCATCTTAATTGAAGTCAAACTTTGTTTTGATTAGATCAGTTTTAAATGAACTCATCAAACTAGCCAAACTAATCAAAGTTGAAGTTTGACTCCAGAAAAAAAAAAGCAGCACAGTGAATTAATTCAAGACAACGTTAATTGAAATTCTCCAAAGAATGTATATTCAAACTCTAGCATTTAGTGATGGCAATGGTTACCTCACATAAGGATATTTCCAGGTTTAAGTCAGATTCTCACTTCTTTTGGTCGTTACTGACATTCAGTATCAATGTTTTCATGAAGGATAGATAACTTCAAGAATCAAATGGTATCACTAACTGGTGGATTTATCTTTTTTTTTTTTAATTTGCCTTCCTGGAGTTTTCTTTTTAAATCCATTTTTGTCATCAGTTTGCAATGCAAGCAAAAGTCTACTCACAGATTCATAGGCTTTGTTGTGTACATTGCTGATAATGCACGTGCTTTTTTCTTTTCTTTTTTGCCTAAAGGGCTTTTTGAAGTTTCAGGGAAGCCCAATAAAGCAATGATCAAACCCAGCAGCCTCCGAAGAGTGTCTTCTATGTCAGTGTGATTTTATTCTCTTTATTTGTTGTGGATCAGGATCAAAGACTCTGTAAGCAAAAATGTATGGCGAAAGAATTCAAAATACTGAGTAAAAAAATCCTCCCACGTTTTATATTTTAATTAATTCATTTTGTTACCTTAAGTGAACGTCCTCTATCTATCTATCTATTTTGGACTGATTCTATCCAAGTATTGGGCTTAGGACAATTGCCTCTCCATCAGAAATATTGTTTGATATCCTTTTATCTTTAGATATTTTTAAGAAGCAGTTTTTCCTTTGTGTAATTAAGTTGGTCTCCCCTGGACTCCACTATCACATGCATTTGTGTGTGCAGGTTTCCCTGCATATGCACTGTGGAATACTGCTGGTGTTAGGCTTAAGGGATCCCAAAATCCTGAAATATGCAGGGATAACTACATTCCATTTTACATACTGATTTGGAAAGGTCCAATTTGCTAAGCTCTTATCAGAATGGAAAGCAAATGAGATACCCCTCCATTCATACAACCAGCATGCGAGAGAGAGAACATAAAATGTTTGTACATAACTATAAACCACAAACCACCAATAAAAAAAGCTTAAACAAATTGTTATGATATAAATGCTTTCATTTTGATGTCTGAATGCAATCTATTATCTACAATGTTAGGATGTGTGGGGTGATGAGGCATCTATAGTTTTCCAGATGTCATGCTTCAATCCCAGTTGTTCTTATACAACATTCTCCTGGATTATTTTTTCTTTTTCACAGGGAAATCATTGAATAACTTTGTAGTATGGATGTGTAAGTATTCCATTCAAGAACTCAATCTAAAGATTACATTTATTTATTTACATGAAATCAGTTTATGTAGCTATACATCACCTGGAGTACAAATAAAGAGATGTCCCTTTGGGTGATTGATAACATTTAATAGTAATATTAATAAGGATTAAAAATCCACAGTGGCTACCAAACATAAACTCAACAAAGCTTTTCAACACATCCTCTAACTTTGACTTTAACTGACTTTCTAAACAGAATCATCGATTTAATAAGAATCAAGTACATACAAACTAGATCCATCTGAACAATTTTTAAAGCATTTTACACAAATGGAATCCAACTGGTTTGGCTAGGACAATCCACGCTGAAAAGCTTGACAAAATCAGATTGAAATTAATGATTCAAAATATATTTTTTCACTAGTCTTTGTTAGATATTCAACATTAATGTCGACTTGTTTTTTTTTTGCTATTGTATCTCTGTTAGACCTTTCCTCTTGAAAGTTTAAAGCACTTGAAGATTCTTCCTTTATTTTATGCCTGAAGCAGAATCCCATGACCAGGTTTGGAGTGGGAGAAAACATGGGATGTGCATGATGACGTGTGGGAATGACCTAGGAAGGCAAGAGTGAGAATGAATGGCCTTGGGAGACGGTGGGAGGGAGAGCCGCAGCCTAGACATCCATCAAGCAAAAGGTGTCTCAGCCCACAGGAGAAAAAGGGCATAGGAAACATCTCAAAAAATACCCATCTAGTTTTCTAGAGAGTAACTTCTGAGATGCTTCTCATGTCCCCTTTCCTCCTAAGGGCTGAGATACCTTTTGCTTGATGGATGTCTAGGCTGCGGCTCTCCCTCCCATTTCCCAAGGTCTCTCACAGATCATTAGAGTGATTGATTAAGATCTTGAACTGGTTGACTCTTCCTGATCCAAAGCATAGCTTGACATCTATATGGTGCTATCTCATGAATTTCTATGGCACATTTTCTATTTGAAGAGGCCATACCTATCTGACAATGTAAGATTTACCCCATGGTCTTATAAAACAGTATGATTTTTTTCTTCTTCTTGCATAATCTACTATTTTAGTAAGGGGTGTGTGTGTGTGTTTGTGTGCGTATGTAGGGGCAATTTCCCCATTTGTTTTCAAAAATACTACTGTCTCCTCACCAATTACTCTATCTGTAATGCTTTCTTTAACTGGCATTTCCAATAATTTTACTCATGTTTGAAAGACTCTTGTCTCTGTATACTCTACAAAGTGTCTGTGTGAATGACTGTGTAAAAGAAACAATCGTAGGTGGAAGGTAAAGAAGTGAGAAAGTATTCAGTTTGCATTTCATATCTGTGAGCAAATTTATTTTTAATTTCTTTCCTCTTAATGTTGCTAAAAATAGACGAGTCCAACAGATACATCTATAGCTTATCCCTCCCACAGATGCTTCCAAAAAAGCTCACCAGCAAATGAGGACCTTTATAATAAAGCCTGTGCTACATTTGTAATACTTAATTCTCTGTGTTTGGTTGAAATGCTCTTTATAAAATCTGGGGGTGGCTGAGAGATAGGAAGAGTTTTGGAGAATGAATGATGTGGTAAACAGTCTGCTAACATAGCTCTTGCATGGGCAGGCTGACAATTGATAAGGGAGGAAACAGGGCATTTTTGGCCTAAAGGTGTTTTTGCAAAAGGCAGCTGGATTTTATTTTTCCTGGAAGACATTTCATTTCTCATCCAAGAAGCTTCTTCAGTTCATCTTGGATGAGATGCAAAACATCTTCAGGGAAAAACCAAGTCTTTTGAAAAAGCACTTTGGGGACAACCATGACTTGGATGATGGAGAATTTCCATGGGACATTTTTGGATGTGGGCACTAAAAAGTGACTATCCATCTTACTATTAGTGGTATCTATCTCCTTTACAATCCTCCCCTTCTTTGCTTAAGTCAGCCTATTCAGCAGGTGGCAGAATCTAGACCCGTGATGGCAAACCTATAGCATGTCTGCCACAGGTAGCATGCAGAGCCATTTACCTCACTACACATGCACGCACCTAACAGCTGATTTTTGGCCGGTTTGAGGCCTTTTTCAGACTCCCACAGGTTTGAGGAAGGCTTCTGCAGGCTTTTCAGAACAAAAACTAGGCCTGTTTCATCACTTCCTGTTTTTCTGGAAATACCGGAAGTGATGAAATGGGCCTAGTTTTCAGCCTGAAAAGCCTGCTGAAGCCTGCAGAAGTCTTCCTCAAGCCTCTGGGAGGCTGAAAAAGGCCTCAAACCATCTGAAAATCAGCTGTGATACGCAGTGGGGTGGGTGGGTGGGTGGGGATTGCACATGCATGTGTAGGGGGGCATAGGGGGGCACACATTGCCTTCTGGGTGCTGGCACGGGAGCACAAGTGTGTAAGCGTGCACACAATTTTTGGCACAAGTGCCCCAAAAGGTTAGCCACCACTGGTCTAGACAGAAAGCATAGTCTTCTGCACATGTACTCATTCTGATGGACTTCTGTTCCAGATGAAAGCAAAGCAAAGGAAGATTGGGTAGAACATTGAATGCTTTGTGGATTTGTTGCCCCAGGTTTGCCCAATCAGAAAGTAAATGGAGCCACCAAGAGTCCACCAAGAGCACCTCCAACAACGCTGAGTGGGCAAGCTACTTGTATATAAACAGAGAGCAAACCCCACTTCTTTCTAACACTGATGATGTTACCTAGCTAGGTAATGAAATGTAATGCAAGAAAACAACCAAGTTCAGTGAGTACTAAGGATCCCCAAAAGTAAATGTCAATAGGGATCAGAAGTATGGTTCTTAAGGTCTTCCTCCAAGGCCATACTCTGTTTATAAAACAAACAAATGAATTTAGTAACCTCTTTTTCAGTCTAGTTTTCGGATCAGGGGTTGATTTTGGTTAGGGCTGCAGCATTTAAATTTAATTTTCTCTTCCTCCAGTTCTACAACTCCAATTTTGACTGTATTTCATTTGTTAACAACTTTTATTTTTTTGGATTGCATAGTTGCATTATTGTTTTAATGAATTGCTTTATGCTTAACCTTGTGCTTATTGTTATATACTGGCTGGCTATTCCACATACAGTTTCTTTACTACTTGGGATGCAGTTTACTGTTTGGCAGAAGAAAGCCTAATTTGAATATTGCATTGAAAGGCAGATTGTTTTTATCTATAATTTATAGGGCTGGAATTGTTTGAATTGAAGGTCAAAAACCAAAACAGGAAAAAATTATGTATACACATCAATAGATTTGAAGAGCTGTGTCTAAAAGTATTGAGGATTCAAAGATTACTATATAACTGAGCATCTAATCAAGATTATAATTGTCATAAATCCAATGTGTCTTCTCTAAATCTATGGAAATCTCTCACTTAAAGGCAAGAGGCATCTCTCTTCTTAGAAGGAAAATACAAGTGTGATGAAGTCAGCTTTTCACACCAAAGGAGGCACAAAAGCATGTGAAGATGTTCTGTTGCTTTCAGGAACGAAAGACAGTCTCCTCAGTGCTGGGAGATTTCCTTTTTGGCAAACAGGATGACAAAAGTTGCAATGGTCAAGAAAAAAAAAACCACTTGATGAGACAGGCAGAAGATGTTTACTAGTTACTCAGGGTGGAAGAAAGACTACTCAAGAAGAACCCTTCTCTCCAGGTAACCCTTGATTTATTACTGTACTTGAGCCTGGCAATTATGGTTGTAGATTATGAGGATTGTAAAGCAAGTCAACAGGTAACTGACCCAATTTTATGAACTTTGTTTTGCGGCAGCTGTTAAGCAAATGCGGCAATCATTAAGTGAATGCTGTGGTCGTTAAACGAACCCATTGTGTGCTTTGACCTGGGTTTTGGTGGCAAAAAAGTTATCAGTCGCGGCCACAGGACCGTGGGATGTTGCAAATGGCCATAAATGCAAGCCCAGTTGCTGAGCGCCTTCAGAATCTTAGAACTGGATTGTAACTAGCTTTTTGGAGTAGTGCAGTGGCCTAGAGGTGGAGCTCTCCCCTCACAATCAGGAGGCTGTGGGTTCAATCCTAGCTAGAGGCAGATATTTCTCTCTCTGGGCACAATGAGAATATGTCTGCTGAACAAAACTCTGAATTGGCGACAGGAAAGGCATCCGGCCATTAAAACACTCTGCTAGCTCCATTTAGTTGCCCAGACTCCGCCTCATAAGGGATTATGGGGTCATTAAACAATGATGATTGTAAGTAGTTTTTTTGGGGGAGAGATCCATGTATATATGAGTCCTGGAAGACAATTTCATATGAGTGAAACCAGGGGTGGGATTCAAATTTTTTAACAACTGGTTCTGTGGGTGTGGCTTAGGTGGTGGGCGTGGCTTGGTGGTCATATTATTGGCTGGCATGGCCAACTCAACATCACTCACATCAAGGCATGCATCTCCTCGCCTGGCCTCTCATGACTGTGGGGATGCTGCAACAGTCGTAAGTGTGAGAAATGGTCATAAGTCACTTTTTTTAGTGCCATTGTAACTTTGAATGGTCACTCCACACAAGCAAGGTACCAGCAAAGGAGGAAAAAAAACCTCCACCAAGAATGTAATAAGGGTAAACGGAGAGGCAGTTTCTGTAAGCAACACCAGAATGTTTCCTTCCTGCCTTCCTTACAGGATTAGTCCAGTAATTTCTTCTAACAACCGGTTCTCTGAACTGCTTAGAATGTTAACAACCGGTTCTAGTGAATCGGTGTGAACTGGTAGAATCCCACCTGAGTGAAACCTTAGCAAAGTCCACTGTTTCCATATGACCTCTGTGGGCTTGGAAGTTCACAATTTGCATCCTATCTCCTTGTTCTGCCCCAGTAATTTGATGATGATATGTATGCAGCTGCTCTGAATCATTTTTATCCTTGTATAATAGGCCATTCTGTATAGTATGAGGGATTTGGTAAAGGCAACAAGGAAAACTTGAAGCAATAGATTAGACTCCTGCTGGCAAGCTCCATGTTAATACGTTGTCAGAACAATGCTGGGAATGAACGGGGTGTTAATGTAGTGACAACCAGCAGGAAGGGTGTTTGCATGCACTATTTAATGTGGCATTGAAATCACGCAAATATTATCTTTCTGACAAGCTAAGGCCATGCATACACCAGCACTGTTGCTTGAAGTGGAAGCCCGGAAACCCTCCCTCACCAATATTATTTATGGAAATCTGGAATGTGTGGGGGAAAAAAAATTAATTTCTGATTTATTTCTACTTTTGTATTTCATGCTACAGAAAGATGCACGATAAAAAAAAAAAACTCTCCTTGGAAAAAATGGTGGCGTTCTAGCAAGATGTAAGATTTTTGAATCTGTTTTTATTTACATTTTCATCCTGCCCTGTTGGCCTCCAGAATGATTTTCTTGTTAGATCTGCTGTTTCTGTCCACCATTTATAGAAGCAATACTGTTCGGCACTTTCAAGTATGCTGTTATTTACTCTGAGTAGTTCACCTTGGCACCTCATTGAGGGATCTTAACGTTAATGATGAAGTTTAGTGACGAAGCTAAAGACTAAACTATTTTGGGAATGTTTAAATGAGTTGAAATCAGTTCTCCTAGCTGATAGTAGAAGTCTCAGTCAGTAATTCAAGGACATATCTTTTTGATTAAAAAGAAGTTAATTAAAGAATGAAGAAAGCTCTTAAAGAAGAAATCCAACCTATATCAAGTATAAGATATAAATCCTATTTATCTCAGATGCAGTTTCATTTTTGGAACTCTTTCCTCCCCCTGAACATCTTATGCTTTCATTATAAGGATTGTTTATAACAATCTGTACCTAGTTATAATGAAAGAGCTCTTGAAAAATTCTTCTGGCTTTTTCAGTGTAGCTCTCTCTTGATAAAGGTGCTGTGGTGTCAAGGAAGAACATAGCTCATTGGTAGAACACATGCATCATAAAGTTGTGGGCTCAGTTCCTGGGAAATGCATCTGAAATTGGACACGTGGCCAGGAACTAACATCCAGTACAAACAATTAGGAGGTACAGCTTCTTATATTTGAGGTAGGAACCAGTGGTGGGATTTAAATTTTTTTACTACTGGTTCTGTGGGTGTGTCTTGGTGGGTGTGGTATGTCTTGGTGGGTGTGTCTTGGTGGGCATGTCTTTGTGGGCATGGCAAGGGAAGGATACTGTAAAATCTTCATTCCCTCTCCACTGCTTGGGGAAGGTTACGGCAAAATCCACATTCCCTCCCCACCCCGCTAATCTGCTTTCCAGCTCCATTCTCCTGTGCAGGGCAACAAAAGACGACCCAGCTGATCAGCTGGGACTTGGGAGGCAGAGAATAGATGAGTGCGAGGCCAGTCAGAGGCGGTATTTGCCGGTTGTCTGAACTACCCAAATTTCCCGCTACCGGTTCTCCAGAACTGGTCAGAACCTGCTGAATACCACCTCTGGTAGGAACCTTCAGATAGTAGAGCTCCCATGGACTTGGTGAATTTTTAAAATGTTAATAGAAATGGTTGGTTCTGACATTAGTTTCATAGCATTGTGATTTATTTTCCTAATTCAAAGTGCTCCCTTAAATCTCGAGACTGTTTGTGAGTTTAATGTTGTTAGATGAGACCTTCATGTTGACCATTTGTGAGCTTTCCAGATGTTGACTTCTAGACCTCTGTGACACAATACAGTCTGGATTCCTAGGAGGGAAGAGGATTTAAGGGAATGAATGCTTAGAGGAGCAAGTCAGTTCAAATAGTTTGTGTGAAAGAAAGAGGATGAAGACAACTCCTCCATCATAGTTCCCAGAGTATATGCTTGATGTACGTAGTAAGTTGCTTCAATCTAGCAAGATTCTGTCTATAGGCGTGCAACAATAAAGAAATCTTCTTGGACAAATCTTCACATCATTTTCACGCTCTCTGGAGCTTGACAACCTCTTAGCATTCTCAACCAGTCAATGGTGAAGAATGCTGTAAAATGTAGCTATGCGCCACCAGAGTGCTACAAGGTTCTCATTTCTTTGTTAGCACTTGCAATTTTCCATGACATCAACTGCTTGTGTTTCACTGGGATTTAAAAAAAAATAGTAGTGAATTTAGGGGGGAAAATGCAGAACTGAAAAGAAAAAAAAATCAAGCCATCACCACCTGCTCCAGCTTCATCAGGATGTCTCTGTTTCCTCCCTTCGCATTACATTTGTTAAATTAAGAACCATAAGTGATCCTTGCTGTTGAGTTCCTGTATCATATCCCATTAGCTACTAAATCACTACACTCCTTTTTGATAGCAGGTTGGAAACAAAATTGGACAGACTCGTTCCCAAGCAAAATGTGCTCAGAATCAGGAAGCCAAAGAGTTGAATGCAAACAGCTGGTTTGCATTCAGAGATCTCTTATGTCATCTCATTCATCGTTTCAGTGCAAGCCACAAGTTGAACATTCTTGCTTCAGTGACTCTCTGGGAAGCCATTTAGAGCCATGTCATATTTCTCTCTCTCTCTCTCTTTTTATGACTTATTCCATTTTCTGACTTAAAAAAAAGAGAAGTCCTAAGAGGTAAATGAACGGTTGAGCAGAAGAGCTGAGAAGCAGAAGAGTGAAAGCTCTTTAAAATTTGCTCTTTGCCCGTGGAGTTGCATAACTAGAAAATTTGGTAGGCATAGCAGGGCCCTTTTTAGTGGAAATGAAGCTTTCTGCTGATTCTAATATAGGGCTTTTAAAAGGCCATAATGAATGAATTACAAGTGTATGGTTTTCTTCTTGGTTGGTGAACAGTCGCAGCAATTCCTTAAGAAACCTTCTGAAAGAAAGAAAATATTTTCATTGCAAAGCATTTCTACCATCATAAATCTATCATCTGTCTACTTTTCCATCCATCCATCATTTAAAGTTCTTATCAGAAAGTATTCAGCTTTAGACTAGATTCAAATTGAGGCTATAGAGCAGGGGTGTCAAACTCAAGGCCCAGAGGCCAGATCTGGCCTGTGGGGTACTTACATTTGGCCCATGGGTTGCCCTGGAAACAGCGAAGGAATGGCCCACAGTGCTTTGCTGGCAGAGGGTTGCAGGGCGCTGTGGCAGCTGAAAATGGAGCTTGAGAGCCTGTTTTCACTGGCAGAGGACTCAGGCCATTACAGGCGCCCCCAACATGAGTGACGTCGAATTGGCAATGCCCACCCCAGCCCCTTAAAGTCAAACACAACCCTGAATGAAATCCCTCAATGAAATCAAGTTTGACATCCCTGCTGTAGTCTAGAGTATCAAACTATTGTTCACAAAAGAAAAAGAATCACCGTGCAGATTGTTCTATAACATGATGTTACTGTAAGTTTCTTTTGCCATATACCTGTATTCTTTAAAAAAAATTAAATAGAAAGGGGATGAAAAAAGACACTGCATTTGCATGGTAAGCAGAACAGGGGAAAAACAGATAAATAAAGAGAAAGGGTTTGAGGACAAAATGGTGGTATGACTAGGATTGCTTTCGTAATCAATTTCGTTCAAGAACGGTGAAGCAGCAGACCTCAAGACCTCTAAGTTGTGAAGTCACACTCTTTTGCTTGGCTGTCCAGTCTTGTCAGCATTGCTGAAGGTATCATAATTATTGTAGATGATGCAACCCGTGACTCCAGTTAACCTGCTTACAAATGTCTAATCTCATCATTCCCTTCGTAGCCACAAGATGACTTCCTATCAGGCTTCCTGATGAATGCATTATTCATTCTCTGTGAGTAAGAATTAAGACAGTTAGGCTCATTTTATAAATATAATTCAGGAAGAAAAAAAGAAAGAAACACGAATTGCTATCTTTTCTTATTTAGCAGGCAATTGTGCTAGCTAAAGCTGGAATTCACGATGGGTTCTTCTATGCCCTTTATCTGGCTTTGTTTGAAATAATCTTAATCATCCATATTTGATCTGTAGGGAGGACAGAGGAACAAATGGCTCAGAGAACAACATTGCCTTCTTCTTCTTAGCTGCCTGCCCCTGCTGCAAGAGAATGCTTCAAAAGCTGCCAATTGCTTGGACCAGGCTAAGGGACTTGTTGAGAAGATGTTTTGCTAGTAAGAAAAGTGACTGTGGAGACACCAGGTGGCTCTTTACTTCTGCATGAGTTTGTAATGTCATGCAACAACAAGAGCTCCTAAAGCCCCAGTACAAACATTCCTCCATCTCCAGAGTCATCTCTTTTCTGTAGTTAAACACCTGATTAGATTTTCAGAATATTCAACTACCCCATCATGGAAAAGACAATATCTGAGTTCAGTGTGTTGGGTATTGACATTACCAAACCATAAAGATTTGCATGCAAATTAAACAAACGGGGCATATTATGGATTGTTTCCAGTGGTGGCTTTGAGTTAGTGTTCAAATAGGGAACTGAATCCAGTCTATAAATCTGATCTAATTTCCTTCCACTTGCTCTAGTGGACCAAGTGACACTGGTGTGGAAACTCCCTCACACCCTCCATTACTTCATACAGGAGCATCAACTCATACAATAAAGACCATGCCTTAACCCAGACCCATGACTTTGTCCTTTTTCCCTCTGGAGCAGATGTCATTTAAATCAGTGTTTTATTCCTGAAAGACAGCAGTTCTATTTTTCTTAAAGGACAAATAATGGAAAGGAATGATGGAAAGAACTTGCAATCTCACTTTAGATAAGTGCTGCATAATCTTTCTTACACAACAGCGTGGTTCCTTCTTGCTGTAAGCAAGAGTTGAAATCAGAATTGAAATCTGTACTTCTCAACGTGATTCCTTTTGTTTCTTGGCTGCTGTCTGCAGTCCAGTGGGGATGAATTTCATCCAATGCATTTCAAAACAGCATCCTCAAACTCTAGCGGCTTTAATATGGTGGTATTTATTTCCAAGCAAGCCTGCTTTGAGAAATACTACCTGGCCAGATGTAAACCAATGTGACCATTTTTTAAACTAAGGAAAGAAAAGAAAAGGAGAAGAAAGAAACACCGATTACTATCCAGGAATATCGTTTTCTAAGCTCAGTTGGGATGCAAAAACTCAGGAAGTTTTACATTTGTGGTGACATCAAGGCTAGGCTCCCACTGTACTGGCTAGAAAATCAAGCTGGTATCTTTTACCTTACAGCTTGTACTGTTTTTCTGTGATCTAAAATCTGCCTGCCTGCATGAGCACATTCATAAGATTGCAAAATATGTTACTGAAAGATTACAAAATAATGTAAAATCCCATCCTTTCCACTGCATGTTTTCTCATTGTTCCGTCTATATATTATAAACAGCGCTTTAGCGTACATACTGTCACTTGCTCTTCTTGTTTCAAATTTCAGTAAAAAGTTTATACATTTTAGCAATGATAGACTCATCATTTGTATGCAATTTTATTTCAAACTCAGTTTTAAAATGTTCAAAAACATAAATTCTCTTACCTACTCTGAGTCTTTTTAGTAATTGTAAACAAGAAAACCACTGTCAATATTTGAGTTTTGCAGTGTTAATTCAGCACCAGAAAAATAAACACAGATGGCTGATGCTTCATTTAACATCTTTATAAACATAACAAGTAGATTTTACAAACCAGTTGTAGATTTCTCCAACATGGAGCAAACCCAGTCAGAAACATGTTGCAAGTTCAGAGCAGAGCTCCAGTCTTCAACAAGCAAGTTAGTTTCTCTTTTACTTTAGTTCAGCAGGCAAGCAAAAGGAGAGAAGCGGTTTCATTATCAATAGACAGACTCAGAGCTCAACATAGCTTCAGAGCTACAGAGCTTAACATAGCTGCCACACCTAAACTACTTCTAGTTTCAGTTTCCAGCCTAGGCTACTTCTAGTTTCAGTTTCCAAACAGTCCTCATTGGCTGACTTAGTTGCTATGCCTATTCATTGGCTGACCTTGTTACCAAGTTCTATTCCAGTTCATGAATATACTCTGACGGGCAAGTATATCCCTGTTTTACCAGCTCTTGATTTTCTTGTACATTTCCCTTGAGAAAACTCTAGTATTTAACAATAAATTAACCATTTAAGTTTGCCTATTATTTCTTACCTATAACATACTTTATGTCGTGAAAGCCTCAAGATAATTGTGACCCAGCCTGGGTTTGTATCTATTCCATTTTTTCCCAGTATGGCATGTTTATAAAATCCATATTAACCTTGAATTTATCATACGACAAATATTCATGCCACCCAAATCTCAGGTCATGTCCTTCTAACTCCAAAAGCCTTCCATTTCTTGTAAGACCCACTCTTTCTACTAAATCAAACTGCAAGCTGAAAAACACATTTTCAAATCAGATCAACCCAACCACCCTCTTTCTTTTACACCTTGTAACACTTAATATTTAATTCATGTTTTTCCCTCAACCACACAAATTTAGATGTATCCTTCTGCCATTGTTTTACTGGTGCATCAGTTGTCAGAATAGGTGTTGCCTGAAACAAAAACATCATCCTAGACAAAACATTCATCATAGTCACAGAAATTCTCCCCAGCAATGACAATTGTAGTTTCTCCATCTTAACATATCTTATTTAACTTCATTTCATGTCTTAACACAGTTGTTTTGAAATAACATACAATTCATGTTTGCTATATTGTCACCCAAATATTTTACCTTTTTCTCAATTTTAAAACTTGATTATTTCATTATTCTGTTTACCTTGTATCGATAGAGATTCTCAGTCATTCAGGTCATGGATGTCCCAAAGGTGCTTTTTCAAGAGGAAACTGGTCTCTTTTTTTCTTTGAAGATGTTTCGCTTCTACCTTGTGGTTTCATATTTTTGTTAATGTCATTGTCTTCTATTTATTGATCTTAAAACCTGCTAATGCATCAAATTATTTTAATTTGTCCATGTATGTTTTTCTCTCTTTAAAGGATCTCCCAAAACCAATATCAAGTCATCTACAGACGCTTTTAAGATTTGAGTCTCTTCTTAAATCTTTAATCATGTAATTCTCTAATCTTGTGTTATATCCCTATTCAGGATTTCAAGAATCAAAATAAACAAAAGAGGAGGCAATGGGCATCCCTATCTTGTTCCTTTTTGTTTCTTACTCTTTTTGTATCTGGTTTTGTTAAAAATCCAATTTATACAATTTTCTCTAAAATTCATGCCTTATAGAATCTTGAACAGGAAATCCCAGTTCCAATTGCCAAAGGCCTTCTGTGCATTGAAGAAAATCAATGCAGCCTGTTTTTAATTATGTTGCTCCAAATATTTCAAAATATATTTCTAATGTTTGTTAACTGTCTTTTAGGTAAAAATACACATCGGTTCTTATGAACAAACAATATAAGAAGTTGCTTTGTATCTTTTTTCTTTCTTTTCTATTTACTTTTTTTCTTCTATTTTTGGTGTTTTTTAAATTTTCTTCTTTTCTTTTTCTCACTCCATATGAGCTTCTATTAGCTTTTATTTTATTTCTTAAAGTTATTAAACTTATTTCTTAAACTATTTTATTTCTTAATGTTATTAAACAATATATTAAAAAATGAATTGAAAACAACTTACTATTTAACAGACAGTAAGTCAGCCAAACTGTAGTGCATTCAATAGCTGTTTAACCACCATTGGGGATGAAAATACCACTTTAGGATTCCAGTAAAATGAGCCTCCATATTGTTGGGGGCAAGATGCTGACTATGAAAATCACTTGGAGAGGACTGTGAAGCACTGTGAAGCAGTATATAACTCGAAGTGCTCTTGCTGTGTTGGCTCAGTGGTTAGAGGGCAGTACTGCAGGCTACTTCTGCTGACTGCCGGCTACTTGCAATTTGGCTGTTCAAATCTCAGCAGGTTCTAGGTTGACTCAGCCTTCCATCCTTCCGAGGTGGGTAAAATGAGGATGCAGATTATTAGGGGCAATGTGCTGACTATGAAAGTCACTTAGAGAGGGCTGTAAAGCACTGTGAAGCAGTATATAACACTAAGTGCTATTGCTATATTACTGTTTTAATGCGGTCATCATTTTTGGAAGAATGGAAGAAATAGATAACCTCCAGTGAGGCTTTGCTTCTTCTGAAATCTGCTTGAGACATCTCTAACCACAGTCCATTTGTGCTGTGGGAGAAGACCAAAGCAGCAGTGCAGCCAGCATTGATCGAGCAACTTGGTAGTTGAAAGTGGTAATGAAGAATCTTCTATTTATTGCCTAAATCATAACTGTCACCACACAGAGAAAAACGCAGTTCACTGTTTGCTGTAACTTTTGGTGTGCTCCTTGCCTGTTAATAATTTAATAGCTCCTATTGAATCCTCCTCCTCTTTCTCATTTCCTTGTTGTGTCATGAGTATGTTTATGCCTATGGACTCTGTCGAAGCAAGTGAAGAGAACCATGCGCGCTAAGCTGTCGAGACTGGAATTGGAGAAACGGCTCTGGGCAGAATACCAGTGTTGTGACTTGGTTTGACTACTATTGCTGTATTATTGTTAGCTGTTTACAAAGGTGCCTATTGGTTATTCACGAATTTTGTAAATTTAAATGAGATTGAGCTGGGGAATATGGCTGGTTTAAACCAAGAATAAAGCTTTGACCTGTTCATATCCACTGTAAGGGGAGAAGGAACTAGTAGCACAGAGAAGTGGTGGGATTCAATTTTTTTTTACTACTAGTTCTGTGGGTGTAGTTTGGTGGGCATGGCATGGCTTGGTGGGTGTGGCAGGGGAAGGATACTGCAAAATCCCCATTCCCTCCCCACCCCACTAACCTGCTTTCCAGCTCTGTTCTCATGTGCAGGGCAACCAAAGAAGACCCAGCTGATCAGCTGGGACTCAAAGGGAAGCAGAGAATAGATGGAGGTGGGGCCAGTCAGAGGTGGGATTTGCCAGTTCTCAGAACTGTTCAAAATTTCCGCTACCAGTTCTCCAGAACTGGTTAGAACCTGCTGAATATCACCTCTGCATCAGAGCTGAAAGCACAGTTTCCAGTAGCACAAAAAATGAAACTAAGCATAAAGATTGCTGAGATATGTCATTCAGTTATATGGAGGACTTTTCTGATCCATAGCTCCAGTTCTTTTTCTAAAAATGTCAAGATCCTTTAAATGGTTTGGGTTGCAGTTGCAAATGATGTGTTTTTGCTAAAGTTCTGATTTATAGGTAGCATAATTGCTCCCATTTTTCTGAAAACAGGTTGGTAATAATGTGTTTATAACATAAACATAACCTCATGGCATTGATGTCTTAAACCATCAGATGAGGTTTTTGAAGAGTAGGGACCATGTCAGAAACAATCTATGGCACATCAGCTTTCCACGTCTCACATGATAAGTTTCATAGCTGAAAGTAGATTTCCATTCCTATCTCTCTGTCTATAAGAAGAGGGATTACTTCTCCTCCTGCAGAGATTCAGGAGTGATGGCTCTTCAAACTCCTTCGCTCAAAACAGAATGGAAGACTTTAAAACATCATTTGCGCTTTATATAATGGGTAAAAATGATGAGGTTTGTCCCTTTAGCCCATGGTTTCCCGGTACTATCTCTTCTTTCAGGGAAGAGAATTTCTCAGGTGGCATACAGGCTTAATAAATCCTAATAATCACAATCATAATCTCATTTCTACTTTTCCAAAACCTCAAGTCTATATAGTAAAAGAAAGAAAAAACAGATTGGGACTGGGAGTAGAATATCTTTATAAGAATCAACTTCTGTATCTATTATATCCTTCATGAAATTTTGCTTTCCAAAAACACTCGTATTTCTGCACTTCAGCTAGAGCTAATACGTTCTCAAAGATCCAGGAGTTTTTTTTTTTTAAAAAAACAAGCTCCCATTAATCTTGGTTTCATACCTTACATCATGGTAACTGTATTCAAAACTCTCTTTGTTTTAGGCTTGCTAACCTGCATTACTCAGTGGTTCTCCCCAGTCAGCTTATTTCTTCCTTAGTCTTTTTGATTAAAGTTCTCAATTCATTTGCTATCTTTCTGTTTCTCCACAGTTGCTCTAGCAGAAGAACTGTAATGCACTGTGGGGAATATGTGTATTTACTTTGAGGTGCTCTCAGCCAAGGAAGCTTTCTGACTTCTTGAGTTGAATAATGCACCAGGGAGGGGGTGTTGGGGAAGAGAAAAAACTATTCCCCTGCCGTTCCAGAATCATTTCATTCTCCTATGACTTTCTATCCAGAGCCCATGAGAGGATTAAGAGATAGAATCTCTTTTGGTTTGAGCGGCAATTAGATAAATGATTAGAAAGTGATCAGTGGAGTGGACTCCTGTTCCTCCATCAAGGATAGCAATATCGCAAGATATTGGATGAAAGTCACTGGGCTTCTCTTGCTTAGACCCCAAGAAATAATGTTTATGGACTTGATCTAGGTCAGCTGGAAACCATAGAGGTGGGCACGGGAGAGAAGGGCAAAGAACTTAAGGCTTTTGTTTACCATCTTGGGTGATTTTGATGTTTTTTGAAGGAACAGTGACCCACACACTGACCCATGCAAAAGGGGAATGGGGGAATGATCTGAACCTTGTAAGGCAAGGAAGATGGCTGGACAAAGAGCAGAAATGAGAATGAATGTGGTGCATTGCTTAAGAGCTTGTCTAGGAACAGAGAACCTCATGTACAAATCCATTCTAAGCCATGAACATGATTTTGGGCCTAATCTACTTCTTTAGGGTTATTTTTCTACGTCCTGGAGGAAAGGAAAGATATAAATCTGATGAATCAATAAAACCCTGATGTTGTCTCCTCCATTCACTCATAGAACCCCCAAAACTGTTTAAGAGAAAGCAACACACAGAATTTCCCTTCTAGTAACATTTCTAGCACACACCATTTCTTCTGAGCCTATACACAGTTGATATAAAGTAGCTTGGAGATCCTTTTCCTTCATTTAATAAACAATGCAGTAATTCCCAAAGGGTTTACTAAGGCCTATCCATGTATTTCTGAGAGCACACTGAGGAATGCATTTATCTTTTATTCATGCCAAGTATGCATTCTTTGTGGCTTTGCTTTCAATATTGAACTGATTCCTATTAATAGTAAATTTATTCTATCTGTCTGTCTATCTATCTATCTGTCTATCTATCTATCTATCTATCTATCTATCTATCTATCTATCTATCTATCTATCTATCTATCATCCACCCATCCAATCTTCATTATTTTTATTAAGAACTCAAGATTGAAAGATCTCTTATTTCTAGAACTTCCTCCTATTTTCTCCCACAACAACAGCCCTGGGCTGAGAGAGAGGGGCTAACCCAAGGTCATTATTCCCCCTAGGGTGGGACTAGAACTCAGAGTCTGCCAGTTTCTAGCCTGGCACTTAACCACTACTCCAAACTGGCTCTCAATATCCCAAAATATTTCTATATCTGGGTTTCAGCACCTGAGGACTGAAATATAATGAAAATGGATTTTGAAAGAATTTTGCATTAAACAAAACCCTAGTTACCTTTAGTTTGAGATTCCCAAGTGAAAGATCTTTGTTTGGTTTTTATTCATTTCTGGCCAAGCTGTCAATAAATAATTATGATAAGTTTTATTATGCTGTCAAGTTGAATTTTGCTCATTCTCTCTCTCCTTCTGTCTCTCTGTTTTGCATTCTTAAATTCTTTTCATTGCATTTCTCTACCAGTTTATGACCTTCTTTTTTAGTCTGCAGAAATATTCCTATACAATTTCATGTGGATTTATGGCCAAATGTTTCCTGAATAAATGCATGTTGCATGATCGTTAACTTACATATTTTTGCAAGTTTTTTCTCTTAATATACTGGGGAATGTAGGCTAACATTACAAAATCTAGGCTCATGAAGGTTTGCTTGAAGTTTTTCTTCTAGTTTGTATAGCGATTCAGCTAAATTGGTAAGCTGACCATGAAAGAACTTCCTATCTATGTTGGAAACTAATTGGAACTTCCCTGGAGTTGATCTTTCAGAAATAGGAAGGAGAAGGTTTTCTGCTATGACACCAGTTGAAAGAAAAACCTAACCAACTTCACTGCAACGTACAGGGATGCCTATTGATCTGTTTCCTGAGAAATATCACTTTCTTAGTGATTCTTCTGAGTTTCCTAAAAAAAAAAAAATCTTCACAAGGCTGGCTCAGATCAGAATGTACACATTGCTTTGTCTTGAATTTGCACCCAGGACAATGACCAAAAGATAATTGAGCAGTATACATTTCATTTTCAGTTTTCACGGTGACTTTTTTTATTTTCAGAAGAAAACCTACAGAAATACTTTACTTTTTGCATGAGTACACAAATAGCAATAGCACTTATATACCGCATGACAGGGCCTTTACAGCCCTCTCTAAGTGGTTTACAGAGTCAGCTTATTGCCCCCAACTATCTGGGTCCTCATTTTACTGACCTTGGAAGGATGGAAGGCTGAGTCAACCTTGAGCTGGTGGGTCCTGAACTGCTCAACTGCTGTCAATCAGCAGTCAGCAGAAGTAGCCTGCAATACTGCACTCTAACCACTGTGCCACCACGGCTCTTGTGTGTTTCTCTGATTCCCACAGCTTTACTTTCATTTTATCTTTCTCATCTCTTTTAAAATATCAGCTGATAAGGAATCATGATCTGATGAAATCATCACACAACTTAGGAAACCCATGGGTGGGTATGATATGGTGTCACAATCAACACAGCAACATTTTTGGCAGAGCAACAAAAAACACAGTGTTCAATCCATGGATGCTTTTAAACCCTCCTGGGATCATTGTAGTTGAATGTGTTTGAGACTGATTCAAAATACTCATGAAAAAGAACTCCTTTTTTAAAAAATAATTTTTTACAGAATAATAAACGTAAAAAAAATGAAAAGAAAAAAGATAGGAAATATAAGAAAGAATAGAATTTTGACTTCTACTCTTTTAATAAAGTTGATTCTGATGGTAGATGCATCATTTCAATTTAGCTGTAATCTTAAGTCTTTGTACCTACTTGTAAGACGTCTTAAGCATAGATTAAAATCCAATTAATCAATCTGCTGAAAAGAAATATAAACATTTCCTATAATTTGACTAATTAATTACAAGTTGAGTTATTTAAAAATGAACTATTTTGTTTAAATTTGTGACATGACATTTGAGAGAACATGCTTCTCATCAACAAAGTTTTGTTACTTCATCAGGGTGGTATATTACTCATTGAAAATCCAAAGTCTTCAAGGCATATTTGTTTCAGTAAAGCTTGGCAAAGTTTGGTGAAACACAAGCTGGTAAATCCCACATTTTCCACTATGATAGAAGATGAGAGAAAATGCCAGATGTGCATGGTTTTCGTGAAAACTAACAACCCCTTGTATGCTAAGATTAAATATGATCCCTCTCATTTTATTTGCAATTGTATTGTGGAACACCATCTATACTGCTTTCACTGAGTGGCAAATGTAATACCTCAAAACCAAAACTCTACTTATCACTTTTTTATATTTTTATAATCATAAAGACCATATTTGGAAGTAAATATGTTCATTTGACTTCCAAACGCATAACTGTATAGAAATTAGTTTCGGAAAAGACAGCTGCAGTATCAATATAGAGAAAATAGTTGATGAGGAACTGGTGAAGGAACTGAAATTGAGCAATGTGGACAAGAAAAGACAGAAGGTATCTGATGGAGTTAGCCACATGCAAGAAGACCACTATTTGTGTCCTCTGCAGCCTCCAAAGATAGGAATAGATATCCTGGTTTTAAAGTTACAAGCTTGCCTTCAGAAGTTGTGGGAAGCTTTCAAGAAGAGACTGGATTACCATCTATCAGAAATGGTGTAGGGTCTCCTACTTGGGCAGGGGGTTGGATTAGATGACCTATAAGGTCCCTTCCAACTCTATTAATCTGTAAATAATTCTGAAAAACAAGAAGATAGACTTCAGAGCTGTATTTAGAGAAATGTGTTTACAAGGAAAGTGGTAAAAGACAAGATACTTGTCATGGGGAACATTGCATTTTCCTCAGTAGGGGCTGTCATATCTTGCTTTTGGCTGATTGAAATGGTTTACCTACTTCCCTCTAAACCTTTTTCAACTCCCGAATGATGATCCATTGTACTACACATCACTCAGCAAGTACAGAGGTATAAGAACTAGAGCTAAATTGCTTCCCTGAGCTGATGAAATGAGATTGGGAGAAAGAAAAGCAAAACTAGAAAAACAATAAACTCACTTTTCAGAGTTTTAGGTCGCTCCCCTGTGTTTTCAACAGAGCCCATCCCTACAACCACTCTGGGTTTGTGGGTGTGAACAGTGTAAACAGGTGTGATTTATCGTGTTTCCCTTTTGCAACATCGTTCTTCATCTTTCATTGTCATTTTGATCAGCTTCTTTGCCAGGGTGGTACACAGACCCCTTTCTACATTGATGTACATTGATTAGCACAGTTACTAATTATAAATGTGTTGGTAAAGTTGTTAGAAAAGAGGAAAAGGAGATGTCGAATGAAGAAGCCTACAGCTACGAAGCTACTTCCACAGCAGAGTGATTCCAACTAACAGAGCAGCCTGGAACTCAATGAAACAATGCTTATTACAAAATTGGATGAACTCCGGGTACTGAAGCAAGTGGGATTTTTTTTTATAATGATATTGACCTTGTTTTGACTCTTCACACTGAAAAATCAAAAGGGTACAGTCCTTCTCCCCTCAGGCTGCATTTCAGTCTCTGCATAAGATTTCCTTTGATAGCATTCTACAGGTGCACGGGAGAGAAAATAGAGACTTCCATTTTTATTGTGGTTTCTCTTGGTTCACTGTGCTGGTTGGAAACAGAAGAGCTGCATCGATCTATTTTAAATTGGATGGTTTCAGGCTTAAATCATCCGACATGATTCTTCGGAGGTGTACCTGCTTCCTTACCGAAATGGCACAAAGCCTTGATTGTGCAAAGGAGAGCTAGCAAAACTCCCCCTCCTCCATTGTGTGCATTTGTCAGGGGTAATGTCCTGGGGAAGAAACAGCAACGTGTAGCAATTAAGGTGCCGGACTTCAGGGAACCGTTTCTATCAGATCATGCAGATATCGAAGCAATGTGAGCTCAGGGGCTCTTTTTCTGCTCCTTTGGGGGAAGAATAAAATAAGGTTAACCTCTGCATGGACAGTCTGGAGCTCCCAGTGAAATGGTGAGATCTAAAATAATAACTTAAGTCATCAGTCAGATCAATAAAAATGTTACCAATATACAGGTAGGTATTTTTTTAGCTCACCTCCATTTCCATCTCCTCCTCCTTCTCCTCCTCCTCCATACTCATTGCAATTCTTATGCTAGAGCAGTTGAAAAAACATGTAATCAACAGTGTATTGCAGTTTCATAGTCTCCTCCTCTTCCCCTTCTTCTTCCTCCTCCTCCTCCTCCTTCTTCTTCTCAATGCTTCGCAATGCTTTGCAATTCTTACATTAAAGCACTGGGAAAAACGTGTAATCAACAGTGTATTACAGTTTCATAGTATCTGTTATGTCCTGAGGACTCAAGGAGTTCTCACTCAGGTCCACTCACTTTACGTGGGCGTTATTCCCCCATTCCCATTGGTTGGCTCTCCCCAGCAGCCAGCTATAAAAGCAGGCTGCGGGGTCCAACCGGTTGCTGATTGCTGCGAGCCAGTTCCAGGCTTGGCAAGCACGGTCAGCCCTTTATTGTAAAATAAAGTATTGTTGCACTCATGCTCTGGTTCAGCCTCTCATTGCTCAAACAAAACACTGGCGATGAGGGTGGGATGGCTACCAGAAGCACCTTGCAACCGCTGAGTCACTAGCCACCGATCCACAGCCCAGAGAGAGCGATCGGCTGGCGACAAGGGAAACGCTGATCCGCAGCCAGAGAGAGCGGTCAGCCAACAATACGAGCGATCAAAAAGAGCAAACGCTGATCCGCAGCCAGAGAAAGCGGTCTGATTCAAAGTTAGAAGCATCTGTAGCCGCTTGTTAGCCCCGCTGCAGGGAAAGTGAAGCGCTGCAAGCCGCAGCCGCTCTGTATTTGGCGCGAAATTCAAACGGGTGTCATTTGAATTTCGGGCCAGTAGGAGACACAGCACAGCGCTGTAGGAAGTCACTAGCGCCCACTTTTTGGCGCGAATCAAGGCACCTCCAACGGCTAGCAGCCAACGTGGTAACCCAGAGAGAGAAAGAGAGGGTAGCAAAAAACCTCTCCAGAGCTGATATCACTCACGAGCGCCCGTAGTCCCAGAGAGATTTTTTCCGCAGGTTGCACAGCCGTTCCAGCACCATGAGTTCCAACCCAGTATTCCCGGCGTTTAAACCAGACGAAGAGAAGTGGGAGTCGTATAAGAACCGCTTCAATCATTACATCGATGCGGTCGGCTTGGCGGATGCGGGAGAGCATCGGAAAAAATCCTATTTCCTAATCTACTGCGGAGCCACCATTTACGATACCGCCGCAGCACTCGTAGCGCCGAGAGAATTAAAAAACATTCCGTGGTCCGAGTTGCTTGAGGTCCTCACTAACCACTACGCTCCCAGGCCTTCACAAATCGCCAGGAGGTTCACGTTCCGTATGAGGAAGCAATCAAGTAAGGAGACCATCAATCAATATATGGCCGCCCTCAGAACAGCAGCCCTGCACTGCGGATTTGGAACATACTTGGAGGACATGCTCCTCGACCAATTAGTTTGTGGGGTCAAGGATCTCAACCTACAGAGGCGCCTGCTAGCAAAAAAAGACCTCAACCTCGCGCAAGCGGTCGAGGAGGCCCTAGCAGCCGAGCTAGCAACGAACTCAGCCACAGAAATTCAGGGCCCAAGTGCCAAGCTAGCATCGTTCCCAGTCCATTCCGAAGAGGTGGAAGCGGAGGAAACCCACAACGATGAAAACGACGTCCACCGCCTCGCCAACGACAGACGGTCGCAGGTAGGGGCCAAACAAGAATACACAGGTCCACCCAAGCACATCACATTGTGCCTAGCCTGTGGGGGATCGCATCAAAGGGCCACCTGCAAGTTTAAAGGAGCCACTTGCAACAACTGCCATAAGAGGGGGCACATCGCGAGAGTCTGCCAAGCCCCCCAAAGCGCTGCACACAGACCCCCGTCCTCGCACGCGGGACCACAGAGGCAAGTATTAAACTGTCGCACGCACCGCCTTGCCAGGCGTACTTGCCACGCTGTTAGTAAAATTTCTCTCTCCGTTTCCCTAGAAGGTAAACCGTGCCACATGGAGGTTGACACAGGGTCAGCGCTCTCAATAATCTCGTGGAACACCCTCAAGAGACTCCACCCCAGCCTATCTACTACCCGGCTTCAGAGATGCCAGTTCGGTCTGAAGGACTACCAGGGGAAGGCCATTCCCGTGATCGGCAGAGGCAAGTTCTTTGTCAGTTTTAGAGCTTTTAAAGGCCACCTACCTCTAGTGGTAGTTAACGGCAATCTACCCACCTTATTGGGGCTCGATTGGTTTCCCCACCTCGGCCTAGGGTTAACAGGAGTCCATGCTGTCTCAACCTCAGACACTGACTCCTTATTCGCTGACTACGCAGATGTGTTCAGCGAGGAGCTGGGGTGTTATAATGGAACCCCCATCTCATTCACCGTTGACCCCCAGGCAGTCCCAATCAGATTAAAACCACGTAGAGTTCCATTTGCTATTCGACCAAAACTAGACGCTGAATTGGATAAACTACTAAAACAAGGGGTCATTGAGCCAACAGATTTCGCCAAGTGGGAGACGCCCATTGTCACACCCCTTAAAAAAGATGGTAGCCTGAGAATTTGCTCGGACTACAAGACAACAATCAATAAATATTTACAAGTTAGCGCCTACCCTGTGCCCGTCATTCAGCACTTACTGCACACATTCGAGCCGGGCAGTATTTTTGCTAAATTGGACATGTCTCAAGCATATCAGCAGTTCCCTGTTGATAACCAAACAGCGGAACTTCAGACCATCATCACTCACAGGGGTGCCTTCCGATGCAAGCGTCTCCAATTTGGCGTAAGTGTTGCCCCGGGTATTTTTCAATCCCTCATGGAGCGGATTTTACAGGGCCTCCCTGGTGTAGTACCCTACTTCGACGACATCTTGGTCTCGGCCAGGGACAGACCCCAACTCTTCCAGAGAGTGCGAGCAGTGTTAGAAAGGTTCAGACAGCATGGCCTCAAGTTAAAAAAAGAAAAATGCGCCATTGCCACTAGACAGGTGGACTTTCTGGGTTATAAAATTGACGCCTCTGGCATTCACCCCCTGGAGTCCAAGGTTAGAGCAATCCACGAAGCTCCCACACCAACCTCCAAAACGGAGCTACAAGCTTTCCTAGGGCTGCTGAACTTTTATGCATCCTTCTTGCCCCATAAAGCCTCAGTAGCCGAACCCCTACACAGATTACTAGACAAAAAGTCACCGTGGCACTGGGGGCACAAAGAAGACCAGGCGTTTAACGCCGTCAAATCACTACTTACGTCAGAGGCAGTGCTCATCCAATTCGACCCCAACCTTCCTTTAGTACTGGCAGCAGACGCATCCCCTTTTGGAATTGGGGCGGTCCTTAGTCACAGACTCCCCAATGGCGCCGAGGCCCCCATCGCCTTTTTCTCCAGGACGCTCTCGGCCACGGAGCGAAATTACAGCCAAATAGACAAGGAAGCCCTAGCAGCTGTTGCAGCCGTGAAAAAGTTTCACGAATTCCTTTTTGGCCATTTCTTCGAACTGGTCACCGACCATAAGCCCCTCCTGGGCCTACTGGCCGGCGACAAACAGACACCTCAAGTCCTTTCCCCTAGAATGACAAGGGTGGACACTTTTCCTAGCGGCCTACTCATACAAACTTATTCACCGCCCGGGCAAAACTCTATCCCATGCCGACGCTCTCAGTCGCTGCCCCTTACCCGCTCCGGCTGAAGACCCAGCTCCTGTCAACGCCATTTTTGAAATCACCCAGTTGGACCTACCCATCACCGCCCTTGACATCGCCGCTAAAACCAAGGCAGACCAAACACTCGCCCAGGTGCTCGACTGGGTGAGGAGGGGGTGGCCGGGAGGCAACGTTGATAACAAATTCGCACCCTTTAAGACTCGCATGCAGGAGCTGTCCAGTTTGCAGGGTTGTCTACTGTGGGGCACTCGAGTGGTCATTCCGACCTCGCTGCGTACCCGAGTCCTGGAGGCGTTGCACGAGGGACATCCCGGCATTGTGAGAATGAAGGCATTAGCACGCAGCTACGTGTGGTGGCCGGGTCTAGACGAGGACGTTGTCAATTGGGTAAGTTCCTGCAGCATTTGCCAGGAATCCCGTCCTGCTCCCCCCATCGCCACCCCTACCAGATGGGAGAGCGCCAACGCCCCTTGGTCTAGAATCCATATCGATCTGGCAGGCCCCGTGCATGGAAAGATGTTCCTAGTGGTCGTGGACGCTTATTCCAAATGGATAGACGTGGCACAGCTATCCACGACCACCACACTAGCAATCACCAACGTGTTAACGTGCCTGTTTGTTACACATGGACTACCCGACTCCATTGTCTCCGATAATGGCCCACAGTTCGCATCAGTAGAATTCAGCCATTTTGCTGCCAACCTGGGCATTCGCCACATTTTCACAGCCCCATTTCACCCTGCCAGTAATGGGTTGGCTGAAAGGGCCGTCAGGACCACCAAAGAGGCCCTCGCTAGGTTTGGCAGGGATGACTGGCACCACAAACTCGCACGGTTCCTGATGAGCCAGCACTCAACCCCCTGTGCAGTCACCAATAAGTCCCCAGCGGAACTTCTGATGGGCCGGCGCCTGAGGACTGTATTGGACAGATTGCACCCACAATACTGCCCTGACTCTCCCCTCGCTTCTACGTCGGGGGTTAGACATTTTTTGTTACAGGAACCGATATTCGCAAGGAATTTCGCTGGGGACCCACTTTGGATTCCAGGCGAGGTTATCGCCATCACCGGGCCGAGATCGTATAGAGTCAGGCTGGAGGATGGCCGCGTCTGGAGGAGACATATAGACCAGCTTAGAAGGCGCCTCAGCACCCTTGCCAACAAGAATCCAGAGTCTCCAGTCGAAGGGGAACCGCCTCATCCGCCACCCAGCCACATCGCACCCAGCGACCAGTCTGCACCAGCGGTCGTTCCGGTCAGCCCAAACTCGGACAACAGCGCCCAGAGAGTTGACCAGCCTGATCCAACCCACGAGAGCTCGACCCCAGTAACCAACCCGGTGGTTCCCGAGGATGCCCAGTCCAGAGAGAGTGTTGGCGACACTATGCCGGCTCGACCATCACAGACTGGTACCGAACAGACAGACAATGTTCCCGAGTTGCGCCGTTCCGGGCGCCAACACAAACCCCCCGTCTACCTCAAGGACTATGCATGTTCGCATCTGGGGGGAAGGGGTGTTATGTCCTGAGGACTCAAGGAGTTCTCACTCAGGTCCACTCACTTTACGTGGGCGTTATTCCCCCATTCCCATTGGTTGGCTCTCCCCAGCAGCCAGCTATAAAAGCAGGCTGCGGGGTCCAACCGGTTGCTGATTGCTGCGAGCCAGTTCCAGGCTTGGCAAGCACGGTCAGCCCTTTATTGTAAAATAAAGTATTGTTGCACTCATGCTCTGGTTCAGCCTCTCATTGCTCAAACAAAACAGTATCTTCTTCCTCCTCCTCCTCCTCCTCCTCCTCCTCCTCCTCCTCCTCCTCCTCCTCCCTTCTCTCTCTCTCTTCCATAAAAAAATGGGGGAACTAGCTTTTATTTCCAAGTGATCTAAGGATTTATAGAAGACTTCAAAACTTGATGCAGGACCATAAACATTTCCTCCAAGTCAAAGTACAGAAAAGAATTATTCCAGGGGTATTTTTCTGACATGTTCCATGTAATATGATCTATTCTGGATGGTAGGCTGATTCAGCAAGATGGGTTCCAAGTCTCTTGGACCGAAACTGGAAATTTTTCTTATAAGCCCCACTAGAAGGTTGAATAAATATTATCCAAAATATGGCACTGTGACTCAAAAGGGCATCTTGTACTTCTCTCTTTTTCTTATTTCTCCCCAACTTATAATAAGAACATATGAAGTAATGGCAAATCCTATTTTGACAGTAAACTATGTTTCAGGTAATATTTATTGAAGTTTTTTTTTCCTCAGCTATGAACCAAGGCATAGAACGGCCTTGGGCAAATCAATCTCTCTCAGCTTAATTTACCTCACAGGAGCTCAGGGAGGCAAAAACTATGACACTGAAGAAGGACAGGATGAAAATCTTAGATAGATGGAGCAAGGCCTTTGAGGATGTACAACCTCAGAATGTTAAGAGTCTGTCCAAGACATTTTGTTGCTGGAGGCAAGGAAAAGATGGTGATCTCTCCCACTCAAGGTACAAGAGCTGGCTAGACTGGCAGTTGACTCTTTCATGAATCCTGCTGGTGAATCAGGTGCTCCACTGCATGTGGAGATGGTGAAACTAGCTTTGAGAGTGCAGAACAAGTTCCATGACTGTCTTCCATTTAGATCTCATTCTGAATCTATGTCATCTTTAGCCTGAGGCAAATGTTCACTGTACTTAATGATAGGCCCTACTCACTGTTTGTGAATATCCCTAAAATGGTTGGTTGGTCACCGTATGAAACACCGTGCTTGACTAGGTGCATCATGTTGGGTCCGATCCAATAAAATACTTTCTGTTCTGTTCAGGTGTCATGCCCCTGCCGGAGTCTGAATCCGAGGAGGAAGACGAACAGCTGAGAGGGAGTGGGAGCGTGGCTCTGTTGGCTGTGGAGGAAACGGGAGAAGGCAAAGTCTGGCTGGGCAGAGCAGGGAAGAGGTAGAACAAGGGAGAGGAAGTTCAGAGGAAGACCCAGGCCCACCAGTTTCTCATCCTAAGGCATGCAGGGTGGAACAGAGGAGAGAGCAACATGGGTTGTGTGGCTTATGGGGGAGGAAAGGGCCCTGATTCCCTTCATTAGCACAGCTGGGAAGAGAGTTTAAAAGAGATGCATGCTGAGTGCAGCAGCTTCTGGGAGCAAACATGAGTTTATCTTGTGTTGACTTTGGTAATCTGCGTTCCTGGCATCTTCCCAACCGTGTTGAGTTATTGCCATGCCTTCATGTCTGGAATTCTTGCTCCTGCCCTGTTGGACTAATTACCTCATTTTGCCTTGATTGGACTTATAGTTACAGTTTCTGTTGACCACGTTTTGGACTTGATTCTCTGCATCCAAAGGCTGTTCCTGGGAGAGTTTTTCTCCAACCCAGAAGGACATTGGTGGCAAAGTTGGAGCTAATAAAGGGATTCCTACTGATTATCTGACTGTGTTGCCTTTGTGCCACGCCCTGGGTCATCACATCAGGCTTCAAAGTTGAGTTATTTAAATCCAGCTGATTAGAATCCTAATTCAAATTAGGGTTAACAAGATGGATGTGAGCTCTTTTTAATAGACCAAATAAATAATGTGGAGACCCTTATAATAGAATAATCTGATTAGTTCTTGTTCATAAATGACTATTCTGAAAATAACCCAGAATTTCCCCATAGCATACTACCGAAAACCAAGTTATGACCAAATTCAAAGGTGGATGTTCGTAGCAGCATGTTGAATATACTACTTTTCTTTCAAGTCTTGGATTAAAAATTTATGACTTTTTCATCAAAGTTTAACTATATTTCTGGACTGGGTAATTTGTGTTTTCATTATTTCCATAGGCTATTTATTGTGTGCTTTGTATTTTGAAATATTAATGATGGGCTATTTGCATTTATTTCCCATCTCTTTCTTTTTAAAATCGTTCTAAATCTCTTCTCCATTTAAATGTTCTATTAAAGAAGTTTAATTTTACCCAGTCTTCTTACATAAGGAAAAGAAAGGTAGAGGAGAGACCTGAAAAAGATTGATGGTCCTTTGTGCAGCATTGATTGTCTTGTGGAAAACTTTCCTGTTATGCAGTGAAGGCATCTAGGTTACATTAGAATGCAAATGGCAAAGTGTAGCATCTTTGGGGATAATGAATGGGGTGTCATTTTCGGTTGTTCAATGCAGGTTAGGTAACTATTTGTAGGAGATGAAGAGGCAGGGCCTGAGGGTAGAGTCAAGAGAGGAATTAATCTAGAGTCATTACGTTCCAACAGGTGATCCAAATCCAGCCCCTCTTGAATTCAGTTGACTCTTATTGAGCATCAATTTAGTGCTGATTGTTAGTTGACTAGATTCTTGTGTATAAAATTGAGCTATCAATCATCTTAACTGGAACTTAATGTATGGTCCTCATTCTTCACAGCTGACACTATCAGCATTTAGTCCAGAACCATGCATCAAATCTGGTCAAGGGCATGAACACCTCATCTACATTTATAATCACAACTATACAGAATTCAAACCTCCTAATGTCATTACTGGATTCTCCTTTGAAAAGTATAAACTATAGGAACCATTCTGACAGGGTTCCAAAGATTTCAATGAAAATGAAAGTTCCGAAGGTGCTTTCCCAAAAGGCAAGTGGACTTTCTTGATTTTTTTTCTTTGAAAACATCTCACTTCTCATCTAAGAAGCTTCTTCAGTTTCTGAAGAATTCCCCACCAGTCAGTTAGAACTGAAGAAGCTATTTGGATAAGTGGCAAAACATTTTCAAAACAAAACAAAACAAAATTTAGTTGCCTATCAGACAATGATGACCTGGATGATTGAGAATCTCCTAGACATAAAAATGAAAAGGAAATATTAATATAGTAATTATACTATACATGCCAGCCTCTCATAATATGGAATAGATGTCACACTGGGCATATGCAGGGGTGGGATTCAATTTTTTTTACAACCGGATCTGAGGGTGTGGCTTAGTTGGTGGGCATGGCTTGGTGGTCATGTGACTGGCTGGGTGTGGCCAACTCAACCTCACTCACATTGAGGCATGCATCTCCTTGCCTGGCCTCTCATGACTGTGGGGATGCTGCAACAGTCGTAAGTGTGAAAAATGGTCATAAGTTACTTTTTTCAGTGCCATTGTAACTTTGAATGGTCACTCCACACAAGCAAAGTACCAGCAAAGGAGGGAAAGAAAACTCCAGAGACAGGAAGTCTAGTCCTGCCAAGAATGTAATAAGGGTTAACAGAGAGACAGTTTCTGTAAGCAACCCCAGAATGTTTCCTTCCTGCCTTCCTTACAGGATTAGGCCAGTAATTTCTTCTAACAACCGGTTCTCCGAACTGCTTAGAATATTAACCAATTCTAGCGAATAGGTGCAAACCTGTAGAATCTCACCCCTGGGGATATGCTGTGGTTAGCCGGCAGCAGGTGCGGATGGTTGAGGAGAGCGAGGACTCAGATGAGGGGCCAGGACCATTAGGGAGTGGACTGCCGCCTTCAGAGATTGTGGGTGCTGGCAGCAGCAATGAGGAAGTTGCTCATAGGAAATAGCAGCTGCAACAGCATGGGCAATTTGGGAGTAAGTCTGCAAGGTAATGGCCCCTCCTTCAAGAAGATAAAAGTCAGGTATGAAGTGAACATTCTTTGCAGAAAGCAAAGACATTTTGAAACTCAACCTCATGGACATTACAGTATTTTAAGTTGGTATTTGAAGACTCCTGTGTTGTGAAATATTTATCTGTGATTCTTGGCAGTCTCGCACAGTTTTGGTGAGGCTTGTGTTTATCAAAGTTAATTCATCTGCAGCAGCCTTTTAATCAGGGATTCATAAGAATCATTAAAAGGTTTCTGTTCTCTTTGGTTCATGTTTGTTTTATTGGAAAAGGGTTTGGGTCAGAACAGCATATATAACTATTCACAAACACTACAATTTGCTCTCTATATAATTAAATGGATTTTATCAAACAACCTAATCTTGGGACATTCACCCCCTTGCCTTCAACTAGTGTCACTCTAATGTGTTGACCAATAACTCATAGAAATATCAGCCAATATGGAAACAAAGGTAGCCCTACAGATTTTTTAGAGTCACAGATATTCACTGCCTTCCCATCACTCTGTAAATGGCAAAGAGTGAAATATTCTTTTTTCATTTATCTATTGGAATGCAGGTGCTGAAAATGCCGATTTTATATTAGTAAGTCTTTACCACTTTATTGCTTGGCTTGAGTATCGCTCCGTGCCATGTACTTGACATCAAAAATGATAATTTGATATTCACTCTTTGGAAGAAGTAACACAGTGCTTCTCCTCTGGGTGAAACAAAGTCAAGTGTTTTGCAAAGACCATTATTTGGTAGCTTTAGCTCCAGCCCACGTGGAGGTGGAGTATCTGTGAGATTCTCACTTTGAGTGTGTGAACCTCTTTGGAGAGGTCCTAATTTTAAGTGCTTTGCACAGAGGTGATCTCTTGTCTCGCTCACTCACTCACTCGCCCTGCTTAATGATAGTTGAACAAAGTGTATTGTGCCAGATAACACCTTCAGAAACCTACTTACACCATCACTTTGGATACCTGACCAAAAAAAAAAAAAACCCTCAGTAACACTGCAATGGACAGAAAATTGACCATAGTCTGGAATTGATTTCTTTGTATCTATTGCATGATTACATCGCCGAAACATAAAATGAGGGTTAAATACTGTGTGTACCTAGGAGAAGAGAATTCCTCTGCTTTCAGACACCTCTTTTTTAATGTATCTTTCCTTTTATGTACAGTGAGAGCATTTGCACCAAGAGAAATTCCCTGTGTCACACTTGGCCAATAAAGAATTCTATTCTATTCTATTCTATTCTATTCTATTCTATTCTATTCTATTCTATTCTATTCTATTCTATTCTATTC
>NW_020769328.1:4699225-4724225 GCF_900518735.1 Pseudonaja textilis | reverse complement strand
CAGGCTCAGTATCACGAAAAAAAAAAATCGGTGTGTGTGTGTGTGGTTCAGAGCAATCTTCCAAGCCAAACAGCAGACTGCATGGGTTGGATTGGATTTGTTCATATAGAAATTAGCAAAACGTGCATTCTCCAAGTAGCCCAGATTGCAATTACATTCTTTTTTTTTTTTTGCTTTCTGTTGGAGTATTGCTTCGTTGTTCCACAGACAAGTCTATTTTTATATCACATAAATAGAAACAATTGCATGTCTTCCTGTCGTACAAATGTTATTACCGGTCCATTTATAAATGTTTGATTAGGCCATATTTTGGAGGTGGTAGCATCACATTGAATCTCCGAGATAATATATCTGACCCATTGTTGAGCCATGGCAGTGCAGTGGTTAGAGTGCAGTACTGCAGGCTATTTCTGCTGCCTGCCATCTGCCTGCAATTTGGCAGTTCAAATTTCAACAGGCTCAAGGTTGACTCCAGCCTTCCATCCTTCCGAGGTGGGTACAATGAGGACCTAAATTGTTGGGGAAAATAGGCTGACTCTGTAAACTGCTTAGAGAGGGCTGTAAACAGTGATGGTGTTCATTTTTTTTACTATCGGTTTTGTGAGCATGGCTTGGTGGACATGGCAGGGGAAGGATAGTGTAAAATCTCCAGTCAGAGGTGGGATTTGCTGGTTCTCCGAACTACTCAAAATTTCCACTACCAGTTCTCCACAACTGGTCAGAACCTGCTGAATCCCACCTCTGGCTATAAAGCACTGTGAGGTGGTATATAAGTCTAAGTGCTATTCCTTCCTTCCTTCCTTCCTTCCTTCCTTCCTTCCTTCCTTCCTTCCTTCCTTCCTTCCTTCCTTCCTTCCTTCCTTCCTTCCTTCCTTCCCAGTGGTTAGAATGCAACATTGCAGGCTAATTTTGCCCATAGCCTGGAGTTCAATTCTGACTGGCTCAGGATTTATTCAGCCTTCCATCCTTCTGAGGTCAATAAAATGAGGATACAGATTGTTGGGGGCAAGATGCTGATTCTGTAAAGCACTTAGAGGGGGCTGTAAAACACTGTAAAGCAGTATATAAATCTAAGTGCTATTATTATTGCTATTCCATTTTGGAATGAGCAAAGTTGCATATAGGTAATCCTCAATTAACAACCTTTTTTTGTGTGAGTGTGACCATTCACAATTACAGTGACAGTATCCTGGCCATTCTGATACTGCTTATTGTCATGCCCCTGGTAGAGACTGACTCTGAGGGAGAGGAGGAACAGCCCACAGGGAGTGGAAGTGTGGCTCCAGAGGTTGTGGAGGAGGCTGGGGAAGGGCAGAGGCCGGCTGGGCAGTCAGAGGAAGACCCAAGCCCATCCCCTCTCCATCCTAGGGCACGCAGGGAGGAGAGGATCAGGGTAAAACATAGTCTACTGGGGAGGAGAGGGCCTTGATCTTCTTCATGGGCTGCAGGTGTGAGAACTGAATAAGAGTTTGGACCTCCATACTGGCAAACGCTGGAAACAAAGCTTGTTTTATTTTGGTCTGAAGTTATCTTGGTTGGCATCCTTCCATCAGACCATGCCTTGTTATCTCCTTGAATTTGGTAAATACTTCTGTTCCATTGGGGAAATTTTGTCATTGTAGTTTGTTTGGTTTATTTATTTCACCACTATCTGCTCATTAAGTTCAACTGTACTGCTTTCTTTTGAAGACTATTTTTGAGTATGTTTTATCTCCAACTGAGTACTACTGAACAAGTGGGGCCAAGTTGGAGGTATTAAAGGACATTTATTTATGTTTTGGATTTTGTTACTTTTGTGTTACACTCCCGGTCATCACACTTATCTCCAGTGGCTGCTTAAAGATGAACAGTCCATAACTACAGCGCAGGTGGCTAGATTCTGCATAGCAGCACTGGGGATCCATCGGAAAGACGTGTCTTAATCTACCATATCTATTTTATACAACAAATATGGCAAACCCTTTGGACTGCTTATTCCTTTTCCTTTTAGTATTAAACTGACAATGGGCCTCACCAGTGATGGATTGTAATTTTAGTATAGTTAGACCATGTGTAAATTGACAGAGTGGATTTTATCAGTTATTTATTACTTTATTCTAGAATTTTTAATTGTATATTTACTGAGTGTTTTTATTTGTTCTGGTCTATCATCACCATCTTTTAACGACTCCATAATCCCTTGTGGGATGGAGTCTGGGCAACTGAATGGAGCTAAATATTAGCATATACACTGAATGGAGTGTATTAGTGGCTGGATGCCTTTCCTGTTGCCAATGCAGAGTTTTGTTCAGCAGGTATATTTTCAATGTGCCCAGAGAGAGAAATATCTTCCTGTATCTAGGATCGAACTCACAGCCTCCTGATTGTGAGGTGAGAGCTCCACCTCTAGGCCACTGCACCAATCCTTTATTTGTTCTGGTCTATGACTGTAATACATTGAATTGAATTACAGTGGCACTGAAAAAAAGAGACTTACAACCAGTCCTTGTGCTTACAACCATTGTTGCCTCCCAGTGGTGGGATGCTGCTGTAACAACCAGCCTTCCCTCAGTCACGTGATGAAAAGTCGGGACCTTGGCAACTGGCATGGATTTATGATGGTTACATCATCCCAAGGTCATGTGATCAGCATTTGCAACCTTCCTAGCTGGCTTCCAACAAACAAAATCAATGGAGAAAGCCAGATTTGATCAACGATGATGTGGTTCACTTAACAATGGCGGGGAGTCACTTAAGGCAGTGTCAAAAATGTGTTGTAAAATTGGGCACAACTGACTCAATGACTGCCTTGCTTAGGAGCAGGCATTTTGTCCCAATTGTAACCACAAGTTGAAGACTGTCTTCCTGGAGAAAAGGACTATGAGAACTCAATCCTAGGATTATACAATCCTACCCTTTCAGATAACCTTGCCATGGGAAGGAACTGTCTACAAATTTGGTGTGCTGTGATGCTTCAAAGAAGATTCGGATTCAAGTCCCCACCCAAATATGGAGCTCACTGGGTGACTTCAGGCTCCTCATTAATACTCAGGGCAGCCAAGTTCAAAGGGTAGTTTTTCCAAGGGTAGGAGGATCATCTTGAGAGGAGCCAGAAGGGGAAAAAGAATCATCTCAAGGAGAGGCAGAATTAAAAAAAAAAAACCTGTTACAAAATATTATGGGATTGAAGCGAAGCAAGTACCCTCTAGAGATTCTGCATTCCCATAAGGATTGCCTACAGTTTATCAGCATTTAAGTGAAAGCAAGGCAGAATTTGGAGATAATGAGATCTCATCAAAGTCAACAGATAGCTCCCTTCCTTCTTAAATGCTCTTGCTGTCATGCTAGACTGCCCTGTCAATCAAAGTAGCCTTGTAACTAAACAATGGCTCTGCTTGGCTAAGTTCCAAAGTATTTGTCAGCAGAACAGAAGTGCCACGAACACCTCTTTTAGGAGGGCTCATTGGGTGAGGAAAAAGACTGCATAGCATTTCCCCCCTCCCTCTCTCCATGCATTTTGTATTAATAAAAATGTTTGGCTCAGTGTACACAGAATGATATACTCTGTCAAAATGTGTGAACTCCTCTGATCGCAGTGCTAACACTGGTGCATTATTTGACACATTCTGAAGTATATATTCTGGTTGATGCTACTGTATGTGTGGTTTTTATTACTTTTATTATTACACTGGCCTCCTCCTTCTATTTATGGAAGTGGGAGGGAGGAGTGATCTGTTGTTGCAGTTGCTGGCATTATTACTTCCAAAATTATTTTGAATTTTCTGCGGTGGTCACCTCTTGTTCTCTATTGAGTGTTGTTTATAACTGATCAGATGTTCAGAACAGAACATTGATCAGTTCAGAAGACCACACACGATCCTTTCTCTGCATCCAATGCCAAATGCAGTACCAAATTCAAGATCTTGTTCTTCTAAGGAACAAGGAGAGAATGCTTGTTTCCAGTGTTTTTTTCATTTCCAGATGTTAATATTTTTCCATTTAATGTCGGAGGACCCTTCACACAAATTAGACACTAGAGAATCTCTTTGTCAATGTCTCAGATGGACCATTTTAAATTAAAGCTTGATGAAACTTGCCTTTCAGTTTCCTCCCCAAAAATGCTCCTTCCCTTTGAAGGAAACTTATTTATGTATTTAGTTATGAAATTTATGAAATTTATTTGCCATGTATCTCATTTCAAAATAATTCTGGGTTACATACAACATAAAACATTAAAATCATCCAATATAAATATACCCTATAAACATATGGTTTGCTACATTTATCTTCAGGATGCTTCGGAATTTTTTTCCCTAATTTTCTTAGTGATTTTTGTAAAACATTTTTTTTGAACATCACGGGTGGTAGAAATGTTTTTGCTGGTTCTTCTGATTTCTGTTACATATCTTTTCATCCTTCTTGTGGCACCCGGTGTCCCACACTTTCCAGTCTGAAAAAAGGCTGTGGGGAAAATTCTATCCTGATGTTTCTCCTTGGAATTTAATAAAAATGTACAAAATCAAAGAGGCTACTAATTATGAGAGGGATGATTGTCCATTGAAAGACAAAAAAATTCACATAGCAGCTTGGCATTCTTGTAACCAGGTCAGAAAATCAAGCTATCTCTTTGAGAATTTTGCAGGCACGATCTCCTCATTTGATGAGGAAAGCAGATGTTCTTTTGATTTAAAAAACAGGAATTTTTTTCCCCAGTCTGATCTTGATTTTGATATAGATTGTAGCAAATACCTCTTCCATATTAATGAAGGCAAGCTTCTATACCTGTATCCCAAAAAAATGTAATGGAGGATGAAGCAATTTGGAAGCAGTAATTTTCCATCAAAATCTGTCTTCCCATTTCCCCAAACTTTAGTGCCCTGGGGAAAAAAACCCCAAAACCTTTTTGCTTTTTATTGTTACTTTTTCCCAGATGTCTTGTAGAATTCCTTAAGAGCCTATTTTGGTGATAGTTTTGAGTTTGCCTTATTATTACCAAGTAACAGCATTCCTGCCCATGATTGTATGTCTAACAGGATCTGGAAATATGGTGGAAAGAGAAAGGCCATTACAGTGAGAGGCAGTGCCACTACAAAAAAAGTTTCCTGAATCTGAAGGATGGGGGAAAATGACAAAAACACTAATTGCCTTAACTTTGCTAGGTATAAGCTGAGCTGGAGAATTGCTTTGGCAGGATTTCAAGATTCTGTTACATTACCTTACTAGCGATAAGGTTCCAAAAGTCAAGTTATTCTCATTAGACAACCTCAAAGGGCTTCATAACTGCCCATGTTTCATCAATCTTCTTGGCTGGCTACACCTCCCAGGTTGAGAAAATCACTTGGAAGAAAACCCATGTTGAATCATCTTGATTGGGGATATGAAGAACCAGGAAGACTGCAGGCTGACAGAGAGAGTGATGTGTCATGGAGATAGAATATTCACATCGTTCCATTGAGATCAGTCTAATTTCACCAAAATGCTCTCGTCCCTTGGGAAGCAGTAATCCATTCGATTCCATCTGGCTGGAGGAAAATGGTAGCCAAAATTGCAATCAATGTATATCATGGTACAATGCCTGGGAAAGATACAAGATCAGGTTAACTTTTGAAGTGCATGAAAGTTCCTGTAGAACATGTTGTGCACTGGTGCAAATGTAGTCAAGCATAGGAACCAGGACATTTCTATCTCAGCCAGGTCAGGCTGAATTTTGGTAACATTGCTCATAATAATCACGTAATGTGCTTTTCAAAATGTTTCTTCTGGTGTGTCTGGGTGTATCTAGTATCCAGATAGCTTTTGCACAATTATTGGTGATGCAATGATATGTTAGGTGCAAGAAATCAGCAAAGCAAGGTGGTTCTAATGAATATAGATTTATAGCTTGATAAACCTTCCTACAAGAATCTGAACTACTAACAGTCAAAGCAAATTGGTGGTAGATAAGAGTCAATGGAATTCAAGGTGGGCTGGACTTAGGTCTCTTATGGATACGAAGGGACTTGAGACTGATGACTTGCTTGATGCCTCTCTTCAGGTTCAGCCTGGTCATCTCTTACAGGTATGTTGTAATGAACTTGGGAGACAAGGTCAAAGTTGCAGTCTAGGGAAGGATCAGATAAGAGACAGCATAGCCCACAGATGCATCACGGCAGACAAACTCAGAAAGGAATCTCCTTATCTTCTCAGAGGGACAGGGTGGCTCAGTGGCTAAGATGATTGTCGATCAGAAATGTCAGCAGTTTGGTGGTTTGAATCCCTAGCGCCATGTCATGGAGTGAGCTCCCATTACTTGTCCCAGCTTCTTGCCAACCTAGCAGTTTGAAAGCATGTAAAAATGCAAGTAGAAAAATAAGGACCCCCTTTGGTGGGAAGGAAACAGTGTTCCATGCACCTTCGGCATTTAGCCATGCCGGCCACATGACCATGAGACATATTCGGACAGCCCTGGCTCTTCGGCTTTGTAACAGAGGTGAGCATCGCCCTCTAGAGCCAGAATCAATCAGCATGTATGTGCGAGGGGAACCTTTACCTTCTCAGACTATGAAGGAGATGGAGATGGTGGAGATTTGTACTTTCACACTTGCAAGATTCTGTTAACGTAGCCTTACAAAATGTAGAATTGTGTTTTCAATCTGGTCCAGGCATGATTGCTGACAGATTATTCCCTTTGGACAAAAGCCTTTCCTTTCTCTGGCCACAGAGTGGATTTTCACTGTCTCTTGATCTCTTTTCTCTCCCCGGTGTCTTGATTCATAGATTTTAAATATGCCACAAAAGAACAGCAAAGACACACACACATTTTTAGCCTATGTGGAAAGCAAAGAGCTGCAAGAAGAATTTTATACAGCTCTGCTGTATCCTGTGCTGTGTAATATACACACTAGGATCAACGAGCATAATTTAAGAAAGCTCTTAAAGCTGGCAGTGAAATACAGGGTTTAGTCAAGATTCCGTATTAAAGAATGACATTTGCTCTAACTCTATGGAAGCAAGCCATTCCCTGGTGGGTTTTCTAAACTGGTTTAACTGTCACAGCGTCTTGGGAGTTCTGATTTTTTTTGTCAAAGTGCCAGGAAGTCTCTGTTGGAAAGTCTTCATCTCCTCACAAAGATTACACATTTTTAAGAAACCTGGGAAAGAACAGCAAGGATTAAAACTGGATTAAGTCTGTAGCTTTCGATCTATCAAGTAAAGATTTCCTCGACCCCCCTCTAAAGCAACCTGGTCGAGAATCTATTTTAATTTTAAATTGCAGGAGCAGCCAGGTTTCTTTCTTTCTCTCTTTTTTGAAGTACGTAAAACAGCAGAGAATCAGCAAAAAAACAGTTAATTATCAGAGCAGTTCACTGGACCGATATCACAACTTATTATTTTTGTGGTAGATGAGAGTTCTTGATGTCGTGTAAGGCCTGCTTCCAAAGACTTCATCAAGATTGCAAGATTGTGGCCTGACAAGCCATATTTGCCATTGTACTGCCGTACTAGATATGATCTTGATATCCCAAGAGTGGCCCAAACTTTGTTAAGGAACATTGTGTCAGCCCTCCCAGATAAAGCAGACAGATAATGGGACTAGAAGAACTAATTCTACTTTATTGTAAAGTTACAATAACAGAATCTTTCAAGTCTGAAGGCACAAAAACTCCTGCCATCACTAGATCCAATATGCAGGGTTCTTTCTCAGTTTTCTTCTCTGCCTGTTAAGCCACTGAGGACTCTCCCATCTCTTATTTATGTGTTTCTCACACAGCATCTCTTCCCCTCTTTCTCCAAGATCATTCATACGTCCCATAGCAAAATGCGTGATGACTAAAAAAAAAAGCTTGAGCAGTCCATGTAGACACAGAATCACAAAAGCAAGACTCTCCCAGCAATGCTACAACTTCTGCTTTTGTTATCCTATTTCTCCATTCTGCTTCTCATAAAGCTACCGGATATGGGCTGTAAAGCTCCAGTTGAATGGCAGCAGAGAAAGTCCATGTATGGTGCCCCAAAGACTAGAGGGCAATACTTCTAAAAATATAGGAATTACAATAGCACTTAGACTTATATACCACTTCACGGTGCTTTATAGCCCTCTCTAAGTGGTTTACAGTGTCATCTTATTGCCCCCAACAATCTGGGTCCTCATTTTACCCACCTTGGAAGGATGGAAGGATAAGTCAACCTTGAGCTGGTGAGACTCGAACTGCCAGCAACCGGCAGTCACAGAAATCACCTACAATACTGCATTCTAACCACTGTGTTGTCATGGCTTGGATCACCACTTTCAGGGTAGATAGGTAAATAGATATTGATGACTAGTCTGATCAACTGAAATGATATAAGATTGAAATATATTGGGACCTTGGCATCCCAGTAGTTTTAGAGGCATATCAGACCACAAGAGGGCAACACAGAACTATGCTAGTCCCTTTGCTGCCATCTAGTAGATCAACAACTGTTCTGCAGCCCAAATAGGATAGACACATTGACCTTTGAGATGAAGTTAAACAACTCACAGAAGTTTCACCTGTTAAAATGTGCATACATTGTTTGGGCATGTGACATTCATTGGGTAATTTTGGCTCTGAAACAATATTTTGGTTCAAACAGGAAACAAACCAAAATAGAATGGATGTGCTTTAAATAATGGGTGGCTTAGTTCATCAAAAGAGAGTGATTTCTCCAGCTCTCCCCTCCTTCCAGCATTTAACATCTGCTGGTGCTAGGAGCGTTAAATGGGCTCCCATACTGTGTTCATTATGATAAGGACATTGTAAATGAAGTGATAGTTTACGGTAACAAATAGCACCTGATATCCAGAGCTATCTATCCATCCTGTAATGGGAAACAGATGCAAAAGTCCACACCCCTGATGAGTACATTAGTGAAAGGAGAGGAGAGTAATGTAGACATCAACCTAGTTGCAGAAGTTGAAGGGACTCTTAATGATTTGACTGTAATAGAAATGGAGAGGAGACAGTTCCTTCACCCTGATTCAAAACACCATGAAATTAATGAGCTAGAACAGAGTTAGAAATGAATTATAGACTTGTCCCTTACACTGTCAGGAGTCTGTCCCTCACCTTTGTTTAGCTCTGGATATGTAACCTGATGCTGTCCAATTTATTCTGAAATAAATTGAGGTGAAGGATCCACAAACATGTGCAGCATCCGTCTTTGTAGGATTGACAAATACTGTGACTGAACATTTTCATTGAACACACTCTTGAGTGTGAACAGAACATCCTCAAAATCATTTAGAGTTTTACTGGAAAATTAATTTTCTCTAACATCAGGGCTATCAGATCCAGGTTAAAAAAAAATCTAAACAACCAATAGATGGCAACAAAAATTTAAAGTTTTCTGCATCTAGGGCATTTAGATGCCCTTACTACGAGGAAAACAAAACAAGAATGCATAAATGAAGAGATAAACCAGAGTATCAAAAAATGCTCTGAAGATTGTAACAGCCCAGGCAATGCTGGTTAGAATAGAATAGAATAACAGAGCTGGAAGGGACCTTGGAGGTCTTCTAGTCCAACCCCCTGCTTAGGCAGGAAACCCTCTTCCATTTCAGACAAATGGTTGTCCAATCTCTTCTTAAAAACTTCCAGTGTTGGAGCATTTGCAACAGCGGTGGGATTCAATTTTTTTTACTACTGGTTCTGTGGGCGTGACTTGGTGGGCGTAACAGGGGAAGGATACTATAAAATCTCCAGTCAGAAGTGGTATTTGCTGGTTCTCTGAACTACTCACAATTCCTGCTTATCGGTTCTCCAGAACTGGTGAGAACCTGCTGAATACCATCTCTGATTTGCAACTTCTGGAGGCAAGTTGTTTCACTGATTAATTGTTCTAACTGTCAGGAAATTTCTCCTTAGTTCTAAGTTGCTTCTCTCCTTGATGAGTTTCCACCCATTGCTTCTTGCCCTGCGCTCAGGTGTTTTGGAGAATAGCTTGACTACCTCTTCTTTGGGGCAGCCCTTCAGATATTGGAACACTGCTATCACGTCACCCCTAGTCCTTCTTTTCATCAAACTAGATATACCCAATTCCAGCAACCGTTCTTTATATGTTTTAGCCTCCAGTCCCCTAATCATCTTTGGGGGACTTTGGTTTCAAATCAAATAATTTAAAGCAATTTCTTCATAACTGTGAACGTGCTTTCATGAATTGCTGGGTTTTCTTTTTTCCTAACTTTGCTCTCTTCCTTCCTACCAGACATTCCAAGCTCCACGGTCTCTTTCCCCTCCTGTAATTCCATCACAGCTCTGCTTTTCAATGGCCCTGCATTGAGGCGGCCATTCAACCCACTCAAAACATCCTTCCATGCAAAAAAACTCAACATTGCCCGGGATAGGCAAAAGTATATTTTGAAAAGTGAAAGTGAGAAACGAAACGGACAATCCCTTTTAATCTGTGCTGGTACAAAGGAGCGTCAGGAATAAGTGAAAGCGTTTGAGAGTAAGCTAGAACAAATGAGGATGTGATTCGTCTCCTCCGAACGCTGCTGACGACTTACAAAAATAACTAGGCAAGCCTTTGTTGCCAAAAGGTTTTTGAGAATGAATCCAAATGTTCCCAGGACACCCCGTGAAATCTCATCTTAGTATGCTTTTTAAGTTGTTTAGTTCTGATTCAGCAGTCCAAAACTGTGCTTAAACACAGCAGGTAACCATTTCCCCTGGAACAAATAGGAAAGAAATCAGGTTAGCATGAGGGCACCCAGCAGGACTCGGCTTCTATCTTCTTGGTCCACATAAACTGACGTCTTCAAGAAAGAGACTCGGGAAAAAGACAGCACGTTGCAGGAAACATTTTCTTACATGCAAAGAGAGTTTGAGGGGGAAAAAAGAAAGCAGGATAAAATAAGAAATAAAACCCGTGGAAAGGTGGGATGGAGGATCACGGCAATAAGGAATAAGGGAAGTGCTAAAATCATGCTTTAAAACGGGTATCTAATTTTGGCAACTTTAAGACCTATAGATTAACTCAGAATAGCTTCAACTTGGCATGACTTCAGCATGGTTGGCTGTGGAATTCTGGACGTTGAAGTCCACAAGTCTTAAAGTAGCCAAGGTTGGGCACCATCTGCATTAGAAGAGCTGTCCATGTCAGCATCTGTTCCTTTCTTTCAGAGCTGGGGAAACTTTTGGTAGCTGGAGATGACACAGAATATTTTCTAAACAGGCAGAAGTTTTCCTTTAGTTGTCAAGGAGAGTTTGGGAGTGTGGTGTTTTTTTTTTTTTTTTAGTTTCCCAAATTATGTTCAGCCTCATTTAGCATGGATAAGATATATGCATGTGTCATAGAATTCTGGTATATTTGTTTTCTTTAGCAAAATAAATAATACTTCAGCTTCAACCATAACAATACAAGAGCACACAATAAGATACAAACTCAAGGTTAACCGCTCTAAACTTGATTGCAGGAAATACAACTTCAGCAACAGAGGGGTCAATGTCTGGAATACTCTATCCGACTCTGTAGTTTCTTCCCCCAAAACTTTAACTTTAGACTGTCTACTGTTGACCTCACCCCTTTCCTAAGAGGTCTGTAGGGGGCGTGCATAAGCGCACCAACTGTCCCTGTCCTGTTTCTTTTTATTTTTCTCATACGTATCCATTTTATGTATTCACAACTATATTTATACTTATACCTATTATCTTGTAAGTGATTGACAAATCAAATAAACAAATAAAAATAAAATTGGTTCGAGGCAACTCTCTTTGGAAGAGGAGGGGCAAGAAAACAAAAAAAGATCCTTGGATGGATGGTAGCTGATCCCTGCTTAAATTCTTAGCTTTTGCTTCCTGCTGTGCTCTGTTTCTTCTCCATTCTGTGCAAAATGTTAGAGGTTTTGATCTCTGCCTGGGGAGGTTGTACTCTTAGCAGATTACACTATCTATTTAAGAAGTTCCAATTATGTCCATGGAAAGCATAATCAGGACATATTATCATCAGCCTCACTCACCCTGCAATCAACCAAGTAGGGTTATGAACCCATTTCTATCACAGCTCACTCTTGGGAATATTTCATTTGGGTTTTTGAACTTCTTTCAGTGTTTAAAAGCTACAGGGAACATGAATGGGCATGGCTCTTCATGCGTGTGCGCGCGATCCTTTTTTTTTTTCAGGGGCAGCAATGGAGGGCAAAGAGCCGTTAATGCCTTATGGTAATGATATCCATATTCTGAATAAGAATTCAAAAACGGTGCTGCCCCAAATTCCAGAATCAAATCATTTGGGCAGCTGGTTTTAGGGGTATTTATCTTGGGAGTCTCTGTAGGATCTCAGATGTGGATTCTAGGTTTCTTAGTCCTAAAGCAGAGGGAGTAAATCAATAACCCTGGGAGAGCGTAAAGGCCAAACAAACAAGTTACAAATATCCTCACAGCAAAAGAGGATTCCAAGTCTCTCCCTCCTTTTCTTTGTTACCATCTCAAATAATTGTCGAATTGTAGGGAAAGCAATGATGCAGTTTGGGAGAGCGAAAAGTAATTGGTTGGACTTGCTGAATGATTCTGGCTAGCGCTGGCTAGAGCAGGATCAAAAGTAAAGGCGAAGCAAAGACCTCCAAGCTGAGCATAATAGATGTAGCAGCATGGATAATGAAGGGGTGAGAAACAGAGTGGTAAATGATGGGATTCCAAGGCTCAGATTCTATTAGAAGTAACTCTGACTAATAAAGAGCCAGCTTGGAGAAATAAATGAGAAAGCAAAGACAATAGTCACAGACTAAGGAAGGGAAGGAGGATTTGATCACCTCCTTGCTGGAGAGCTGTTCCACTGAACTAATTGAGATAATGAGATGCTGAGTAGACTGGCAGGCTAAAGGTCAAGGATGCAGCAATGCTTAGTAAGTCTGAACCAAAAGCTATGCCTTATTTTTGGAGGAACTGCTCATGTTGGCTCTGGCAGATGAAAAGAAAGCTAAAGAGATCATGACTCAAAGAAAGGTTGAACTCAGGAAACAGAGCAGCAAGCGCTTTGGTCAACGTGAAAGACATCAATAATATGTTTGCTGCCAAAACAACGGGGTGGCAGGTGGTAAACCCAGACATTGGCTTTGTGCTCTGCCTATTTTCTTCCCTCTGAAATAAGATTTAAAATATGAGCAAGGGAGGGCAGCACCTCGGGTGGATACCGAAGTTTGTACTGGTCGTCCTTGAATGTTGACCCTCCCTTCAGCAACTGTTCAAAGTTACAGTGGTGATAGACATGTGGTACTTACAACAAGTCCTTGGCTCTTGCCGCATCTCTGAACATGTGAATGTGATTTCCGACATTCCCTGCCAACTTCTCCAAAGTAAGATAAGTGGGAAAGCCAGTAGAAAGTCAAAAGTCATGGTTATGTGCTAAATAGAAAAGAATAGAATTCTTTATTGGCCAGGTATAATTGGATACACAAGGAATTTGTCTTGGTGCATATGCTCTCAGTGTACATAAAAGAAAAGGTACATTAATTGAGAGTCAAGAATCATAAGGTACAACACTTAATAATAGTCTTAATAAGCAATCAAATCAGACTAGGAAACAGTTAATATAAATCATAAGGATACAAACGACAGTCATACAGTCACAAGTGGGAGGGGATGGGTGATAAGGAATGATGAGAAGATTAATAGTAATAGTTGTGCAGATTTTGTAAATAGTTGGACAATGTTGAGGGAATTGTTTGTTTAGCAGAGTGATGGCATTCGGGAACAAACTGTCCTTGTGTCTAGTTGTTCTGATGTGCAGTGTTCTATGGCGTCATTTTGAGGGCAGGAGTTGAAACAGTTTATGTCTGGGATGTGAGAAAATGTAAATATTTTCACGGGCCTCTTTTTGACTCATGCAGTATACAGGTCCTCAATGGAAGGCAGGTTGGTAGTAACAACCAGTAACAAGCAGTGCCAGTGCTCAGTCCACAATGGGTAAGGCAGCAGCCAGACTGCCAGAATTGCCAACATTGTGGGATGTGGTCATGTGACTTTACACTTTATATTTGCATCTGTTAGCAGTGGAGATTCCTATTCCAGTTGCCATCATACCCAAGGACATACATGGTAATGTGCAGAGGTAAACCTCTCAGGTGGGACCCCAAGTAGAGAGTGTGAGTTTGGATGACCAAGTCTCCTTCTAGTTGAGGATAGGCAGGCAAAAGTGGGAGAATGGATCACACAGCCCCTTTTATTCCCCACTGCTTTTTGCCTAAACCCCACAATGACCTGAGCAGAATACAAAACGACTGCTAATGATGGGAACCAGGAGCTCTGAGAGTTTTTCTTCCATGAATGGTTCATTTGCCATCATGAATCACGGTGGCTCAGTGATTAGAGTGCAGTACTGCAGGCTACTTCTCCTGACTACCGGCTGCCTGCAATTTGGCAGTTCGAATCTCACTAGGCTCAAGATTGATTCAGCTTCCCATCCTTCCAAGATGAGTAAAACGAGGACCCAAATTGTTGGGGGCAATAGGCTGATTGTGTAAACCACTTAGAGAGGACTGTAAAGTACTGTAAAACAGTATATAAGTCTAAGTGCTATTGCTATTTCAACATTGCCCATTTCCAGATGATCCATTACACTGACGATAGTGCTGCTGCTGATGGACAAGTCAATTCTGCCATTCGTAATCAATATTATATTACTTAAATATCCAACCGCACTGGTTCTCAAAAAAATTCCTAGCTGCACTATTTCCCTCCCTTTTCTTCCTATCGTCTGATTTGTTTCTTCGTTTATAACCATTTGAGCTTGCCTTTCACTGAAAGTCATCACTAGATTTGCCTTTTTGGCTTGTCCTCTGATCTTTATTGGCTTCCAGCCCTCACTTTTCATTGTCTACGGTTTGGTTTGCACATGGCATTTGCTTCCAAAGGTGGCAGAGGTAGGGATTTACTGGGGTAAATCTATTCTCAATCAATTTCATTGATTAACCTTGAGATCTAACATTACAGGGGAGAGAGGAAAATACATTTCTAACTTTTTTTCCCTAATATTAGTGCAATATTACAGGAAGCATTTTTTTTTAGAATCAAAAAATCATGGATTGATGCCTTGATTTAACACTTTGCATTCACATATCTATAACATAACATATATTATGTTCATGTAACAGGCTAAGTTTATAACTCACTTGATTTTGGCTTGGTATATTGTGTGAAACCATCCATCTGCATATTATTCAAGAAACATAGCTAAAACAAACCAAGGCTTGGCACAAATGTGTGAATCTAGGAATCTTTATGTCTACAACAGAGAGAGGAATATCTCATGACCTTCTAGGTATAACTGGATCATTGTTTTCCTCTTGCTTGACTTTTAATCATATAGCTGGACCTAATCAGAGTTGGAGACCAAGAAGATCTGGACTGAGAAGATTTAAAGAAAATGTGTCTGAAACTATACATTCATGTTTGAAAATTACTGTCTGTGGTGAAAAATGAATGCTGCCTTGGAAAGAGAGCAGAGATCACTCATGGAATAATACTTTGCAAGAGTAATTCCAGGCATCTCTGGTTTTATTTATTTCTTTATTTGTATGCCACTCATTCCAAAAAGCTAAACCATAGTTAAATAGGGAAGTCAGCAATGATGACAAATTATTTTCTGCTGAAATTCTGGAAAGGCATTGTTATGTGCTAGGGTTATTTCGGCCTCATGGGAATACAGAATTTTTTCCCCTCTCATTCATTCATTTGTATGTAGGTTTGTGGGCTCAGAACTCAAAGCCACATTGCTAATTTTTGTAATTAAATTAGAAGATAAGTTGGAGACAATTTTGCCTGGTTAGTTCCTAATTCAATGTTGAATGTAACAACAGTCTCTCTATCAGATGGCTATCCAATTTCTCCTGAAACAACTATAGGGAAGGAGATGCCATTAGTTCTAAAGGTGGTTGGCTCCAGGATTGACTAGCCCTTGGTGTTATTAAGATTCTCCTAGTGTTTAATTGACTTCCTTTCTTTTTCCAGCCATTGGTTTTGTTCAATTACTTGCTCTTCTGAGAAGTATCTCACTGGTGCATTTCTACCAAAGCTTTGTCTTGTTTTTCCAGCTAGAAGATGGTTTGGGTTTGACCACTTCCCAAATGCTAATGTTCCAAACTTTTTATCTTTGACTACACATTTGAGACGTGAATTCTATTGTGAGGAAGAGCATTAATTGCCTTTCTCAGCTTTTGGTCTTTTCAAAATGCAGTACGCTTCCCACTCTGCAGGCATTTGCGTTGTCTGTGTGTCTGCAAGAAAAAGAAGAAAGGAACGGGGGAGCAGTTAGTTTTTCTATAAATATATATGAAACAGGCTGCCCAAAAGAGCTATATCTCATCTCCAAGTACAGAAAAGCAGCCAACTGTCTTTAATGATTAGACTGCCAATTCCTGGCAGGTAATTTTAATACAGCAGCAACAATAACAACATAACCCATGTGAATATGTCTGTAGAAAACAAAATAACTTTAGATTATAGAAAAATTGCCAGGCTAGATATATACATGTATACCTACATTAACAGGTTTGTTTGCTTTGCTTGTTTTGCAAATCCTTTTAAAGCTCAGAAAACTTTGGGAAATAAACTGATTTTTCTCCCTCTCCTTCCATCTTGTATTTATGCATGAGTTTTGGCAGAATGGTCAGAAGATATAAATGTAGGATGGAATTTTATCTAGAACAGTGAAATGATGCCAGGTAGTTAGTGGTACATTTGCTTTTTTTTTTACTTTAAGTTATTGAAATTAAAGATCAGAGCTGGCAGAATAAAGAGCTTCAAAGAAAATTTCTCCGGCTATCCATGTAGTGCATTTATAGAGTAGAACAGCCTGGTATTTATACTGATTTGTAGTTGGGAAATCAATGTGTTTATGTTTAAATCAATAAACATTAAAAAGTTCTTAATAATTAGACAGGGAAGAAATGGCAAGGAAGCTCTTTGAGGAATTCACAAAGACATTTGCAATTGTCTCCCCTATTTTTTGAAGTACATTTTTCTCTTATCCCTCTTAGTTGATTCTTCCACAAGTGAAACAACAATTGCGATTTGTGTAAGCAATTCAGCAGGGATCCCACATTCCTATCCCAAGAAAAGGTAAATGCAAAATCTTTCCCACCTTCCCTGCTCCAAGATCCCACATTTGTGTTTGCTAACTGCAATAAATAGTACAAAAACATTGTGAGCCTTTGTACAATTAGACGCTGATGACTTTTGCATTCCTTTGTGGTTTTAAATGTGTGTTATCATTTGTTCACTTGCAGGTCCTTCTAAATACGTTTATGGTGCTTTAAAAATCCAAATATGCTTTTTAATTAGCCTGGGTTTCTGCCCCCACCCCTCCTTCTTTGAAAGGTCACTTTAAATAACTGGATGAATTGAAAATAGGACCGAAGGGGGAAAGAGCAGGCAACAATTCTAAGTGAATTGGGCACAATAAAGTTCCTTTCACCCCAGAATGTGACTGAAAGTGCCAATCTTTGTTACTGCATTGCAAAGAGAGAGAGAGAGGAGTAGGAAGCTGGGTTCGAAAGACTTGGACGGACATATACTCTTTGAAAAAGAGAGCTGAAATCCATCATCTTATGCTTAATTGACAGCTAGTGAAAGCCAAATGCTCACTGATCCAGTTACATTTGTGATTTTTGGATGCCACTGTTGGCAGAAGACCTATAAATGCCAGCCAGCCATAATTAGAAGCATGTGTACAATGTGTTGTTTGTTGCTATTCACTTCTCCCCCACTTTGGCACAACTTTTAAAATTCTCCTTTTGACGAAGATGTTGGATGAAACCTCCTGCCACGAGGAAAGAAGCACTGAAGACTCTGCCTCCATTCAGAGAAGCTCCTCACCTTGAATCAACTGGGACTTTCTAATTTAACCTTACCTACTAGAAGGAGAAGGGAGATACAGATACAGCGTGATTGTCCCCAAAAAGTTGCCAAAAACAAAGAGTGATAAATATGTTGTTGTGCTTCAGATCAGATTTGTTCCTAGATGTGTGTTGGAAGCTACAATATGGAAGCAGTGGCTTGTTAAATAAGTTATGGTTCATTTACAAACCACAAAGGCTGGATTCAGACAACATACTGAAATGAAACCAAATGCACCCCATATGGCATAGGGTCATCTGAGAATTTTGCGTTTATATAAAACGACAATTACTGTGTTGTTTTCACACTTATTCAAATCATCATGGAAAATCATATCTAGGCAAATGCCAGACTTAAAATTAAGCGTTCCTTCACTTCCTGCTCTCTTTTCTCTGCCATAATATTATGGTTTGTTTGCTGGTTAGCATAGCGTATTGTGTAAGAACAAGTAGTATAGCTTGGAAATTGTGATTTAAAGAGCCGTGGTGGCGCAGGAGTTAGAGTGCAGTACTGCAGGCTATTTCTGCTGCCTGCCTGGATTTGGCAGTTCAAATCTCACCATGCTCAAGGCTGACTCAGCCTTCCACCCTTCCAAAGTTGGTAAAATGAGGACCCAGATTGTTTGGAGGCAAGAGGCTGACTCTGTAAACAGCTTAGAGAGGGCTGTAAAAGCACTGCGAAGCAGTATGTAAGTCTAAGTACTATTGCTATTTACAGTATGATATGGGCTGAGAGCCAGTTTGGTGTTATAGTTAAGGCATCAAGCTAGAAACTGCAAGAGTGTGAGTTCTAGTGCCATCATAGGTACAAAATAGGTACATAGCTAACTGGTATGATATAAGGCTTTCAATTACCCCTTTTCCCTGAAAATATGACCTATCCTAGCTTTATTTTTACATGTGTGCCCAATATAAGCCCTATTCCCAAAATAAGCCCTAATTAAGTTCCTGCCCACTTGAGTGCATGGGTAAAAATTAAGCTAGGGTGGGGATGGGGGGGGTGGAGCTGCCCTACTACTTACCTTTGGACAGTTATAACCAGGCTTTGTACACCCCAACACCTGCCTTGCTGGCCCATTTCTTCTGCACCCAGCAAGGTTGGGAAGGCTTTCCTGAAGGCTTCTATAGCTGATAACAACACTCCAGATTGATCTGGAGTGCTGTTATCAGTTGCAGAGGCCTTTAGGAAAGCCTTGCTGGCTGCAGAAGAAGTTTCTGAAGGTCTTTGACAGCAAAAAGGAGGCTGGGGGTGACGCATGCAAGTGAGGTTAGTCAGTGGAGGACATCCCCTGAAAATAAGACCTGGTGTGGCCAAAAAAATATAAGACAGGCTCTTATTTTGGGGGAAACATGGTACTTGGGATCATGATACCAGATGGATCACTTTCACCTTTGCAGATCTTGAAGACTATTAAAATCATCCAAAGAGGACTTTCTTGTGTCTATGGAGATTGCAAGATTCTCTAGTTTTACTTTAGAATTAGAATTAGAATTCTTTATTGGCCAAGTGTGATTGGACACACAAGGAATTTTGTCTTGGTGCAAATGCTCTCAGTATACATAAAAGAAAAGATACCTTAGTCAAGAGTCAAGAATCATCAGGTACAACACTTAATGATAGTCATAGGATACAATAAGCAATCACATCATACTAGGAAACAGTCAATATAAATCGTAAGGATACAAGCGACAAAGTTACAGTCCTACAGTCACAAGTGGGAGGGGTGATAAGGAGTGATGAGAAGATTAACAGTAATAGCAGACTTTGTAATAGTTGAACAGTGTTGAGGGAATTATTTGTTTAGCAGAGTGATGGCATTCAGGAAAAATCTGTCCTTGTGTCTAGTTGATCTGGTGTGCAGTGCTCTATAGCGTTGTTTTGAGGGAAGGAGTTGAAACAGTTTATGTCCGGGATGTGAGGGGTATGTAGATATTTTCACAGCCCTCTTTTTGACTCGTGCAGTATACAGGTCCTCGATGGAAGGCAGGTTGGTATTAATTGTTTATTGCTTTATTTATTATTTTATTTATTCTTAGTACTTGCAAGTGGGTTTTCCTCCATGGAGTCCTCCTTTTATTAAAAATGGTAGGATGCCTCCCATTTTAACCCCTAGGTGCTTGTTAAAACCCTATTATCTTGATCCAGACTGCTGTTATTCTGGGCATTGCAATCTGGGCTATGAAACAGCTAGAGTTTATTGTTCTGTAGCTGTGCAAATCAGCTCTGCTTTTATAGCTGATTTAAATCAGTGTTTTTACCATTCTACCCTTTCGTCTTTTGCTCTAGTGGGATATTTTCCTCCCTAAATACTTGACTTGTGTTTCTTTCCCTGCACTCTTTTGTTAAAGATGCCGTATTGTGTTGCTGTTTTTACCCACAAACTGTTAATTATGGCCTTCTTGTTTTCACTCGGTAATCCTTCATTTTAGGAGTTTAAGTCACAGTCTCTAATGGCATTTAAGTGTAGGATTTTTGGCTGAATTGCCATTTTACAGCAGCACTAAACTCCCCATTTAGACTTGTTAGTGGCATTTGGATATCGCCTGACTCCTTTTGTTCTTAATATAAAGGATAGCCACTGCATTTAGCTTATTTCCCTACCTTAGTGGTTACTATTTGTTCGTCTACTGGGAGTAACATAGCCTGACTGTTTGGATATAAATAATCTCCAAGTTGCAGACTTACATTTGAGTAAAGGAGAATGCAAATCATTTATCTAGAAGATTTGTAGCAGTGAACTAGAGACTGTTGGTTCAAACCCTTCTTTTACTATTCTTTTATAATTAAAAACAATCAACATAGTTTGCAAAGTTTTCAAGTTTTCCGTTGCCTCTGCTTTCCTGCTTGTTAAAATTGTACCTCCTTTAGGAATGAGAGGTCTCTGTTCTACCTTATTCTCAGAGCCTCTATAGTGTTTTCCCCATTTTTCTTCATGGAGAATGGTGTGGAAGGGGTTATGGATGGCAGACTCGGGTTTTTGTGTGATGTATCTAAATCTTTTGATGCTTTCCTGGCTGTGTAGATTTCTTTGACAAAATCCCTAGAGAAAGTATTTGCTCTTCATTTCTCCTATAAGAACTGAATCTAGGTGTTGGAAACTAGAAAGACTTCAAACTAGTGGAGAAAACTTTGTAAGTGAAAGACAGGTTGTTCAATCCAACCCATGCCTACTTTGCTATTAAATAAATAGAAGAACAACGTATTCCAGAAAGAGCCTCCTTCCTCTTGAAAGAAATTTTGATGACAAATTCTTTTTCATTATATTACTGGAGAACTGATAATAAAATAATGCAGGAGATGTTTGCCTTCACATCATTAATTCATATGTGCTTTCTCTATAATTCTTGGCAAATTCAAACAAAACAGAGAAAACCTTAAAAGCAGCTTCATTGGCAAATGGAGGTGGTCAATGGTCATAGAAAGAGAACTGACTAAGGGATGAAAAATACAGTCAACCAAGTGGAAAGAAAGACATATATTTTCCTGTGAATTCCTTTTAAAGAATGCACTTTTATAGGTACTTTCCTTTCATATATGGATTTCTGCATGCACCTTTTCTGAAGAAAAACTTTTACAAGTGCTTTTCTTTACAGCTTGTTGTTGTGCAACTTTTTCTTCTAATATGCTCATTTTTATTGCAACTTTTTTTTTTCAGTGAAGTTAATAAGTTAAATGGCCCAGTGTGAAAGAGTGGGGATATACCAAACCTGCTTTTTTTTTTCCAGATAGAATTCTGAGAAATATAAATTGGGTTCATTTGCATTAGTATTAATGAATTAATATAAACATTGGGGAAAACTATTTTATGTATTGATAAAGGTGCTGGCCTATAAACAAGGAGTTGGTGAGTTCTTAGGCATGAAAGCTGACTGAGTGACTTTGGACTAATAACTTAAGCATGAAAAACTGGCTAGATGACTTTGAGCCTGTTATTTTCACTCAGCCCAGTTCAGCTCACTTGGTTGCTGTTGTGGGGAAAAATAGGAGTATTATGTAAGATTGCTGTCCTTGAGTTACTTATAAAGTAATAAATCAGGATTAAAAAAATCTTTTTTTAAAAAAAAGAGCACTGAGAAGATTTTTCACTGACATCTCTACCTTTAATATGATATTTAGACGCAAGCTGACAGCTTGAGAAAGTGGAAACAAGTATCTACATGGTTTAATCCCTTTCCAGCTTATGTAAAATTCACTGAAAGGGGCTGAACCCGACCATAAGGAAGAAGAGATTCTAAGCAGGTTTTTGAGAGTCATCCTTCAAAATTATACTGAGATCTTTAAAAACATATTTGGTTATATATTAATTCAAAGCCAAGATGCGGTTTCTTTGCCCCGTAGTTGCCATTGTTGTTCCATACCTTTTATTTTATGAAGGCGACAATACAAAACAGATTCTTACCTGAAACAAACTTTCCCATTGCTATAAAGAAACATTTTGTCTGCTTTCAAGTTTAGAGTCAATCTTTAATACTTGATTGTTATTGGAGTCTACTTACTAAATTTACTGCAGGAGTACATGAAGTTCTGAGTTGAGGGCTTCACTTGACCTTCGAATGGTGGGTTTGGAACTCTGGCTCTTCCTTCTGTTTGTCAAGATCATGCCCATGTAGCAGAATAACAGAGTTTGAAGGGGACTTGGAGGTCATCTAGTCCACCCCTGCACAGGTAGGGAACCCTATACCATCTCAGATGTTTCAGATTGTACCATTACTATTACCTTTCTTCCAGAAATTCAAGGAGACTTACAGGGAGACCTCAAGACTTCCATTTTCATTTCCCTCAAACAATATTGAAGCAATAAGTTGGGGATGAGAAAGTGATTGGTTATCGGGGGGGGGGAGCTCCTTTGGTTGAGGTGGTCTCTGAATTTCCTGTATTCCAGTAACCAATATTCATGCATTTGTTGCATTCGCTGCTCTTTTAAACTCAGTGTAAATTCACCCTCAAGTCAGCCTGGCATTACTAATTTTGAAATACCGTTTTTATCGGAGTATAAGACGCACCTAGCTGTTGGGGAGGAAAAGAATGGGAAAAATCCTGCCTCCGCCTCCCAGTATCCATTCAATATTCATCTGGCCCATTGGCTGCCATCCATTGGTTGCCGACCATTCCCCGAGGTCCATTCACCTCTGCCATGGCCCATTCGCTATGGCCCGTTCTAGAACAGCGGATTGGCAGCGCACCAACCCCCCCCCCCCACTGCAATATTCACTGTATAAGATGCACAAACATCTCTAGCCACTTTTTGGGGGGAGGGGGAAGTGCATCTTATACTCTGAAAAATACAGTATATATATATATATATATATATATATATATATATATTTGTTTTCTGAGGTTCTCGCGGGTATTTATATGTGGATCTTTGGTTGTTCGGGTTTTCTCCCGCGTAAGATTCGAAGTATCTAGGCAACGTTTCGATGAAGTCTCATTCATCATCTTCAGGCTTCTGTCTCCGGCTCTGTGCTTTTCAGAGTAATGTGAGATTGCAGCTGCTTCCTCCTTTTAACTGCCAGTGGGGGTGGGACTTGATTGGGTGGGGGCTTGGCTGTGTTCTGATTGGGTGGGGGTGTGTTCTCATTGGTAGGGGGTTTGGTTGTGTTCTGATTGGTTGGGGGGTTAGCCGTGTTCTGATTGGTTGGAGGCGTGTTCTGTTCAGGTGGGGGCTTGGCTGTGCTCCGGTTAGTCTTAGTTGCTGGGGGATTTGAGCTGGTGAGTTGTGTTCTTGCTGTTTGGCTTCTAGTTCGTGGTCCTGTTGCATCTTCATAGTGGGTGTCGGTTTGCTTCATGTATGGCTCGGAGGGGTTTGAAGTGGGTAGTGATGCAGCTGTAGTGCAACTTCTGGTCCATGGTCGTGTCTCATCTTCTGAGTGGGTGAGAGTCTGTTTTCTACATGGAAGTGTGGTGGTGGCATCTTGTGTGGCTCTCATGGGTGTGGGTCTGGTGTCCTTCTTCATGTTAGGTACTCGTCTGTTCATGAGGGCGGGTTTCCAAATGGCTGGAAGGCGGGAGGTGTCATCTCGTTTGTTCATGCTGTGTGGGCGTTTTTCTATCTCTATGGCTTCTCTGATTATTCTGCTGTTGAAGTGTTCGGTTTTGGCGATAGTTCTGGTATTTTTAAAATCAATTTCATGTCCTGTGGCTTTGAGGTGTTGGACCAGGGAAGAGGTCATTTCTTCTTTTTTGATTGAGTTCTTATGTTCTTCAATGCGTGCATTTATTCTTCTGTTAGTTTGTCCAATGTATGTGGTAGGGCAGGCAGTGCAGGGGATTTCGTATACTCCTTGGTTTTCTAATTCGATTTTGTCTTTGGGGTTTCTTAGGATGGTGGATATTTTTCTGTTTGTGCAGAATGCTGTTTTGATGTTGTGTTTTTGGAGGATCTTGCTGATTTTGTCTGTAGTGCCTTTTATATATGGGAGGAGGGCTTTGCCGTTTTCTTGTTCTCTGTCTTGGATTTTGGTTGGGGTTTCTTTTTGGATTAGGTGGGTAATCTTCTTTCTTTGGAATCCATTGGCTGTAAGTACGTTGGTGAGAGTGTGTAGTTCGGTTTTTTGGTGTTGTTCATCGGCTAAGCATTTTGTTCTGGAGATGAGTGTCTTGGCTACGGAATTGATCTGTGCTGGGTGGTGGTGTGAGAGTGCATGTAGATAGCGGTTCGTGTGTGTTTTCTTCTGGTAGATGGTGTGTCCTAGGGAGCCATTGGGTCTTTTGTATACCAAGACATCTAGGAAGGGAAGTTGGTTGTTGGCTTCTGTTTCCATGGTGAATTGTATTTTGGGGTGTAGGCTGTTGAGGTGTGTGAGGAAGTTGTTCAGTTTTTCTTTCCCATGTGGCCAGATTATGAAGGTGTCATCTACGTATCTGAGCCAGAGTTTGGGTTTGTGGTCGTATTTTTCTAGAGCTTGTGTTTCAAAGTGTTCCATGTAGAGGTTAGAGATGACAGGTGAGAGGGGTGATCCCATGGGTGCTCCTTCTATTTGTTTGTATTTTTGTCCATTGTAGGTGAAGTATGTATTGGATAGGCAGTGGTTGGTTAGATCTAGGATGTGCTTGGGGGGGTTGTATTTGTTTTGGATGGCTGTCAAGGCTTCTTTTATTGGCACTTGGGTGAAGAGGGATATGACATCGAAGCTTACTAGTAGGTCGCTAGGTTGTAAGTTTTGTTTCTTTATGATCTCGATGAA
>NW_020769328.1:4679687-4694225 GCF_900518735.1 Pseudonaja textilis | reverse complement strand
TATATATATATATCTAGCTGGGCTAATAAACATAGAAAACTCCTAGAAGGAAAGCAAAGATGACCCATAAACCTGTGATTTATCCAACACTATTTTGTTGGAGGAGTGGGGAAATGAGGCTGGAAGATAGGCAACCTGGTGTCGTACCAAGGTTTTTGACTACATTCCCCATAGTCCCCTTCAATTAGCTATTATGGATGATGCTGATGGGAGCTGACATCCATAATGTTCAAAGGCTCCTAAGTTGCCAAGAGCCTTTAAATAAATGAAAGGAAATAACAAGAGGCATGATTGAAAATGTTACCAATGACTTTGCACTGTTGTGATTTAAAGTCATTGCGGTTTTGGAACGGTGTAACAACAGGGATCTTTTGCCCAATTGTAAAACATTAGCTTTATAATTTGGGAAGCAAATCATTCTAAATTATGACAGCGACATTTTCTCATTGCTGTTAAGGACTATTAATATTCCAGCCTCCATGTTCATCTGAGCGGTATAGTTGAAGTAAATCTGAGCTAGAATGTAGGATACTGGCTTGACTGAATCGGACCCAGTTCTTCCTTTATTGAATTATGGAGTCCTTGGTGCCCTCTGAGCATAGTTGTTTGCTTGCAGACATTTCATTGCCCCATTAGGAGACATCATCAGTGCTAGTGAGTGTGGGCTTTACTCCCTGTTTATATTCAGTAGATTGTTCAGACAGACAACCAAGCAGAAAACAATACCCTAACCAAGGAACCATCAAGGGCAAAATTAACCCCCCACCAAGACTGGGAGCACAAGATACTGAATATAAACAGGTAGCAAACTCCACACTCCCTTGCACTGATAGTGTTGTGGTTAGCCGGCAGCAGGTGCAGACGGCTGAAGAGAGCAAGGACTCCGATGAGGGGCTAGGACCATTAGGGAGTGGACTGATGCCTTCAGATATTGTGTGGGCTGGCAGCAGTGATGAGGAGGTTCCCGAGGAGCCTGTGCCAAGTGTGCGTGCACACAGGATTGCTCATAGGAAAGAGCAGTTAAAACAGCACAGGTGACTTGGGAGTAAGGCTGCAACCCCTCCTTCAAGAAGATAAAAGCCAGCTGTGAAATGAACATTCTTTGCAGAAGGCAAAGACGTTTTGAAACTCCAGCCTCCTGGACATTCTAGTATCCTGAGTTTGTATTTGAAGATTCTTGTATTGCAAATTATTTCTTATCTGTTATCTTCTGGAAAGTCTGGCACAGTTTGGCAAGGCTTGTGCTTATCACAGCTAATTATTTTGTAAAGGCATTACAAGGTCTCTGTTCTTTTTGAATTGTGTTTGATTTGTCAGAAAAGAGCGTGGGTCAGAACAGATAAGGTTTTTTTAAAAAAATATTTTATTTTTTTTTTCTACAATTGATAAGGTTATCGACCTGATTTGGGATTATCCAGCCACCTTCCAACTGGTAGTTGGATAATCCCAAAGGTGCTTTTTCAGACGGCAACAGAACTTTCTTGTTTTTTTCTTTCAAAGATGTTTCACTTCTTATCCAAGAAGCTTCTTCAGCTTTGGCAGGATAGTAGGAATGAATTTCCAGAAAAAAAAAAATCTTCCAAGAAAGTCCAGTTGCCTTCTGAAAAAGCACCTTTTGGACAACCATGACTTGGATGACTGAGAATCTCTACAGATTTTTAGCAATACAATTGAACACCCTTTGAATGGTGTGGGAGTAGGAATGGATTTCCAGAAAGAAAAAAATGGACAACTGTCTGCAAGGAATATAAATCCTTCCATTCCCCACTGTCCTGTCAGAGCTGAAGAAGCTTCTTGGATGAGAAATGAAATGTCTTCGAAAGAAAAAAACAAGAAAGGCCAGTTGCCTCCTGAAAAAGCTCCTTTGGGACAACCATGACCTGGATGATTGAGAATCTCTACAGACTAGTTGGATAATGAAACATCTGCAAGAAAACAACCAAGCTCAGAGAGCATCAAGGACTCCTATGGTTCAGCCCTGAGCTACAGATGTTCTCCACCATATTAAGTCATCTTGTCTGGCTCCTGAATATGATCAAGCAGGACTTTTTCTCATTCCTATCATAAAGTGCTGGGGTCTAAACCTAACCTTCTACAATGTTTCCCCATGAATTCAAAGGATTGGTCTTGAACAAGCACAAAGACTCCATTGGCCCAACATTCCTATTTGCAAAACCAATTAAATTGGAGGGAGGGTAAAGGTTGGCTGCAATGGTGCAGTTCTTTTGAGAAGGCTGCCTCCACATCTTTCTCTTCTCTTGATGCCAATGCCGCCTGGGTACCAATAGGTTCCAGTTATTTCAGTGGTGGGATTCAATTTTTTTTACTACCGGTTCTGTGGGTGTGGCTTGGTAAGCGTGGCAGGGGAAGGATTCTGCAAAATCTCTATTCCCTCCCCACCCCACTAACCTGCTTTCCATCTCCATTCTCCTGTGCAGGACAACCAAAGAAGAACCAGCCAATCAACTGGGACTCGGGAGGCAGGGAATAGATGGGACGGGGCCAGTTAGAGATGATATTTGCCCATTCTCCTAACTACTCAAAATTTCCGCTACCGGTTCTCCAGAACTGGTCAGAACTGGCTGAATTCCAGCTCTGCATCTTTCCTTTGCAATCAGCAGAATTTCAGCCTGTGCCAATTTTTCTTCTTTCCATCAGGTCTTTTGGGGCCCATCGTCTAAGCCGAAATCTATGACAAGGTGGTCGTGACCTTTAAGAATATGGCTTCCCGTCCCTTCAATATCCATGCCAAAGGTGAAGCAGTTTCATCCCACTCTTCACTAAGAAAACATTATTTTTTATTTTTATTTATTTGTCAAAAGCTTACAATATAACAGAAACAAGAATAAACATAAGTTTAAATACAAGAAATAGGAACTAATTGGGGACAATGGGACAGGGATGGTAGGCACGATTGTGCGCTCATGCACGCCGAGTTTTACTATCGATTCTCTGGAGGTGGCTTGGTGGGTGTGGCTTGACTTGGTGGGAGTAGCAGGGGAAGGATACTGTCAAATCCCCATTCCCTCCTCACCCCACTAACCTGCTTTCCAGCTCCGTTCTCCTGTGCAGGGCAACAAAAGAAAAACCAGCCAATCAGCTGGGACCCAGGAGGCAGAGAATAGATGGGGTTGGCAGGACCAGTCAGAAGTGGCATTTGTTGGTTCTCCAAACTACTCAAAATTTCTACTGCCGGTTCTCCAGAACTGGTCAGAACCTGCTGAATATACCACCTCTGAGCTGTTTTATTCTACCTTTACCCCTTCCTCAGAGAAATGTACATGAAGTATGACTGGGAAGGTGCTTGCTTTTAAAGATAGAATTCCTTGCTGTCTCTCCCTTGGCTATAGCTTGGATGCCTTGAAACCATTAACACTTAAAGTAAGTGAAATCTTGCACAGTGAATGTTGCCCGGGTGTGATTCAGCTGCTCCTTCAGTTATATAGCCACATCTCAGCAAGTGGGGAGGGGGGTTGGATAAATGCAAGGGTTCTCCTCCCCTCCAGGCAGGGAAGAGCAGATAATCAATAGCAAGCCTTATATTTCTCCAGATGAGGGCAAAGGAAATAATGCACCAATTTAATACTCTAACATACTGAGAAAAAGAAAAGGAATAGATGATTGTCTACAAGGAAAAGGTTTTCAGCAAGGAAGGGGGCAGGAGGGGAAATACATGAATTTGCAGGCACAGCAAAACCCAGGACTTTAAAGCACCTGAAAACAATGCATTTCAAATTCATTGAATCCACCTCTGGAAAGATCTTTTTGTTTTTATTTATGTACCGTAATTATTAACATTGATGACCTATATTTCTATAAAATGTTCAAGGCTTGAGATAATCCCCCAGAGTTTTTTTTTTTTTTTAAAAAAAAGAGAGCGCAGAAATAAAAAATAAACTCAAAGGGTTGAAAAGGAGCAGCAGGAACATTAAATCAACTGAAGAAAATTAAGCTGTGAAAGCTTGCTCAGATAAGACGGCTTACAAATGGGCATCTGTGAAGCAAAGGGAATTTTCCAAGGCAGTTTGGATCCACGGTAGAAAAGGTTCTTCTCTTAGGATTCCTGGATCCTTCACTCCACTCTGAACCTAGCTCAGGGATGATAATGCCCGGTTCCCTTTGATTATATCTCTAGATCTTGATTTTTTTTAAAAATGACACACCCTTAGCTGTTACTTTCCACTTCCTGCCCTTGACTCCTTGAAGTTCAGTTCATCACTTCTTCCAAGTCATGTCTGGTTCATGACTGCAGAGAATCTCGTCTACTATGGACTATTATTATTATAATACTATTATAATATGATTATAATACTGTTATATTATATTATAATATGATTATAATACTATTGACTATTGTCTACTGTTGACCTCACCCCTTTCCTAAGAGGTCTATAGGGGGCGTGCATAAGTGCACCAACGTGCCTACCGTCCCTGTCCTATTGTTTCTTTTCTTTTCTTTTTTTAATTTTTCTTATATGTATCCATGTATTCATAAGTATGTTTTTACTTATACCTATTATCTTGTAAGCAATTGAAAAATAAAAAATTAAAATTAAAATAAATAAATAAATAAATAATAGTCCTGGATCCTTTCTCAGCAAATCAGATGTTTACTGGAAGAGATCCTTTAAGATTGGGATGTGTAATTTCTAAAAGACCAGCAGCCATAAATCATTTCTGAATCTTCTGATGAGCCACAAAGAGCTATCTGTGTGAGATGCTATCATGATCAGAAAGGATATGGATGAATTTTTTATTTTTGGGGAGATGGGAGCTACAGAAGAGTTTAAGAGGGGGAATGAAAAATGGGAGACCTGTGGAAGGCAAGACATATTAAACTCAGGATCATAATCTAATATTTCTGAACAAATATATTAATATAATTCTATTTTGGCACTGTTTTGGCATATCTTTTGATTTAAGAATGGTTAAACAAACCTTTTATCACTATTCCTCAATCATACATGTGAAGCAGAGGTGGTATTCAGCAGGTTCTGACCAGTTCTGGAGAACCAGTAGTGGAAATTTTGAGTAGTTCAGAGAACCAGCAAATACCACCTCTGACTGCCCCCCCTCCCATCTATTCTCTGCCTCCCATTGAGTCCCAGCTGATTGGTTGGGTCTTCTTTGGTTGCCCTGCACAGGAGAACAGAGCTGGAAAGCAGGTTAGTGGGGTGGGGAGGGAATGGGGATTTTGCAGTACCCTTCCCCCAGCAGTGGGGAGGGAATGGATTTATAGTATCCTTCCCCTGGAGTGGGATGGGAATGGAGATTTTACAGTATCCTTCCCCTACCACGCCCAACAACCCATGCCCACAGAACCGGTAGTAAAAATCCCACCGTTGATGTGAAAGTTAATAATTTTGCTTCCAAAATTCAGCAGAAAGATCTCAGAGCAATGGGGAATAAACTATAGAGTTGCATGTGACCAACTTGTGTCAAATCCCACCAAGCAGAGGAAGACCAAGAAAGCAAGAATTACCTGGACTTCAATAAGATATATTTAATGCTAATCTGGGTTATGCAGCAGGAATGTCCAATTCTCATTTTTGGTGAGAATTAATGAAGGTGGAGAATGCACCAGAAGGCAAGACAAGAAGCAATGGATGGAAACTATTCAGGGAGAGAAACAACCTGAAACTAAGGAGAAACTTCCTAACAGTTAGGACAATTAACCAGTGGAACGGCTTGCCATCAGAGTTATTTGGTGCTTCATCGCTGAAGGTTTTTGAAGAAAAGACTGGACAGCCACCTATCTGAAAAGGTATAGGATCACCTGCTTGAGCAGGGGCTTGGACCAGAAGACTTCCAAGGTCTCTTCTAGCTCTATTCTGATTGATGATTGATTGATTGATTTGAAATATTTCTTCCTAGATTGCTTGGCAACATGTGATCAACTTCCAATGAACTCACCTTCTATCTCTTAGAGCAAGGGTCTTCAAACTTGGCAAGTTTAATTCTTGTGGATTTCAAACTCCCAGAATTCCTGAGCTAACATGACTGGAGGAGGAGGAATTCTGGGAGTTGAAGTCCACAAGTCTTAAAGCTGTCAAGTTTGAAGACCCCTGACTTAGAGTAACTGTCCCTTCCATTCCTTTCCCAGTCTCTTACCCATCAATCCGTCACATGTGAATTGCCACCAATTTCTGTTCTATGCAGCCTATACTAGAATACTGCTTACTTGTAGTTGGATAGGGGGGCTATCTTGATCAAGCTCAAATTCAAAGCCACCTGAGAATCCAAAACAGGGCAGCTTCTCTACCCTTTTGTCTGGAAACATATTATAAGGCTAGATAACCTATTGGAATCCATAGTATATCATAAGCCCGTAGTCTAGACACCCTCCTTTACACTTCCTAACATATTCTATCTGTTCTGCAGTCTCCTGAAATGAATAGTACAGATGGTAAAGATATGGCAAATATCACAGGCTAAGAAGATCCCCCCCCCCAAAAAAAAAGGTGGGAGAAAAATAGCAGCTACATTCTTCTGCTTTTTCAAGCTTGCAGATTCATGGCATCTGCAGTTAGTGAACTCATTTAAGATACAAAAAGACTTCTTAGTCAGTTCTATCTCATTTCTATCCAGTTCCAGCAGTGAGCCTTGGGATTATGCAGACACCAACCTGTTATCCTATTCTGAAAGCTACAAGCCACAAAATTCCCAAATGAAAGGGAATACAAATTACCTGGCCTGACTGTATTAAGGTTGAAAATGATCTTGAAATGACATTTGATAGCAGGATGAATATGAGCCTGCAGTATGTATAAAAAAAGAAGAGGCAAACCAAGTTTCAGGCAGCATTTATAGAAAGAGAGTTTTCAAAACCAGGAAAGTAATAGTCACATTATATTCTGAAATGTGTTCGATTTGTCACATCGTACCATAATAATTCAGACAAATATCAGAAAGAAGGACAAGGATGATCAAGGAACTGGAAATTTAAAATTTGGTATAAGTTAGATAAAGGAAATTTATTTATTTAGTTAGTTCTTGAGAAAAACCAAATGGTGGATAGCATAATACCTTCAAATATCTAAAGGATATCACAGAAAGGGGGACCATGGCATTTTCTCAGCTCTGCAAGAATGTAGGACATGAAATAACTATTTCAAGTTCCAGGAAGGCAGATCCCTGTTGCATGTTAAGAAAAACCTCCTAATGCTAAGAGTTGTTTGACAGTGGAATGTGTCCCCTGGGGAAATGGATAGACTTCCCTTCTCTGGCACCATTAAACAGAACCTGAACAGCCATCTTGTTGTGGTTAGCTGGCAGCAGGCATGGACAGCTGAGGAGAGTGAGGACTCATATGAGGAGCCAGGACCATTAGGCAGTGGACTGCTGCCTTCAGAGATTATGGGGGCTGGCAGCAGCGATGAGGAGGTTCCTGAGGAGCCTGTGCCAAGTGCACGTGAGTGCAGGGCTGCTCGCAGGAAAGAACAGCTACAACAGCATGGGCAATTAGTGAGTAAGGCTGCAAGGTAATGGCCCCTCCTTCCAGAAGATAAAAGCCAGCTGTGAATGTATGTACTTTGCAGAAGGCAAAGACGTTTTGAAACTCCAGTCTCGTGGATATTGCAGTATCTAAAGTTGGTATTTGAAGATTATTGTATTGCAAATTATTTCTTGTCTGTTATCTTTTGGCGAGTCTTGCACAGTTTGGCAAGGCTTGTGCTTATCACAGCTAATTATTTTGCAAAAGCATTACAAAGTTTCTGTTCTATTTGGATTGTGTTTGATTTGTTGGAAAGGGGCGTGGGTCAGAACACATCTGCCTGAGCTTCCTTTTATTCTTTAATTTTGTGTAGATTTAGTCTTTTGGATGAGTTTGTGATGAAAAGTTTCCTAAAGTCCTCATGGAATTTCCACCTACTCTCTGACTTTCAAATAATACTATCACCCCTGATAAGGATAGTCATTTTAACGTTTTCACAGTGCTCTAAAATGGCAATGTATTAGAAGCCATTGTTGCAGTTCGCTATCTCCTGATACCTTCAGGGAAGTGAAGCTAGATAGTGTTGTCCTATCAGAAGACAAGCAACTCTCAGCACTTAGTTCTGCCAAGAATGTTATCTTTTATAGAAGGAAGAAGAAATTCGTTCCTTCCTGATCAGCTGATTGCTTAAACTGTCTTCATCCTGCCATATTTATAAAGTACGAAGGCACTCATTTTTTTTTTCTTTTTGTAGCATGAACAGAACAAATCCCCAAACTTTTCTCCTTGGGACACCAAACCCTGCAAGGCGCTACAAGCAGTGGTAGGCTTCAATTGGTTTAACAACTGGCTTTGTGAGCGTGAGTAGCATTAAAAAAACATCAATTTGAACATCTACAGCTAACCTTCTAGGGCAGCCCTGGTAAGAAGAACAGCTGAGGTGCAGGAATCCACTGTGCCACATGAATCAGCTGAGCTGAGAAAGACGGAAATATAGCCCAGGATAGGACGGGGGCAGGTGGGCAGGGCCAGCTGATTGTCATAACTACCAGTTTGCTAGAACCTGTCTGAACCATCAGCAGCCCACCACTGGCTACAAGACAAGATAACCGTACTATTGTATTACTAACTGTTCTACTTGTTTTGCTTGTAAGAATCACATTGTTGTCAGGGTTCTAATGGATGCCCTAATTCCATGATGGCAAACCTATGACACGTGTACCACAGTGGCACGCAGAGCCATTTGTGTGGACACGCAAGCCCCAGGCAAACTTACCTCACTGCGCATGCACACGCCTCCCAGCTGATTTTTGGGCCTTTTTCAGCCTCCCAGAGGTTCGAAGCCTCTTCAGCCTTCGGAGGCAGAAATACAGGCCCATTTCATCACTTCCTGTATTTCTGGAAATACTGGAAGTGATGAAACAGGCCCATTTTTTGGCCTCCAAAGGCTGCAGAGGCTTCCCTCGAGCTTCTGGGAGGCCGAAAAAGGCCCCAAAATCAGCTGGGAGGTGCGTGCATATGCAGTGCAGGTGAGGGGGTGGCGGGAGGGATCGCACATGCATGTGCAGGGTTCTGGGGGGGCACACACATTGCCTTCTGGGTGCTGGCACGCACGCAGTTTTCAGCACAAGAGTCCAAAAAGGTTAGCCACCACTGCCCAAATTAATTCATGAGCCTCGAGCCAATTTTCAAAAGAAATGCAATTATTTATTAGGAGCAACATGTTGGGCACTTTTTCCCAAGTGCAGTCGGCTTTGCTCTATGCAATTTACTGCCCACCTATGACCCTGTTTCCCTCCTCTTCCCTGGGTGTGTCACAAATCACATTCTCCAACAGAGCACTTTCGCGGGCTCTAGAAAAAATGCCTCTCTGGCTGGCTCTGGTAACCTGGGACACAATCTGGAGAAAGGTATGTGTGGAACATGCTTCTGGTCATAGCAACCAAACTGCTCCATCAGATCTCCCCCTCCCCTCCTTCTTATGGCAACTCAAGAGCAAGGCAGGAATGCTTTACGAGTTGTCTTGTAATCACTGAAAAACAGCCTGCTCTGAATGGTTTCTATTGACCCCTCTGGTCAAGGGACTCTACTGTCCTGTTAAAAGCTTAAATGTTCATTAATAAGTTGCCTTGCCATCTACAAAATGAATACTAATGATAGAGCAATAACAGATATGGCAAAATACTGGCAACATGAACAATAAGAATAACAGGAATAAACACGAGGCTGAATATAGGAGAACACCTACCATAAGCTTAGAGCAGAGGAGATATTGTGGTTTATGACAGTATTTCTAAACCTTAGCAATTTTAAGATATGTGGACTTCCCTTACCTGTTAAGAAATAGACTAGTGAAATTTTTTTTTAATAAAAGAGGTGGGTTTTTTTGGACAAACATACACAAACAAAACATAAAAACATAAAGCCATCTTCCAATTATATACATATAGTGTGTCTGTTGGTTACAATTTTTTTGTGCATCTTCTCCATAGTCCTCGCTTACAATTGTTTGTATATATTCTCATATTCTCATATAGATATTTCTAAATACATTTATTATCATTGTTAATCAATTATTTGACTATGCTATTATACATTCATGTTATGCGAGATATTCCATATATTTAAATTGATTTATCTAATAACAATTCATATTATCATCCTTGACTAGTGAAATCTTAATCTTAAGCATAAGAAACATGAGTGTTAGGTCTCTCACTTGGTTGCAAAAAAGAGTGCCTTTTAGACAAATCTTGCAAAATGTTTCCTAGTGTTCTTAACTTCAGATCAAATTTCAGGCAACACTAGGCAAATATGCCCAGATCAATTATTTTCTCATTTTCCCAACATTTGTTCTTTCTTTGCTATTTCTGGATATGGGGAAAATACTCATTTTAAAATTAATGTGATTTTTATGTACATTTCTATTAACAAGGATATTTTTTTCTTTTTCTCACTCTCCCTTTCTTTGCCTAGTTATAGAGACTTCTGAAATATCTGCATATTCACATGCAAAGTTTTGTGTGGGTTTACCTAATTAATGCGTATTATTTATGTGGGTTATTATTATTTGTGTGGGTTTACCTAAATAATGCGTACATAAATAAATAAATAAAATAAAAATAGATATCACTGTAGCATTTATACAGGATAAATTCACATTCAGGTGAAAGCTCACCAAATTAGACTCTGATTCCTAATAATGTCCACAAGCGCCTGATTTAATGTTATACACCAATCCCTGGACTGATAACTTTGATCTAATACATTGAGGGATGAGCTTGACTTAACATAAAGAAATAGTGGGTGTAACGGGGAGGTGTATCTTTTAAAAATTATTATTACTGAGAGGACTGATTGAGCGTGCTTGCCATAATTTACTGTTTGCAGAACAGATCCGTGATTCGTTTTTCTGCATAGACAATGTGCCATTCGCACTGGTCCTGAATCTCACTTGTTTGCAGGACTCCATTTTTTTTTAAAAAAAATACATGATTGATATAGTGGGGTTTTCAAACTGCCTGTCAGATTAATTCATCTATTTGAAGTGTGTGTGTGTGCATGTTCAGAATCTACAAGTGTATGGAAGTGTATTAATCTACTCTTAAGGAGAAGAAAGAGTAATGAAATCTTTAATCAAGCTCTAATGAATCCTAATGGAGTGAAATGTGTATGGGTGGTGTTTTCCATATGGACTCACTTTAAAAGAATTGGGATATCAGCCAAATGCCCCCCCCCCACCAAAATCAGCCTAGATGTTTAAGCAGGAATTGTAACATACCTTACCATCACTAGATATTGCTTAATCTAGCCCACCAATCCCCATCCAAACAACTCAGTTTCTTACCTTTGGGACTTGAAATATTGAATTAGAATTTAAACAAGGCTAAATATTAAGTTAGAATTTAAGGCCCTAATTAGTGAGGCATATGGTCTCATAATAATTACAATTTATTCTATGGGAAGAAAACCTTATTTATAGAGTCCTCCTCCTCCTCCTCCTCCTCCTCCTCCTCCTCCTCCTCCTCTACTCATTGCAATTCTTATGTTAAAGTATTTGGAAAAACTTGCAATCAAGAGTGCATTACAGTTTCATAGTATTAGATATTTTAGTAAGCTTTGACTATACCGTTAACTCTTTGATTTTTAACTTGGAAATTAATCATGTAGTCTCGTGTCCCACATGCATTGGATGTTACTGTGTTAATCCAAAATGATTATATCTATAGCATGAGTGATATTCATAGCCTTCAAACCCAGTCCTTTGTTTGGTTAAGTTTAAAAAGTTGAGACAAGGTTGAGAATAAAGAGTCTCATGCCTTCTGAAGGAAAAGCTATGCTTGTTTTAGCACAACTCCTTCTGGAAATAGAACTAAGGTTAGCTTTTCACTCCCAAAGAGTTCTCATTATAAGGCAACATGAAAGTATAATAAAGCCTTACTTTCTGCCTCATTTTTCATCTCTAAAGCTCAAATGACTTATTTAATAATCAATGAAAAAAAGTAGATTGGGCCTCAAATTTGCAAATTGAGAATTATGGGAAAAAAAGGAAGAAAAAAGACAATACAGAATCCCAGAATTGGAAAGGAGTCATCAAGTTCAACCTTTTCCCAAGGCAGGATCCAAACAAGTGTGTCTTCACTTGAGAAGTTGTTGTTAAGATATAGCCTGGATCTATTCCTTGCAATTTTAATCCTTAGCTTCTGGTTCTATCATCTGGGACAATAGAGAATAAATCCTTTCCCTCTTCCATGTGACACCTCCTCAGATATTTGAAAACCTAATCAACTTTCAGTGGGGTGTACATACCCAGATCCTTTAACTACTTACCAAAAGGCTTCTAGATCTTTCAATATCTTGCTTCCCCTCAGAACTTGCTTCAATTGGTCTCTGTCTCCCTGTCAAACTGTGGTGGGGCCCAGAACTGGACACGCTTCACCAAATGGGAGGAGGACAATGACTTTCAGTAACCAGAACTTTTAAGTTCCTGCTAATGCAACCAAAGATAGCAGTTGAATCCTTGTTCAAACAACAATTCTGGAAGTGGAAATCTTAGTTCTTAAATCGTGATTGATTAAACTTGAGTGAATGGAGAGCATGATGGAAATGCTTCATTTCCACCAGCATGATGGAATGTTCTTGTTTTGTTCCTGGTCCCTTCTGCTCTAGTCTTTCAGAAAGTGAGGACTTTGTTTATTCAAATACATCAGTAATCATGGACCCCACTTCTTCTTTGAAGTATTGTTTTAATGTAATGTACAATAATTGTGGCATCCAAGCTGAAAAGTGGCATGAGTAAAAGATAGCCTGTTAAATACTTTTATTTTAGACTTCTTAAGTTTTAATGTGACTTCAATATTGAATTCAATTTAGTGCACAGTTGACACCTGTTTCTTAAAAGCCCTTTTCTCAAGTCACTGCAATGCATTAATATTGCATTGTTTTGGTAGAAGGGGGGAAAATGAATGGGATCTTAGGATATAAATAAGGATGTGGCACTTTGTCTCTTTCTGTTCTGTATCAGATTCAGAACTGTTCATTCATAAATCCTGTCTGCCTCAAATGCACATTTCTTTCTCCCAGAATATCAATCTCATGTATTTTCTTTCACAATAGGGCTTATTTCTCAACATGCTTTCCCTCAAAATATGCATTTTTGGGAAGTTATTGCACTCAGTCCATATTCAATTTTATTCTTAAAAGAAAAAGAAAAATCTTTGTCAGTATGTTTTCCCCCATATATTTTATTCAATTTCTACAAAAGTTAAAATACAAAACAAAAAAATTACTAAGAAGGAAAAAAGGGGGGAAGGGAAGATGCAAAAGAATAAAGAAAACAAAAAATAAAGAAAATAAAGAAGAAATAAACATATATATGATTTATACAGCTAACCTGTACAACAACAATACAAAAATAGAGTTGGAAGGGACCTTGGAAGTCTTCTACTCCAACATCTACACCATTTCAGACCAATGATTGGCCAATCTCTTCTTAAAAACCTCCAGCACTGGAGCACCACACTGTCTGAAGGCAAACCATATCCACTGATTAATTGTTCTAAGTGTCAGGAAATTTCTCCTTTGTTGTTTCTAGGTTGTTTCTCTCCTTGGTTAGTTTCCATCCATTGCTTCTTTTTCTGCCTTCAGGTGCTTAGAAAGCCAGAGGAGGGAAGGGAGAGAGAGAAGGAGAGAGAGAGAGAGAGAGACAGAGAAAGAGAGAGAGAGACGGAGGGAGGGAGAGGGAGGAAGGGAGGGGGAGAGGGAGAGAGAGACAGGGGAGGAAAGTGAGGGAGAAAAAAGAGAGAGAGAAAAAGAGAGAGACAGAGGGAGGGAGAGAGAGAGAGAGAAGGAGAGAGAGAAAGAGAAAGAGAGAGAGAGAGACGGAGGGAGGGAGAGGGAGGAAGGGAGAGGGAGAGAGAGAAAGAGAGAGACAGAGGAGGAAAGAGACAGAGAAAAAAGGAGAGAGAGAGAAAAAGAGAGAGGGAGGGAGGGAGGGAGGGAGGGAGATGACCCACTTTCAAACTCTATTCTGTCTCCCTTCAAACAATCAGCAACATATCGTTTATTTATTTATCTTTAAAGATGACAAGCTAGAGACATATCCCAAAAGCTGGGCATCGTTTGTTCAACTTGTTTTGTGAACCTACAATTCTAAGGCTGGCTTAAGATTGGGGCTGTGCTTTGAAGTTTCCCAACCCTGCCTGGCAGTTGATTTACAATGACTAATTCTGAGGGAAGAGTTTCCTTCCGCAAGCCTTTGCAGGGAGAGAAAGAAAAGGAATCAACTGCACTTACTTTGAGCAGGGAAAGTAATAAATAAAATAGCACAAACATGGAATGAACTCAAAGGGCATGAAATATGAATATCTGTTTCTTCAATATATTCTCTGATTCTATCCACTCCCCACCTATGGCTTTTTCTTTCTTCTTCATATATATAGATGAACACAATACAGAAGCTTGATGATGGCAGATGAGATTCCGCTGAAACATTGCTACAACTTTCAAAGCACAACTATAATGACATGGGAAAATACCTGAACAAAGCTGAATAACACACACACACACACACACACACACACACACACACACACACACACACA
>NW_020769328.1:4565853-4677252 GCF_900518735.1 Pseudonaja textilis | reverse complement strand
TATCTATCTATCTATCTATCTATCTATCTATCTATCTATCTATCTATTGCTATCATCTCTCTCTCTCTCTCATCTATACACAAACACATATACATACAAACTGCAAAAAACCCTGGCTTTTCTGTAGATCAACGGAAAGGTCATTAGGCCAAAATAAAAGTTTGCTGAAAACTTTTCTGCCTTTTAATTTACTAGCCAGATTCTCATTTGGAACTATAGAGTAAATTCAAGGTCAGCATCCAAACTTTTGGGGAAATTCACATTTCAGCTAACCAAAGAGATGTTCAGAGATGTTGCCAAACTTTAAGAAGAATTGCAAATATTGATGCTGTCAAGGGCATTGGAACTTTCACCCAAGTCAACTTTTTCTATGGCACTGAGATGATCCATAGAGTGAGTACATAACATTTTTGAAAAGGGGAACATTTCTACTAGCAGTATCACTGCAGAAAATCTCAGTGGCTTTTTCTCTTCGCATTTAAAGAGTTTTTCTTGGGGTTCAGTGAACCCAGAAAAAGTAGGTTTCCAGCAGACTTCCTGTGCACAATTTAAGCAAGACCTTTCTTCCAGCATTTGCATCCTTGTGTGTTTGCATGCACACATACATATCCAAATTATTAACAAAATGACAAGGTCAAGAAGTTGTTATATGGTTGTGTATAACCTACTTTCATAAAAATCTATCAAAATATGACTTGTGGTCTCAAATTGCTCATTATAATGCTTTTCCTCAACCATCTCAGTCTAATTTCATTTCTGGGGGCGGGGGTGGGGGTGGGGGGGACAAACAGACCTTTATTAAAGAGGTAAAGTATACACCATTTGCTATCTGCCAATATTTTTTGTTGTGGTAACAAGGACAAAATGTGTATTTTTTTTCATTAATTCCATTGAGTGACCAGAGTGAGATGAATTGAATTTTCTTGCTTTATTAGCACAAATGGACTTTCAAAGCAGCTCACTCTCTACACACACACACACACACACACACACACAGTTGGGGGTTGTGTTTTGAATGTATAAAGATGGAAATGGCTTACAAATTTGACATCTAAAATGGTTGGAAAGATGGCTTCTAGTGGATGTTGATGAGCTAGTTAGGGAGGGCAAATGATGGGATCTTTGTCATAATGCAAACTCTGTCCTTTGTTATCTACTTCCCAACACTGCATGCAAGTAGAGCTTGGGTCATGATTCATTATGTGTATTCCATTATTTTGAATAAACCTTGGCTTGTTACAGTGGTTCTGAATGGGACAGCCTGTGTTTAGCATCAAAAAAGTTTCTGGTTTGAGTCAACACCCATTTCTCCAGTTATGGAATGAGAACTCAAGTGGTCAAGACAAAAATAGTAAAATAGGACATGATAGAACAAGTGAGAAAAACTTATTTCTCAAACCTCCTTTATTTAGTGCCTGATCGAAGGGAATGCAATGGTTCAGTGGTTAAAAATGCTGAACTTCCCAGGTTCGAGACCCGAGCTCCATGCTGGGGGTGAGTTCCTATTTCTTGCCTCAGCTCCTGCCCACCTAGCAATTTGAAAGCATGAAAATGCAAATAGATGAACAGGTATCACTTTGGTGGGAAAGTAACAACGTTCCATGCACCTTGGCATATAGCCATGCTGGCCACATGACCATGAAAATTGGGTTTGAACAACTCTGACTCCCTCAATTAAGAAATGGAGATTAGTACCTCCAGTATTGGACATGACTGACGGGATCTTTACCTTTAGAAGCTATATTAGCTTCATGAAGAATGTGAGGTGAAGAAATATATGATTACCAGGTGGTTATTTCTAATTCTAAAAATATGATATTGGAACTGGGAGAACAGTGATTTAGCCTGATGAGGAGCATCTGTTCCTTTGGCTAGAAGTAGCAGTGACTAGTTTCTGGAGCAGCAGAAGTAAAAAATCATGTAGGTTAGGACATTGACAAGAACGGCTAAGCAGAGAAATAACCAATCCATCCACTAACTGGAGTAATGTCTTGCTTGGATACATCTATGGAGAACCATCTGCATTCCAGGCATCAGAAGATAAGATTTTGACAAGATGTTTTCCAGAAGTTTTAATCCTTTGTGGGTTTGGGGAGGAATATAAAGCTTTGGATTCCAAATCTCAGTTTGCATTTAATCCCAAATTGAACCAAACGGCCACCAAAGCAATCAGAATCAATTGCTATAAAATATTAGGATCCAAAAGAATCCTAAAATTGCATATACTCTTATTATCATAATAATCAAAATAGCAAATTATATAGACAAGCAGGAAGATTTAGAGCTTTCCATGTGAGAATACACATTACATTATATTGCTGCTGTGGAATGTTTTAAACAACGAATAAATTACATTATCATTATCTTTGTTCACATCCACCCTCTTCTGGAGTCAGGAAAATGAATCAACAAAGCATCCCTTGCCAAACCATCCTACTTGATGTTGCATTGTGCCCTCTTCTCTTCTCGCTTTATTATTTATGACTGAAACGACATAAATCTCAAAATGACAATAACAGTGAGCTTTGGTGACCAAAGGGGAAAATATTTTTAACATGTAGTCTTTAAGGAAATGCAAATTGGCTTTTGGAGACAAATATAAACATGCACAGCCTAACAACATCAAACGCTGCCTCGAGGAAAAGGCCAGGATGGAAAGAAGCAATAAATCCCTAGTCTCCATATTTGACTTGCCTCTGTTGACCATCATAACAAAGAGAAAAAAAAAACCGCCATCTTTCAAGGTCGCCTTTTCAACAGTGCAAATACTCCAAATGCATTTAGGCTTCCAAATAATGTAATCATGAAAGCCCTCTGACTTGGAGGGCATCTAATAATAGCACTAGCACTTAGACTTATAATACCGCTTCCCAGTGCTTTTCAGCCCTTTCTAAATGGTTTACAGAGTCAGCCTATTGCCCCCAACAATCTGGGTTTTCATTTTACTGACTTTGGAAAGTTGGAAGGTTGAGTCAACCTTTAGCTGGTCAGAATTGAACTCCTGGCTGTGAGCAGAGTCAGCCTGCAATACTTCAGTCTAATCAACAGGAAGGAGAAAGATTGTAAGAGGAAGGGAAGGAGGAATAGTAATAACTATTAGACTTATATACCACTTCACAATGCTTTTACAGCCCTCTCTAAGTGATTTACAGTGTCAGCCTCTTGCCTGCAAACAATCTGGGTCTTCATTTTATCCACCTCGGGAGGATGGAAGGCTGAGTCAACCTTGAGCCTGGTGAGATTCAAACTGCCAAATTGCAGGCAGCTAGCGGTCAGCAGAAATAGCCTGCAGTACTGCATTCTAACCACTGTGCCACCATGGCTCATAAATGCAAACTTATGCGTGGTATCTGATGTATTGGAGATACTTGGTTGATGAGATGCTTGTTCAAGAATTAGCCAGGTATTCTAGAGAAGATGCTACCACCTTGATATGGTAGGACACTTTTTAAAATCATTGTGCTTTGCAGAGTTCATACATGGTATACCCCTAGAGATGCAGGTGGCTTTGGTCTTGTTAGCTTTTCACACGGCATTGACACCCTGGCTGTTTCCCCAGGTATTTGGGTCAGGAGGGTTGATGTGTTTTGGTTTTTGGTGAGTGGAATTTATCCCTAGGCATTGTGGGGTCATACAGTGGTGGATTTTTCTGGGTTTTAATCTTTATAAACCATGCAGTTACTTGGGTGAGATGGGCAGCTATAAAAAATATGAAATATTTTGGAATCCATGGTGGGTGGGAAGAAGCATAATGCTAGAATTTCTCAGGCTGTTCAGAAGGTTGCTGGTATGAGTTCTTCATCTTAAAAGAAACATATTCAGAGAAGTGACTTAATGGAGGTATCAGTAGCCATAAAGGCTTCAGATTATGGGATAAAGGACTGGACCACAAAAGATAGGATCCAATCTGGATTGGTCCCCAGAACTTCTCTCTCACCAGAATGTGTGCTTTGGATTATTTAAGTTTCCTGTGGATAAGATCCAGCTTGAATCTGAAAGCTCGAAATATTAAATCTGCTAGTCCTAGTGATCCTGCAACATTACCCTGGGGCATGTACATTTGCCTAACAAAGCATAGATTATCTTCCTTAGATGGTCAGTGGTGTTTATGAATCCTGGCATAACAAAATATTCAAAAGCAATTCCATTCAAATTCATGGTGGTTGGGAAACATTCAAGAAATTGCTTAAAGGACAATGTGATTCTTCAGTTTGAGTGCACGCAATTCACTAAACTTTCTTGGCATTTCTAAGAAAACATACGTACATTGGAATTAAAAAAAAAAGATAAATATATTGAAATCCATGTTTTAATTGTCATTTAAAAAACATTCTCCCTTAGAAACCTGATCGGGAAAACACATTGCAGGATTTTTACCAAGTTCTATTTTTTTAAAAGTCTCCAGTGAATGTTAGTTCTAAAACTTTTGCATTTTCTATGCAATGTTTTGTAAAAAAAAATGTTTGGTTTAAAAAAAGTCCACCTTGTTCTAGTTTTGAAGCACAGAAGAGAAGAAGAAAGGGGATAGAAAGAGAAAACTCCTCTTTTTAAATGGGAAAACAAATTTTAAAATGGTGGCTAGGGCGAGATATTCTTCCTTTCATTCCCCATGCATCTGTCATTCAAATGTGACTCCTGCCATCTCTGGATTTAGATCAATGAGATACTAGTGTCTGAAACAGTTACTGTGGCTAAAGAATAAGAATTTAGCCACAGAGTTGTAAAGCTAAAAAAAAAAAAACCTACCAATTTGACATCAGGAAGACTGAGACTCTTGAAATGCTGCTTTTCCATTAATCTTAAAATTGGAGCACCCTCTTTGGATATGGTGTACAAGAGGGAGACTGAAAAGTCTTTCCATAATGTCAAGGCTCTATCTATCTATCTATCTATCTATCTATCTATCTATCTATCTATCTATCTATCTATCTATCTATCTATTTGGTTTTGTTAATTGCTTACAAGATAATAGGTATAAGTAAAAACGTAGTTATGAATACATGGATACATATAAGAAAAATAAAAAAAATAAAAGAAACAATAGGACAGGTACAGTAGGCATGTCAGTGTGCTTATGCACACCCCCTACAGACCTCTTAGGAAAGAGGTGTGGTCAATAGTAGACAGTCTAAGGTTAAGGTATTTATTCTATATAAAGCATAATTAAAGTATTATTTAAAGTTAAAGGATTTATTCTCCAAAAAGGCTGTTTGAAGCAGAGGTGGTATTCAGCAGGTTCTGACCAGTTCTGGAGAACCGGTAGTAGAAATTTTGAGGAGTTTGAAGAACCGGCAAATCCCATCTCTGACTGGCCCCGCCAACCCCATCTATTCTCTGCCTCCCATCAAGTCCCAGCTGATTGGCTGGGTCTTCTTTTGTTGCTCTGCATAGGAGAACGGAACTGGAGAGCAGGTTAGTGAGGTGGGGAGGGAATGGGGATTTTGCAGTAACTTTCTCCTGCCACGCCCGCCAAGCCACACCACACCCACCAAGCCACACCCACCCAACCAGTAGTAAATTTTTTTGAATCCCACCACTTGTTTGGAGGCTCCTTTGCAGAATTGCCAGTCATACTGTAACAAAAATATTTTTTTTTAACGAAGTAGTACAAATCCTAGCAGGATTTAACAATAAGCGAAAGCCAGTGGTGAGCTGCTGGCGGGGTTCACAGGGGATTAGGAGAGCCCCTAACTAAGATTCCGTACAGTTCAGAAAACCCCTAAATCCCATTCCTGGCTGGCCCTGCCCCGCCCAGTAATCCCCACGTAGCTTGTTTTGGATGCGGGTAAGTACAAGATGAGTGCGGAGGCTCAGGGAAGGTGAAAAATGGGCCTCCTGGAAGTTCAGGAAGGCTGGAAATGGGCCCGTTTCCAGCTTCCGGAGAGCCTCCGGAGTCCGGGAAGGTTGTTTTCGCCCTCCTGGAGACTCGAGGAAAGCCTCCGGAGTCCGGGGAGGGCAAAAACGCCCCCCCCTCCCCGACCATGGTGCAGGAGGCCGACTAGGCCATGCCCACCATGGTTACACCCACCCAGCAGAGAATCCTTTGCTAAATTTTTTTGAAGCCCACCCCTGGCTAAAGCCCACCATCAATCTGTATCAAGACCTGGACAAGCTTTCTGGCAGAAAGAAAATCAGGATTGCACAAGGTGACTCAAGTCAGGGACTTGTAGAAACAAGAAAATAAACACTGTTGTTCCTGTTATTGAACTGAGTGGGTAGATTTTAACTAGGTTAGAGAGAAGGCTGATAGATACAGAGACATTACCCGATTTGGGCTGTGAAGATATGGACTTCCAATTGAGCCCACAAAATTTCGGTTGCTAAGCAAGGCAATTTGTTCAGTGAATTTTGCTCCATTTTACAATCTTTCTTGCCACAGTTGTTTGAGCGAATCGCTGCGATTCTTAAATTAGTAATATAGTTGTTAAGTGAATCTGGCTTCCCCATTGACTTTGCTTGTCAGGAGGTCGCAAAAGTGAATCACAGGACCCCAGGATACTGCAACCGTCATAAAAATGAGTCAATTGCCAAGTGTCTTAATTCTGATCCCAAGACCATGGGCATGCTGCAATACACATAAGTGTGAAAAAACTTTATTCAGTGATCTCGTAACTTTGAACAGTCACTAAATGAACTGTGGTAAGTTGAGAATTTTTTGCGATCTTGTAGACCTCTGTTTATTTGATCTCAGCTGCCAATTTTCTTTCTCCTTACAGATATCCGATTGATATAAAGCAGAACCCAGAAGTACATATAAAAAGATGTATTGTATTAGTGATGCATATTCAGTGTTGCATTGAAAATGTTCTGGTTTAATAATTTGATTAATTACTGCAATATCATCTGTTTCAGGCTTGTGAAGGAACATATTTACCAATAAGTTGTGGTAACACATTAAAAATAATAACATTAATTGAACAAATCAACGAAACCTCAGGGGTTTTAACCAGAAATTTACCCAGTGAGACACAGGATTCAATTGATTTTATGTCATAGTCCCTATGTAGATCTCATCTGCAGAAGATGAAGAGGTAATAATGGGGGCCCCAGGGTAAACATCTAAGGTCTATTAAGAAGAAAGGGCTCTTGCTACGAATGCATCATGCTCAAAATACTCCTGAGTACATTTTAAGTTCACAAAGAGCAATTGTGACAATGGTTGAGTATCAGAGGGTTGAAAGGCACAAAGCTATAGACTAGAATGGTTCTTTGGGAAAAATGGAAGCCACCTTTGCTTCTGAGTAGACAAGAAATCCAAACAGAACTAAGGCAATTGGTTTAATGAGAAAAGATAATATGAAAATGAAACAGAACAGACAAAAGTATAAATATAATGATTTGAATTGAAATGAGATAATCAAAATAAAATTGAGAAAATTAAAAGAGGGGAAAAACTATATAGAAAATATAAAATAGTATAAGATATGGAATAGAATAAAAAAAGGAGCATGACATTGAGTTTTGTGTCTGTATAAAGAAGTTCAACCTGGGACCATGCTATTTTCAAAAAAGATGTATTACTTGTATTTTAGATGTGTGAAAACCCATATAAAAATTTATTTTTAAAAAATGCCTCTATCTTTTCTTCATTTCAAATGGAATCAATTAACAACCTGGAAGCTTGGCAGGCAGAATGACAAGATTAAACCATTACTTCCCGTTCTTTCCTTGATCATTAGTACCAGGAGGAATCAAATCCTTCCCTTAAACACTAAGAATGACGAATACTCATTCTCTGCGTTCGTTGAATTATCAAGAAACGGGCAATGAAACTATGATTTATTACCTGCAGTAAGCTATGGGTTGATGGTTGACATCTTTTGCTTAGTAGAAGTTGTATTTCTTCTTTCTTTGTGGTTCTCCATACTTTGTGGTTTTTCTGGTGGGCGTGCACTTTTACCCAGGCAGTCCTGAAGCTGTAGAGCGTAATAGTAATAGCAGTAGCACTTATATACTGCTTCACAGTGCTTTGCAGCCCTCTCTAAGCGGTTTACAGTATCAGCATATTGCCTCCAACAATCTGGGTCCTCATTTTACTGACTTCAGAGAATGAAAGGCGGAGTCAACCTTGAGCCGGTGAAGATCAAACTCCTGGCAGTCGGCAGAATTAGCTTGAAATACTGCATTTTGACCACTGCACCACCCCAGCAAGACCTCACACCCCATGTAATAACTCACATTTAGGACAAAGAGGCACTGAGAGCATGTTATTGACTTTAATGAGATATTTTGAGATTGTCATGACTAATTATTTCCAGATGAATGTTGTGTGGAGTTCAATTTTTGAAAGTGGGATGGAATTGTTTACCCTTTGGGGAGACATAGGTGATTAGTTTTGATTATCACATTATTTATATTTTAGATCTATGGTAAGGTTACATGAACAAAATCTTGCAAGTCTGAAAACACATTCCTTTCCTCCTCCCCTTTACAACCCTAAAGACTAGGTAGGGTGTCTTCTGGGTTTCTTGCCTCTCCCACACCCCTCCTGTAGACTACGTTTATTTATTTATTTATTATTTTATTTGTTTGTGGAACATGTACAAGATAACAAGTATAGATATGAACATAAACATGAACAAAGGAAGTAAATATAGATAAATAGGGACAGTAAGACAGGGATGATAGGCATGCTGGTGCACTTATACATGCCCCCTTTAAGGACCTTTTAGAAATAGGGTGAGGTCCATGTTGACAGTTTGAGATTGAAGTTGTGACGGTTTGAGGCTGTAACAATGGAGTCAGATAGTACATTCCAGGCATTGGCCATTCTGTTGCTGAAGTCATATTTTCTGCAATCAAGTTTGAAGCAGTTTTCCTTGAGTTTGTATCAGTTGTTTGCCCGTGTATTATTGTGGTTGAAGCTGAAGAAGTCATTGACAGGCAAGACAATGTAGCAGACAATTTTGTGTACTATGCTTAGATCGAAAGTTGCCTTTCTCTGACTATTTCCTTGGCTGTGTCTCTTTGCCTTGTCTCCAAAGGTCACATTCCTACATGACATTTCAATATCCTCTCTTTCTTTCAAAAGCTCACTGTGGGCCATCTAGCATTTCTCCTTCTGATTTTCTGATGAAGAAGACTCTCAGGCTTAGCTAAGAGATCGTAACTGTCTTAAAATCACTCAGATTCAGGATGGTACTGAATCTGACCCAGACCAAATCTGGTCTCCAAACTGACATTTTTGTTTTCTCCCCAATGTCCACAAATTCCATTTTTTGTGCCATACAGTAGTGGGATGCTTCTGGTCTGCACAGATTTTTAGCGATCCGGTAGCACCGATCAGCAGTTGGCCCCTCCCACTTGCCTCAGCCCTTTCCTGTCCTATATTTCCTTTGTTTGTAACTCAGCTGATAGGCGGATTGCCATGCCTCAGCTGTTTTACTCACCGGTGCTGATGGTATGGTAAGTTTTCATGCTTAAAATTGGCCATTTAAGAACGCTCCATGAGTGCCCTCAGCAGAGGTGGTATTCAGCAGGTTCTGGCCAGTTCTAGAGAACTGGTAGCAGAAATTTTGAGTAGTTCGGAGAACCGGCAAATCCCACCTCTGACTGGCCCCGCCAACCCCATCTATCCTCTGCCTCCTGAGTTCCAGTTGATTGGCTGGGTCTTCTTTTGTTGCCCTGCACAGGAGAACAGAGCTGGAAAGCAGGCAGTGGGATGGGGAGGGAATGGGGACTTTGCAGTAACCTTTCCCTGGAATGGGGAGGGAATGGAGATTTTACGGTATCTTTCCTCTGCCATGCCCACCAAGCCATGCCACGCCCACCAAGCTATGCCCACAGAACTGGTAGTAAAAAATGTTGAATCCCACCACAGAACTGGTAATAAAATATTTTGAATTTCTCCACTGGTGCCATAGCTTTCTTTCAATAGTCTTTCTGCAATGTAAAAACAGCTATCACTTCCTCTGATAGATTTCATTATGATGTTGCAAAGCAAAACAACAACTTTGGACAAAGGTTACTGTAAAAAACTTAAACATTTATTTCTTGATTCCAAACTAGATTATTTCAATATTAGGCCAACATCTATTTCAGAGGAGGAGAACCTGAAAACACATGGCTGCACATAGCTTCTTTCTTCCGCAGCCTTCAAAATCTATTCCCCCAACTTTTTTTTTTTTTTTGGCTCACATTTTATACATGCTGAGTATTACCATTCTGACTGCTGCAGTCCTGCCAAGAGACTGCTTAATATTTTCTAATTTTTCAAAGGCTGAAAGAGTAGAGAAAGCATTGGGACTATTTGCATATTTGGGAGCTTTCCAGCTTTGCAAGGCAGGGAGGAAACAGGGAGTTGGGGGCGGGTGGGAAAGAAACATGACAAAAGTAGAAAAAAAGAAAAATGGAGGAAAAATTCCTACTGAGTGTTCAGATTTGTAAATTGCACTTTACTTGACTGATGTTTCTGTAGGCAGGCCAAGAAAAGCAGAGTCTATGTAAAAAGACAGGTGAGAAGGCTTGGTATTAATGTAGGTTTTAAAAGCCCATGTCTCACTTTCCTTCACTTCCAGGACAAATGAGAAATAAAACAATGGCAGGTGTGGCCTTTCCACCAGTATCAGCGACAGCAGAATTTCGCCTATAATATGTTCGGTCCTGCAGTTCCCACTTGAAACCTGTTTGGATTCTTCTTACCCTAGGAATCATGCCTGGATTATGCGTAGCTCCAAAAGAAAACGTGTTTTTGTAGTGCTAGCATTCTTTTTTGTCCTTCCCAAGTGCAGTGCTTTAGAAGCATTTGTAAGAACCTGGCCAAAAGAAAGTAGGAATTATCTCATTTTTTGGAGAACAGATTTTTCAGGATGTTAATTTTGCCATTTGCTGTGCTCATAGAATTGAAGTAAAATATATTTTCCCCTAGGTCATCACTCTGCTAAACAACTAATTCCCACAACACTGTCAAACTATTTATTAAGACTGTACTACTTCTTCTCATCCTTCCTATTACCTATTTCCTTTTCTATTTATGTCTATAACTTCGTTGCTTGTATCTTTACAATTTATATTGTTTTACCTAGTTTCCTAATATGATTTATGTTGGTTGCTTATTTAGTAGCCTGTGACTATCACTAAGTGTGGTATCTTAGGATTCATGATGAATGTATTTATGATGGCTATGAACATGATTTATCACTTGTATCTTTTGTGTACACTGTGAACTTATGCACCAAAGACAAATTCCTTGTGTGTCCAATCACATCTGGCCAATAAAGAATTCTGTTCTGTTTTGTTCTATTCTGTTCTATCATTCCTTTTATTCCTTATTCTATCCTATCCTATTTACTCTACTCTCTACCCTACCCTACCCTATCCTATCCTATCCTATCCTATCCTATCTTTATTCCTTTTATTCCTTATTCCTTATTCCTTATTCCATTCCATTCCATTCCATTCCATTCCATTCCATTCCATTCCATTCCATTCCATTCCACTCCACTCCACTCCACTCCACTCTACTCTACTCTACTCTACTCTACTCTACTCTACTCTACTCTACTCTACTCTATTCTTTGATTCAAAAGTTGGGGCCATGAGGGATGCTTCAGGTTTTAATACAGATAGTCCTCAACTTCCAATCATTTGTGTAGTGACTGTTCGAAGCTACAAAGGCATTGAAAAAAGTGACTTATGAACCCTTTTCACACTTACAATGTCACAACATACCCACAATCCCGTGTTCAAAATTCAGGCACTTGGCAGCTGACTCAAATTTATGACACTTGTAGTGTCCCAAGTTCATGAGATCTACTTTTGTAACCTTCTGACAAGCAAAGTCAATGGGGAAGCCAGATTCACTTCACAACCATGTTACTAATTTAGCAATTGCATTGATTCACTTAGCAATGGGGGCAAGAAAATCATAAAATGGGGCTAAACTCACTTAACAAATGTCTCCCTTAGCAACATAAATTTTGGGCTCAATTGTGGTCGTACGTTGAGGACTACCAGTACTGTTGGTCTGTATTTTTGCAGGTCAGCTAAGAGGCAGTTTTCTTAACACCAGCCTATATTCCAGTTTCCAAAATTATCTCCAAAGGCAATTTTACCCAAGAAGCAAGCAATTTTGAATATCAATCTTTATTGCAGTCATTAGCCAGAACAGTAGGCCTAACGAGGAGTCTAAAAGGATTAATATAAGCATCATAGGGCAAATATAACACAGTTAATTTTATCTAAGAAAAAAAATAGAAGCCATTTTTTAAAAAAGTTTTGAACATCTGCAAGATCGTATGTGTCTTTAAGCATCTGTTTCATACTCCAGTGCTGAGATGAGAATGCACAGATTATTTATGAACATAACAAAATAATGTAGCTATTAAAGGCTGGCAATCAATTGCTCTTATGTGAAACGTAATGCTGCAGAAACCAAATTTCCCTTCGCAGTAATGTAAGTTATGATGGAACATATTCTAGTAGAATTATCTGGCTTCTGTCTCAAAAGAAAGTAGCAGGGATAGATATGGTCGTTTAGGTAATGTGTGATTAATGTAATTGAATGCAAGATGATCACAAACTGTGCAAAAATGGAAAGAATAATGCAATGATATATATGCCCAGTGTGACTCAACTGTACTTTTATTTCCTTATAAGATGGTTTCTGTTTTTCTACCTTATTCTTAAGTTTATTCTTCAGCCTTTATTGTGCTGCAATTTCTGAATTTCATTATTATATGGTTATAAAACAAAGGTGTTCGTTCCTGGACAGAAGCAGAGATGCTATTCATCAGCACCCTGATCAATTCTGGAGAACCGGTATTGGAAATTTTGAGTAGTTCAGAGAACTGGCAAATATCACCTCTGACTGCCCCACCCCCCAATTTATTCTCTGCCCCCTGAGTCCCAGATGATCGTCTGGGTCTTCTTTGATTGCCCTTCACAGGAGAACAGAGCTGGAAAGCAAGCAGTGGGATGGGGAGGGAATGGGGATTTTGCAGTAACCTTCCGCTGCCATGCCCACCAAACCACGCCGAACCAAGTCATGCCCATAGAACCAGTAGTAAAAGTATTTTGAATCCCACCACTGGACAGAAGTCAGACTTTGCCACCAGATGTATGACTAATGTCCAAATGCTAAATTGTCCAAATTTTCTATAGCATTTTGGTGCTGTTTCTCATTTTTTGGGGTGCTCCACTCTTGTAGTTTGCTGCTTGCAAGCAGAATAGGCCAGTTCCATGAGAAGAATGATGGTTTGAGAGTCCTCTGAAGTTTGACATGGTAACATCTCTTCAGAGATCAAAACGCCCAAGATTCTTTCCAAATTCTACGACAGCACTTATGGACAACCGTCCAAGAATCTTAGCCAAGGTCAAATACTGAAATTTCCACTGTCCTTCAGAATTGTGAGAACTTTTGTCCCCATAACTCACACTTCCTGTTTACTGCTGCTCTCTGTGCTGTAAAATGCCTTTCTCATACTCTCCCCCCACAAAAAACCAAATATAAAACACAACAAAGTCAGATTGGAGTGGGAATATTTTTCCCTAAATTCAGGATGAAAAGAGTGGATAATTCCTATATTTGCGTCTTGGGAAAAATGGGTTGGGTAGCTCGGCCTCTTTGTGTGTCAACCACAGCTCATTGAAACAGATGGTAGATTGACATGACATATTTAAAGAGTGTTTCATGGATAAGTGGCACCCTGCAATAAATCTGCACAGTATCAGCTGCAAGCTAAGCACAAGTGGCCTAGCAAATGGAAGATTGATTTGCTATTAAATTTGATTTTTGGCATTGTGTTTGAATGTAGACCAATATAGGTTTCAGAAGGGACTAATCAGAATAACAGAATAACAGAGTTGGAAGGGACCTTGGAGGTCTTCTAGTCCATCCCCCTGCTCAAGCAGTAAACCCTATACCATTTCAGACAAATGGTTGTCCAATCTCTTCTTAAAAACCTCCAGTTGTTAACATAATCAGATATTATGTCAATACCATATTAGGAACAACATGAGTATTGATATAATCAAAATTCCAGAAGATTAGCAGGAATTCCTAAAAGAATTGGGGTGCCCATGAATTGGCTCAAGAATATGCTAATGTACCTTATAATTCTTGATGAATGTATCTTTCCTTTTATGTATACTGAGAGCATTTGCACCAAGACAAATTATTTGTGTGTCCAACCATACTTGGCCAATAAAGAATTCTATTCTATTCTATTCTATTCTATTCTATTCTATTCTATTCTATTCTATTCTATTCTATTCTATTCTATTCTATTCTACTCTCTCTATCCTGTTCCATCCCATCCCATTCTACAGTATTTAAATTCTATTCCTATATCCCTCTATTCTATTCTATTCTATTCTATTCTATTCTATTCTATTCTATTCTGTTCTGTTCTATTCTATTCTATTCTATCCTATGACTATTATTAAGTGTTGTTCCTTATGATTCTTGATGAATGTATCTTTCTTTTTATGTACACTGAGAGCATTTGGACCAAGACAAATTCCTTGTGTGTCCAACCACACTTGACCAATAAAGAATTCTATTCTATTCTATTCTATTCTATTCTATTCTATTCTATTCTATTCTATTCTATTCCATTCCATTCAGATAAAAGACTCTCTTGCTGAGTCCTTGGCTGAGTATTTTCAATAAATACTCACCCAATGGCCAATGGCCTATTTATTCATCTATTTTGTTTATTAGGTATAGCTTCCATCTTATAAGAGCAACATGAAGCATAGTTGAGCATTTCTATTTCTAATTTCACCATCCTCCCCCCAAAATAATTGGTAGCAGGATAGGATGATCTCTTCCAGCCTCAGGCTCATTGGCTGAGATATTCCTGCAGGCCTCATTCACTGGGGGAAAAGGTGGCTTGCTAAATATGTTGTTGAAATATCATTTATTTAGTCCTGTGTATTCAGCTAGCATTCTGACTTGTTCAAAGGATAAGAAGAAGTGGAATGGACAAAGAAGTGCTTTGTCCCTTGTGGGTAAGGATTATCATATTCTGGGCAATCTTTTGGAGTTGGAATGGAAAACCTATGAGACTGCTAGTTCATACCGTGCCCCGTCCTTTATTTTATCTTTATTTTATTTACTTTTTTTTGGGGGGGGGGAGTACATTTATTCAGGGCACCAAGATGCAACCACTTATCATTTAATTTTTGGATTGCAATAGAAGCTTTCTTACTTTCATTCAAATAATGCTCGAAGCTAGTGTTTTGTTCTAAAAGATGCCAGCTTCCCATTTCTTTATTTTTTGAATTAGTTAGATGGAGCAGAGAATCTGGTAGACAGCAAGTTTCCTGATATTTTGATATCTTCTGGTTGATTTTACTCTACCGACCATCATAGCCATACCTTTTTAAAACAGCCATTGGCACATACTTTTGTCCTGCAACAGATTGTCTAAAGAAAGACAGGACAGCAAATAATCAGCATTATTTATTCCAATTAAAAAGAAATATTCGAGCTCTTTTAACTTCTTTCTCTGTGATGTGTCCTGTTTCCAACTAAGCAGGCAGAGAACATTTTGCAAGGTTGACTGATGCATCAGATTGTTAGTCTGTCTGTAAATACCTAGTAAATAATTTGTAGGGTGTTTTTATGTATCCCTATGCACAATTTGTAAGATGTTTATAAATATATGATTAGGCTTTTATAAATCACCGTGAAGCCCATTCTTAAAACCTGAGTCATGTCATTCTCTAGTATTCTAAAGATAGTGTTGAGCCAAGACAGTATTGCAAGACTGATTTTAAGAAAGTTTTGGTTTCTCAGTGCACTTAGTCCTCATTTAACACTCAGGGGGAACTCAACAGATCAAGAGTAAAGGCAGGGCAACTTCCAGGTCTGGACCTTTCAACTTTAGAATTAGATTGTGGCATGCAATGTTGTTTGGGCTTTGGGTCACAAAAAGCCTTTGAGTGTCATGGGTAGGGGCAGAGGAATGAAATTGATTTTATCTTCATTTAATGTTAGCAAAGTAAAACCTTCAAGCCATATTCAACTCCTGTTGACTTCATGGCCATTTGGATGCAATTGGCTGGGGGCAGGGATATAAGATGTTTCTGGGATGTTTTACTTGAAATCAGTCTAGTTTACAGCCTAAGGATTTATCTCATCCGAATAGCAAACACGTCTAATCCTTCTTAGCTTTTTTTTCTTCCAAGATTAGTCAGGTTTAGATGAGTGCTGCATCCTTACTGGGCATTTACCTATAAATATAATTAATTCCATATGTACACAGTCATTTTTGTATTTTGTCTCCTTACAAAATACATACTTTGTCTCATGGGGCTAGTTTAGATTTATCAAGGTGACTATCTGGTTTGCAAACAGTTGCAGATAGTGATTTCTCAAGACCCACTTGATGGACTTAATATATACATTTTTTCCAATTAAAATCTTAATTTGTATGAAAAATCAAATAGTCTTGCTTGGAACATTCTGGATGAAATTATTAGGCTGTGGATATATGGCATTGAGCTACTACCGCTAGTTTGACTCTGTTCATTCATTTTGATTAAGGGCCATAATATCTGGACTTGGACAATATGCTGAACAAAAACTGAACAAACTATGATATAATAGAGTGCATTTTATTGCCTTTATTTTTTCCCCTTTCTCTTGAAAAACAAGGGTTCTCCACTTATCCACCTGGACTGGCTTCAAAATCTAAGGGACCGCTTTGGACAAAACTCATCAGCACTTTTTCGTGCGGCTGTTGATAAAAATAGGGCCACCAAAATGTTCACCAACTTCCGATGATGCATGTGGCACAAGAAGAAGAAGAAGTTATGGCAGCCACCTTCCTCAAGGCAAGCTGATTTCTTCTGTTCAAGATAGATCAGCCTCATCTCTATTCTTTTTGCAAGATAGCATGTGCCTCTTTCGTTCTATGAAGTGAGACACGAAGCACACGCTGCCTCCAGCCTGCAGAACTACACATTGCTAAGTATGCAGAGCTAATCTTTCCCCCCTTGATGGAAATCTCAGTAAAAGAATCCCGAGCAACCATGTAGGGGGCATTTAACTAGCTCATTGTTTAATGGTTGGAGATAAGCAGGGAATTAAAAGAGAACAGTTCATACTTTACCCAACCTATACATGATTATTTCCAAGCTGTTCTACAGCCTCTGGTGTACGTGTAATATAATCTACCATTTCTTTTACATTATTGGCTTCATGTAGATCGTCCTCATTAGAAATGAGCTTATTCATCTTTCTTATACCATAACCTTTTGGACCACTGGATTTCAAGGGATGAATATTTAATACATTTTGGGCTTTAGACTTTCCTAATGCTTTGCTAGATGACTCCTGTCCAGATTCCTTGGAATTACTTTTTTTTTTAAAAAAAAAATCCAGATTAATGATCTAGGGAGGATTGTTGCCTATTTATGTTTATTTCTGAAAAGTTCTGTTGAAGGTTGTGAATCTGTGATTTGAAATATTCGCATTGCATACTTTGGTACGGAAGGCTTTGTTTAATTATTCAGAAGGCTATTTTATAGTGTTCCAGGAAATGATTTAAAACATTGCTTAAAAATATCAAATAATGATAATTAATTCCTAAGCACCATGGCAAGCTTTTTAGACATTTGCTTAGAAGACAAGGCAATGAATGTGGCAGTGAAGCTTTGGAATGTTACAGATGGGAAAAAAATGCCAACTTTTGTGTTCCTTAATTGTTAATCTGGCTTGTTTTGTTCTGTATTTCCTTTCCAATGACTTTCCATTTCAGTATAATTCTGGGCTAAATTTTGCATTGTAATTTTTCAAACACAGTGAAAGAAGGGTTTTTAAAAACAAAACAAAACAGAATAATTCAGGATGCCAAAATATTTATTTCAAATTTCTCTCTTTTGAGGTGTTTTTCAGCTGCTTTTATTGTGAGTGGTGAGAGAAGTTACCGCTTTGTAAAGCATTAGTGAAGCCACCCCTGGAATACTGGATGCAGTTTTGATCACTACATTACAAAAAGATGTTGCGTCTCTGGGGAAAAATGCAAAGAAGAGCAAGTAAAACAACTGAGGCCTGAAGACAAAAATGTATGAAGAACAGTTTTGCAGGAATTGAGTATGGCCAGTTTAGAGAAAAGAAGGGCTACGGGTGACATGATAGCAGTATTCCAGGATTTGAGGGGCTGCTACTGTTATATCGGTGGATCGGGTCACATAAGAGGTGAGACACGGTAGTGAACAGTCAGCTCTTTATTGTAGCTTCAGAACAAGGACAGCAAAGGCTTGTGAGCCGCTTGGCTTTATACAGCTGGCCGGCGGCTCGGCGGCCAATGGCAGCGCTTTGAATCTCCCGCGATCGGCTCGGCCAATCGCGGTAGATTCTTAGCGCTCCAATCACAGGAGTTCAGTAAACCAATCGGGTTGCGGTCCGGGTGGACCAATCGGAATGCGAGTTTACAAGAATGTTAATACAGAACAGCTACAAAGAATAAGCTTATTTTCCAAAGTACCAGAAGGCAAGACAAGAAACAACAGATGGAAACTAATCAAGGAGAGAAGCAACCTGAAATTAAGGAAAAACTTCCTAACAGCGAAGACAATTAACCAGTGGAACAGCTGGCCTCCAGAAGTTGTAGGTGCTTCATCACTGGAGGTTTTAACGAAAAGACTGAACATCTGAAATGATGTAGGCTCTCCTGCTTGATCAGGGAGTTGGACTGGAAGACTTTCAAGGTCCTTTCCAGCTCTATTCCGATTGAAGGCCAATATCCTCTCTAGCCAGATTGTGTAAAGGAACACGATAAATTCTATTTAGACACCATCAATTCTCCCATGAGAATTTCACCAATATTCCCTTACAGTTTGGAACAGGGGTTTCAGCACTGATATCTATGACAGGCAGACACTGAATTGGCCCAGTTATCATGTATTAATAATAGGAACTGATGAAATGTTGCCAGGTTTTGAAGTCCTACTTTCTTAGACCAGGGCTGGGCAAAGAGCCAACTCCAGATTGGTTTGTGTCTAGGTGAGATATTTCCATTTTCAGAAAGATCAGAGAGTGTTGGGTTAGACAGACAAATAATCTGCGGTAGTATAAGGTGTTTTTTCCTCTATTTTAACATTTAGTCAACCCATAATTCTGTGGTAGAATAAAATACGCCCTGTGGAAAATCCCAAATTCTTATTATGCCATTGCCTTAAAGACAGAGTCAGGTAGCAGCTGGTAGGAAAGTAGTCTTGGAAAGAAATTGCCAATCAAATTAGACAATATTAGGCTAGACAATGCTGGAGTTAATTGTTGTAACGCAGGCAGCTTCTTATTTTTTTCCCCAGGGAGAGGATTTCATATGTTTCTATTTGAGATGTCCTTTTCTTTCTTGTGTAGTCAATGAGCGGTTGGCTCAAAATGAAGTCCTTAGCCAAGCAGGCGACTTCCAAGCTGAACAATGTACAGTCCAGTTCAGTGGTGGGATTTTTCTCACTTCAAAAGCGGAGGTGGGATTTAGCTGTTTGGGGCTAATCCCACCACTGGCTGGCTCTACCACTGCCCTTTTTTGGCCTGTTTTGGGGGCATTTTGGGGCTGTTTTCCGGCCATTTCTCAGGCCACTTTCACGCCATTTTTCAGCTCAAAAATGGCTCCAAAATGACCCAGAAAATAGCCTGGAAAATGGCCTGAAAATAGGCCAAAAATGCCCCCCAAATAGGCTGTTTTTCAGCGATTTTGGGGCCATTTCCAGGCCATTTTTGACCATTTTTGAGCTATTTTCAGGCCATTTGGGGGCCATATTCAGGCCATTTTTTGAGGCCATTTCAGGCCATTTTAGGGCCATTTCTGGCCTGAAAATGGCCCAACATGGGCTGAAAATCTCAAAAAACAAGCCCAAAATGAGCAGGGGTGGGGCCAACCAGTGGTGGGATTTGCCGGTTCGCCAAACTGTGCAGAATCTTAACAACCGGTTTGCACAAACTGGTGCAAAATGGCAACAGCCTAACTCTGGTCCAGTTCTTATGCACAGCTTCTTACATCTTTGCTCCTTGTGGATGTATCAATAGAGCCTCCTACAACTGCATCAGAAGAAACAACAGAAATAAAGTCATGTTTTTCTTTCCAAAGTTTCCTTGGTTCCCTGATTGGCATTTTGTTGCTGTTTGAACATAAGGTAGAAAATAGAACAACTACTGCTCTGTCATCTGTTTTACATTCTGTAACACTTTAGGTTACAGAATGGGAACATACACTGGGAACATATTATCATTCCAAAACTGGCAAAAGAAAACTCACTTTGTTGCATGCAAATCTGAAGCAATTCATTTCAGAAAACACAGCAGAATCTTTCCAATGTCAACAGAGGCGTTAAACTGACAAGAAACAGAGATGGAAGTTCCTTAAGCATTTTTTTTTTTTTTTGAGACGCAAACATTTTCTGTCTGCAGAATTTCCATCACACTACAGCTGGAGAGAATAAATAGCTTTATTTCTGTTCTTTATTTCTGATATTTAATCTTCCATGAAGATTTTAAAAACTTCCATTTTGCTTAATCAGTTAATTGTCAAAGTTCCGGTAGTTACTCCAATTAAATCATGAGCCTCAAGCCACACTCCCAAAACTAAAGAGGATTTATTTGAAGCTACCATTCTATGTCCAGCACTGACCTGGGCATAGCCTACTCTGAGATACATAATTCACTGTCACTCTTGATTCTGCTTCCACCCCCACCCCCACCCCTCTGGGTGTATCATCCAACAAGAAACATCCATAGCCAAGAGTCATCAATCATGCTCTCCAATGAGATTTTTTCACGGCAGAAGCTTCAGTCATCTAATCAAGGTTTGAAGAAAATATGAATGGAATGTACTTTCGATTCCACACTATTGCCTGGTGATCTGTACAGCTTTAATTTAAGGGGGTTTGTGTCTGCATTTATGTCCTTTAAAGCTAAGACAGGTTTGCTATGATTTCTCTCTTCTGCATATCATCTTTCACTATTAAAATTGTCCGCCCCTTTTACCTGCTTCCATGCTAGGCCAGAAACACATTACTATTTCTGTCATGACCCCAGAATCATAATAGGAATAGCAATAGCACTTAGATTTATATACCACTTCATAGCTCTTTACAGCACTCTCTAAGCAATTTACAGAGTCAGAATATTGCATCCTCATTTTACCAACCTTGGAAGGATGGAAGGCTAAGTCAACTTTGAGCCAGTCAGGATCGAACTGTGGCAGTCAGCAGAGTTAGCCTGCAATATTGCATTATAACCCACTGTGCCACCATGGCTCAATGACTTGAGCCACAGTGCTGCAGGGGTTATAGGCTTGGCAATGCCTATAAGAATCTTCAGCACTGGTCAGTGTAACATCCATTCACATCAGAAGGATCCTTCATAATCGCATTGTTCTGCTATGTAGGACTGGTGATGTCTTTCATTCCTCACCTTCTGGCTCAGAATTAATCCATCATAGCTTCTTCTGTCTCTTAACTCAACTGATTCAAAAATAGCTATGGGAACTTCAAGGACTGGAACAAATCTTAAACAGGATTTGGAAATACTGAAACATTGGCCTTCTTAAAACCAGTTCTTCTAATGAAAGGAGATCCATCTTATAAAGATGGCCATATGTTCTCCATGGACAGAAAAGTTCTTCCTCTTGCCAAGATTAGGACTTTGTTTTTGAAAAGTTCAAAGCACAATCCGGTTCCTTTGAACTTTGAACCAGATTCTTCACCCAAATCAGGTCCAATTCCATCCCTGTCAAATATGTTCCTTATATCCTTTGTATAAAGGGACGTGGTGGCTCAGTGGCTAAGACGTTGAGCTTGTCGATCAGAAAGGTCAGCAGGTTGGTGGTTCGAATCCCTAACGCCATATATCAGAGTGAGCTCCCTTTACTTTTCCCAGCTTCTGCCAACTTAGCAGTTCGAAAGCACGTAAAAATGCAAGTAGAAAAATAGGGACCCCTTTGGTGGGAAGGTTCCATGCGCCTTTGGCATTTAGTCATGCCGGCCACATGACCATGGAGAAGTCTTCAGACAGCATTGGCTCTTCGGCTTTGTAATGGAGATGAGCACTGCCCCCTAGAGCCGGAAACGACTAGCACGTATGTGTGAGAAAAGCCTTTACCTTTACCTATACTTTGCATACAAATCCTAGTAGAAGATTCTTCATTTGCATAAGAACTCTGCAGAGAAAGTAACAGCATTGTATATAAAGTCCAAATGAGCCTCATTACCTTGGACATATCTGTCAATTTCAGTTTTATACAGTATCTCTTTTTCTTCCCAGTTTAAATTTGTTACATTCTGGTTTTAGGATCTGCCATTTTTGTTTTATATTTGGAGGCCAATTATTATTTTTTCCTTCAATAAGTTGATCATTACATACCCTTTTCCACAATGCATGTACAGTATTTGAGTCACTGAGTGTACAATCTTAAAATGCATTTTTCTAAATTATTTTAATCAACACAGACATTTTTGTATGTCTGTGACAACTTTGACACAGTTATGCCCTGTATAAATAAAAGGAGAGTAATGAAAGGTATTGGTTTCTCTATGCTAGAAAATTTTTCTCCGTGAAAAAAAATTCGATCGTTTTATCCCAAGATACATAAGGAGGGAGGTAACAATACCTCCTGTTGCATTGCAAATTGTTGCTAAATTAAGAGTTATTGGAGAAGACTCGGATATATACTACATCAATCAATCAATAGCAATAGAAAGAGAAACAAGAAGATAAAGTAGCTAGATACTATCACTGATGCCACAAGCAAGAATTCACCAGAATCTAAATAGTTACTGACAGACCTGGAGATATGATGATGATCAGATTACAAAAAAAGTTGGAAGCAATTAAGTAACTGAAGAACCATTTCCTACATCCAGTAGAGTGATTTTACAGTTGAGTGATTGCAGTAGATCAATTTGGGCTGTTTTTTATTATTATTAATAGAAAGCACAGACAGTAGGAAAATGCATTTTTAAGTTACAAGAATTGTGATTTGCTGCCAAAATGACAGAGCAGCAACTTTAGGACAATTATTTGGATCTCTGTAACAGTCTGTGATGAATGTAGGCTTCTGGGAAGTGATTCCACTCCATGTTGATCTAGATCATTTCAGCAATCTCAACTGACTTGGAAATAGCATGTAAGGAAGGCTTGATAACTCAGTGTGATTTTCCAGCTGTTTGAAGTAGCAGAAAAGGGTTTTTAGCACATTCAGGAGCTCCAGTGAGTCTCTGGATTTGCATTGTGTGGTGTGATGAACAATTTATTGAATCAAAGAACTTCTTGAAGCTCACAGAACCCTAATTAATGACTCTGATGCAAGCCGATCATCTATAAAAGCTTGTATAATCTAGATGTAATTGAATAATTCAACATATGGAGCATGTTAAGCAAGTGGATCTATTTTTCCATGGCAACCCAAGAGTTTCTGACATTTTGCAAGCTCCTTTCACATACTTTTGGTCTACTTGTCATCCTATACATTTATTTTTTATTTTTTTTATTTAATGATAATAAACACTTGACCATCTCTAATGATAATAAACACTGACCACTGACCTCTGGAGCCTGGGGAGGCCGTTTTTGCCCTCCTGGAGGCCCAAGGAAAGCCTCTGGAGCCTGGGAAGGGCAAAAATGCTGTCCCCTGCCATGGGGCAGGAGGCCGACTAGGCCACACCTGTCATGGCCATGCTTGACCAGCAACTGGGCAGAGAACCCCTTGCTAAAATTTTTGAAACCCACCCCTGGTCTTTCCTGATTTTTATAAAAGTAGAGATGCAGAGGCCTTCACAGATACAAAGCACCTTACAAAGCTGTGTACCTCTGCACAGAAGAGCTATGTGACATGGTATTTTCTAAAGAAGCACAATTTTAAGATGAGGGTATGAAAAATTAAGCATTAGTATCAAGCTTCAATTATGTTCACCGAAAGAATGAGAGATAAAAGCCAGGCTGATTTGAAAAGAACCTGATAGAGGCATATATACAGTTTTAAATAATGTTTACTTCTAGAACACCATCATTGCTTTGGCAATTGCTTCCTTGCGAATACAAAATTCAATTTCCAACATTATGAAGTGGCAGTTCCTTTCAAGTCTTGGTGTCTTTTTGATATAAGATGACACACAAACACCATCATGAAGAAAAAACACTTTTTTATCGTGACTGCTAAGAACATCAACATCAAAGCAAATGTGATTTGCTTCCATCTTTAACAGACAAATGCTTTGAATGACACAAGGATAGGAGGGTTGTAGCAGATTTATTCACATTTCTATATTTATCTAATCTCTCTCTCTCTCTCTCCCTCTCCCCCTCTCTCTCCTTCTCCCTCTCCCTCCCTCTCTCTTTCTCTCTCTTGCAAACATCAGGGTTTATTTGGGTCTTCAAAGAAGCTTGAACCCACCATTAGGCTGGTTTATACCCGGTAGTAATTATTTTGGGCCAAAGCACTGAGTTGCTTTAGTAGCTTTATACCATAAAGAATAGAATACAATAGAATTCTTTATTGGCCAGGTGTGATGGGACACACAAGGAATTTGTCTTGGTGCAAGGAAAGTGATTGAATGTATTCTGGATGGTCAAAGAGTCCCGAAATGGAATATTTTGATTATCTGTATGTGAAGAAAACAACTACAAAATATCAGTCTGGAGAAAGTCAAGGTTAACATACGTATGATACAATGCCAGATAAAGGTGTTTTGCTTTGACCTAATATGAAGAATGAAAGTATAATAGCAATAGCACTTAGACTTATATACCATTTTACAGTGCTTTAACAGCCCCCTCTAAGCAGTTTACAAAGTCAGCATGTTGCCCCCAACAATCTGGCTCCTCCTTTTACCCACCTTGGAAAAATGGAAGGCTGACCTTGAACCTCGTGAGATTTGAACTGCCAATTTGTAGGCAGCTGGCAGTCAACAGAAGTAGTCTGCAGTACTGCTCTCTAACCGCTGTGCCACCGTGGCTCATATTTTGTAAATCATGTGTCAGCCTTGGAAGCCATATTGAGATTCGATGCTCCAAAGCTGCCACAATTGGGTCTGTGAAAGTGGGAGGGAGGAATTCATTTAAGTATATCTAGTTAGACAAAATAAAAATTATTTTGTTTGGTTCAAGATCACTGAGTGTGGCGTATAATGAAAAGGGAATCTTACTTTAGGATGGATGGTGTTTGGATCATGCGATGTGTTGATGGCTAAGGGGGGATGGATTTGTGGTTTTGACTTTTGCAAGGAAGCCTGGGATTTTCCATTTCGGGGTTCCACAGATGTGCCAATTTACTATCCAAATAAAGGTACCCTTTAGATATGTCTGTCTCGGAATTATTGATTGGAATGGAGGTTTGCTGGAATGCTGACATTATGGTTATTGCTTAGAATATTGTACCAAGCCAACCAAGTATGGTTCATTGAAGATGACATGGTTTCACAAACAGCAAAATTGCAAATCCATTCATAGATCAGATGCTAGTTTACTGAAATTCAGCTAAAGAGTTTTATCTGCGTTTCCCCCAGTTTTAAACTATTTTTTTTCCTTTTCCTCTGCTTTTTTCATGCTATTAATTGCCTTGTTCTACTTGCCTGTGTCTTTGCAGTCCCTGGGAGGCAAAAGACCACTTAGTTATTTGTTCATACTAGAAAAGGTTCTTTGAAAAATCACCCACAGTTTTCATGGTCTAATTTTCAGACATTCTGATGAATGGAGCAAATGTGTTAATAAAACCATCCTATTAAAAATGCTTTATGTGCCTCTAAATATACTTCTATGCATGTATCACTCTCCATTCATTGATATTATGCAATTAAAAATCAAGATCAGCTAGCTTTTAATTGTAATTCTTCTATGCTAAAGAGATTTGTATGTGTGTGTGTGTGTGTGTGTGTGTGCATAATTCACGTATGCACGTACATTACTTGACTCTTTACACTTCTTCATATACTACGATTGCTTGTAGCTGAATGTGTGAAGAAATTTCACTGGTAATGAAAGCAGTTGGTGGGAAAAGCTATCATTAGATTTGCAATGGGCCATTTTCACCCATGCAAATGAGCTTTTGATATTACATTTGTCAAGTTACCAAGCCACAGATCTGCACCAGCACTTTAGAAAGAATTTATGAAAACATTTGAAATTGTTCTACAAAAAATCAAAATGTGAATATATCCCAAATATTGGCAATGCTAACTGACAGTAGAAATCCTGAATGTATAGCTCCATCTGGAGATACCAGGACTGAATGTTCTCTGTGAAAAGTATTAAGCTATGAAAAGTATTAAAAAATATTGTGCCGTGGTGGTGCAGTGGTTAGAATGCAGTATTGCAGGCTAACTCTGCCCATAGCCAGGAGTTCGATCCTGACCAGTTCAAGGTTGACTCAGCCTTCCATCCTTTCAAGGCTGGTAAAATGAGGAGTCAGATTGTTAGGGGAAAATATGTTGACATTTGTAAAGCAATCCAGAGAATGCTGTAAAGCACTATGGAGTGGTATATAAGTCTATTTGCTATTGTTATTGCTATTAAATTGGAGTTCACCAATATGGCTGAGATGACATTCTCTTAATTTGTGCGTGCTATGTAGGATAGCTGCAAGATAAAAAAAAAGCCCATCAATGTTTATCTATGGTTTACCATATGTATTTGTTCTTCAACTAAACTTAGTCCCTGATAGAATAATCATTTTTCACGGAGGATGGAAAATACATTCAGAACTCTTAAGATCAATCAAGAGAATCAAACTGTCAACCAAGGTTTTCCAACAACAGGTGTCCAAGCAGAAATCCTGCACACACAACAAAATATCCTGAGATTATTGTTACAGAAGACTCTAAAAACAAAAACTGACCACAAGCCTATACAGCAATATTCCCAGTTCAAAATATATTTATTTCAGTGTTTTCTTCAGCCATAAAATTGTTCCATACCATGTCTACTTTGACTTGTGATGGTACAATTAATTTCAGATGGCAACCTGTTCTTGGGCAAACTTCCCAAGATCTATCTCACCTCAATGGAACAGATTTACTACATGATCAATATGGGTCAACAGGTTGTTATCCAAGTTTTAACTCTCTGTGAAAAGTAGAACACACAAACACTATTTTTTAAGGCTAAGGAAATGCAAGCTACTAAGGGCTTCAAAGATCAAGCTACTAAGGGCTTCAAAGATATATACGAACCACTTAGATCAAGCCAGGCAGCCCTGAACAGTAAGATGATATTGATGCAATAGGAACAGCTCTGGGTATTTTCCCTAGAGGAATGATGAAATGGAAATGTCAAGCCTTCGTGTCTGTGGGATCAACCACTAAGGTAACCTGAAGATAAAATAATTTGTTCTCCATCCAGTGCTGATTTCATGGGACCGCCAATCCCTTCCCCCTTCCCCAACAATATCCAACCTTTTCTGACCTCCTCTACCTGCGAGCATTTCTGAGTAATTCGTCTATCTATCAGATGACCAAAGGTTCAAGGAGAACATTTCAGCTAGAGTTGATCCTACAGAGAGAAGAGTGAAAATATTCCATGGCTCTAAAGCTAGATGGGTTTTTTTTTTTAAGTCTGCCTTCTTCCTTTTGACTCTTTACTTGAAGAAAAAGAAATCCTAAAGGACAAAATGCATCTCAGTTGTGTGACTCTTTATATTTTGGACAGAAATAATTGAATAGGAAGGGTGTCACCCAAAGTGGTTCAGATTTTCTAAATCTGGCAAGGCAAACAGTGTCTCAATGTACAGGAGGGTCATAGTATTTGTACTCGTCCTGCCTTTCGCTGGCAGATTCATCCATCACCACAGGAACCTCAAAGGACTGCTTAGGGCCCACTGCTCTGCAGGCTTACACTAACAGTAAACCTGCTCTTTTTGCTTGTTTAATGGGAAGTGTTGTTGAGGCATCTGCAGTGCTCATTATTAAACTTCACTTTGATTCAGGTACAAGAACAGCAGAATCTCCTGTTGTGCAAAATGTACATGTGGCTAATGCAGGCAGGGGTGGAAACAGCTTTTCAAATGTTTTTGTTATTCGGAACCGAAATGGATATGCTTGTTACATAGTAAATAAAATATTAAACACACACATCTCTACATACTCCAGAAGCGGTTAAATTTGCAACCTATGAACTCTGCTTCTTGGTTTATGGGTGAATTGTGGTAATGTCACAGTCTAGTTATAAATAGCCCCACTGATGATTGGGAAAGGCATCCTCAAAGGATTTTTGACAAACACTGGAACTTTTGTGAAGGTGTTGAAAAGTTCTGCATTTATTATTCAGTTGTTATATTCCTAGCCCAGTTTGCCACCACGTCTTGGACTGAAAACTAGCCACAAGAAAGGGAAGCACATAAAACAACACAACCAACCAGACAGACAAAACCCAGATAAAATAAACAAAAAATAACCTGTGAATAATTTAGATGTATAAAAAGATCATATCAACTCACATATTTAAATGAATAAAACATCGTTATTTAGTAATGGAAAATCATTTCAAAAAAAAAACCTAGAAAGCATTATTGCCAAGGAGTTTTAGATCAGAGGACCAATGGGGGAGTTCTTCTCCCAAGTTTCTACAAAACATAATTCAGATATTAACGGATCTTATATTGTAGGTAGACTTTTCAGTAAATACAGCATTTTTATTATTTTGTCGAAAATCATGCAAAGTTCTGTAGCTACATTATTTTAGATGTATCATTTCCCCCATTCTAAGCCATCTCGGTTCATGGTTTTCACAAAAGATAAAGACAATTTTTAAGGATCACTTTATCAAGCCTACCTTAATTATAAGCACTATGTGAAATTATAACCTTTTCTTAAATACAGTGTTTATTCAGACTTAACTTACAGATCCTCCTTAAAACAAAGAGATCCCTTCTGCTTACTTAGGCAGTTTCCAGTGTTGCTTCGGTATCTGTTTGTTTGGTCATATCCTTGAGTATAAGAGCATTTACAACAAATGAAGAAAATACTGGCCAGCTGGGATGGAAATGGAAAGCCAAGACAGAACAAGAACGAGCTCAGAATCAAAGACAGAACAGCAGAGAAAATAGTGAATTAGGATGGCTGTCAGGTGGATTGGAGGAAAGTTGAAATGGAAAAAAAAATATAGGGAAAAAAATGGTGTTACTGAGCAAACTTAATATCTGGGGAAAGGTCCCGTAGTTTCTTTTCAAACCTGCAGTAAAACACATTCAGGTCATCTGCTAGTTGTTGATTTCCTTCTCCCTGGGAAGGAGGTTTGCTGAAGCCAGTGATGTTTTTAAGAGTTTTCCACATGTTTGCTGGTTCATTTGTTGAGAATCGACTCATTTTGAGGGAAGGAGTTGAAACAGTTTATGTCCTGGATGTGAGGGGTCTGTAAATATTTTCACAGCCCTCCTTTTGACTTGTGCAGTATACAGGTCCTCGATTGAAGGCAGGTGGGTAGTAATTGTTTTTTCTGCAGTCCTAATTATCCTCTGAAGTCTGTGTCTGTCCTGTTGGGTTGCAGAACCAAACCAGACAGTTATAGAGGTGCAGATGATAGATGCAATAATTCCTTTGTAGAATTGGATCAGCAGCTCCTTGGACAGTTTGAGCTTTCTGAGTTGGCGCAGAAAGAACATTCTTTGTTGTGCTTTGTTGATGATGTTTTTGATAGGTCATGTGATATAGTGGAACCTAGAAATTTGAAGGTCTCTACTGTGTTGTCTAGTATTGTAAGAGGTGGTAGTATGGGAGGGTTTCTTCTAAAGTCTACCACCATTTCTATGGTTTTGATTGTTCTTATTAAGATAATTAAAACAACATAACTTCTGTATCTTCTGTGCAGCTTCTTCCTATCACTCCGTTTATCTTTCCCTTACCTAATTTATATATTCCCATACCAATTTACAATTCCATATTGTGAAGGGGAGGGAAATGCCTACATATCTCTTTGACATTCATTATATTCAGTATATTTTGTGGAACTTTAGCTTGTTTCTTCAGTTGCATTTTCTACAAACCTTGGTTTCTCCTAGCAAACATTATCTTTTCCAGCCTAATTTTATGCTTTATTAAGCCGATAAATAAGATATGTGTTTGTATCTAGCAGTAATGAAAATGCGACATAAAAATGAGAAGAGAAAAATCAAACCAACAAAGAAAAAAGCAAATTCTCCACCCCCCACATTCTCCGACAATTTAGAGAAGTCTTCTTACTGGAGCATGAAAGGACCTACAGTATGAAAGAATAGCATATTTAGAAGATGGATTTATCCTATCAACTTCAAATTTCTGAAAACAGACTCTCTGCTGCAGAAATATTGAAACCTTACAATACTTTACATGAAAGATAGGTCCACCAGCACCTGCTGGTTTATTTTTGTAAGCCAATCTACAAATAAAAAATGATGCCTCTCTTGGCCTGAAATTATGATGTCTTGTTCTACTTCAAGCCTCCACATGCATTTGTCCATGCCTTCAGATGTTCTTAATCTCTCCCCAAATGCCCTGAGAACATTTTTTTTTTTAACAAGCACCGGAGAAGCTTCCTTCCTTCCTTTCTCTTTTAATGTAATCAGAAACATCTAAACATATTTATTACAAAGTGTTAATTTAGAATTGAGGCATTAATTATGGATGAGAAAGCTCCAAGGAAGAGCTTTTGATGAAAACGTTGTCCTCAATTCTTAACAAGATAAACCTGAATGCTTGACAAAAATTACCCGCTTTATAAAATACTAAATGGCAACATAATTGGATTGGTAGGTAGACTAAGGAGCCAAATGTTTGGCCTCCTGTGAAGAAGTAGGTGCATTGTTTTAGTGTGTGTTTGTGTGTGGGGGTGACCCTTTGAGTCAGTGTTGAATCCTGGCAAGCAATTTTCTTAGCAAGGTTTTTCAGAAGTGGTTTGCCATTGCCTCCTTCCTATGGTTAAGATAGAGTGATGGGCCCAAAGTCATTCAGCTTTGTCCCTAAAGAAGAACTAGAACCCATGGTCTCCTGGTTTCTAGCCTGGTACCAAACAGCCTCTCCAGCAGTGGTGGGATTCAAAAAAATTTTTACTACTAGTTCTGTGGGCATGGCTAGGTGCGTGTGGCTTGGTGGGCATGGCAGGGAAAGGATACTGTAAAATCTCCATTCCCTCCCCACCCCACTAACCTGCTTTTCAGCTCTGTTCTCCTGTGCAGGGCAACCAAATAAGAGCCAGCCGATCAGCTGGGACTCAATGGGAGGCAGAGAATAGATGGGAGTGGGGCCAGTCAGAGGTGGGATTTGCTGGTTCTCTGAACTACTCAAACTTTCCACTACTGGTTCTCCAGAACTGGTCAAAACCTGCTGTGCACCATCTCTGCTCTCTAGGCATATAGGTAGTATCTGAGTTAAGACTTGTTGTGAGAAAGTAATGCAGTTGTAAAGCTTGGTATCACGTAACCACACTGCTTAACAGGCAGTCCCAGTAATTCAAAGCATATAGGTCATTAAGTGGAAACTGGAGAGAGTCTCCAGTAAGGAGTGGGGGTGCTGAAGAAGGATGGGGAGAGGTCACAAGTGACCTACCTGGTGCAGATTGCACAGGAGTTGGAAAAGGAGGGTGTTGTGGTGGGATGTGAGCTCAGGAAGGTCAGAGAAAGAGAGAGTGGGATGTATTGAAGCACCAGGAGTCTAGGGAAAGAGAGGGATGTGTCAGAGCAAAGCGGAGGAAGAAAAGCATGGTGAATAAAAGCATAGAAAAGTGGGAGGGGGCTGTCTACTTACCAGAGTAACTTGTTTGCTTACCCTTTGACTTTGGGTAAAGAATCTCTAAACTGATCCCCTGTGTCATGCGCTTGGAAAGCTCATTGTAGCTCATTCCTGTCTGTGTTAAAATGATTTATGATCTCCATTAATTAATGTTAGAATTGTCTACAATTGTCCTGAAAAAAAGAGCAATTGTTCCTGTTGGTTAGCATTCCTTCCTTCCTCCCTCCGTCCCTCCCTTACTTCTTTCCTCTCCACATCTGTATACAAACTCTGGGCCAATGGGCCAGTGGTGGGATTCAGCCAGTTTGCACCAGTTCAGGAGAAATGGTTGTTAACTTCCTGAGCAGTTTGGTGAACTGGTGATTGGAAGAAATCATTAGGGCAGAGAACCTGTTAAATTATTTGAATCCCACTACTGCAGTGAGTGTTTAAACAATATGAGGACAAATTCCTTGCCTGCCTCTCTCCCTCCCTCCTCCTTCCTTCCTTCCTTCTTTCCTTCCTTCCTATCAATAAGGAAATGGGTTCTCTCTCTCTCTCTCTCTCTCTTTCTTTCTTTCTTTCTGACAGAATCAAATTAATTCCCTCCATGTGATTAGTATCCTTTTTTTAAAAAAAAAAAAATCTGGTCCAGGAGGATTGGCAAGCAGCACAGATGAAAATGTTTATGTGCCAGCTTTTTGTTGTCATGTATTAGCAGCAGTAAGACATCAGTAATGGCGCCAAATTGCAAGAAACCAAAGGAGAGTAATATTTTCATATTTACTGAGATATGGGCATTGAGGGTGAAAATTAATTAATTAAATAATTAAATAAATAATAAAGCATTGGAGAGGAATATTTTTTCCTCTTGTAAGAGATGGATATTAATGTTAAGAAGAAGCCAGGATGCGTATTGATTCTGCTGATGGCTCCATTCATTAAGTTCCCTCATACAGGCTGTGTGTTTCTGGCTGCAAAGTTATCATGTACCATTAAACATTATAGAAAATGTCAGCTGGCAAGGATTCAACAACATAAATCTGGCTCTTTCCACCAAGGGTACAGGCACAAAGATGCATTGTCTACATGAAATTGAGTTTAAAATAAAGCTTAGAATCCGGCACGCATACAACATAAAGAGACAGAGCTAATATCTGGAATTTCATGTGTTTGTCACTTCTGCACAACCAAGGAACTGAACATAAGGATGTGGGATGCAGGAGGCAGAGCCCTGATAATATAAGAGAGGTAAGGCTAGGCAGGATGTTAAGGGATCAAAAAAAGTCTTGATTGTTTCCAAGTTTTGCCCCAAGTTACCAACCAATATGACCCTATGCAGGTCAGTTCCAGATTCCACATTCTGAAGTTCAGTTCTGAGCAGTGAATTAGTGAATTGATAACAATTCTCCTCTAATTTAATCACCTGCTTTGAACCTACAATTTATCCCAGTGCTTTTTTGGTAGACTTCTCCATGACTTTGTCAAACTTCCTTTTCAAGCTACCTAAAGCTGAGACCTTCACTGCATTTGGTCCTTGAAGTGCTCTGTATCTACTTAGCATTCTTAATGAAATACTAAATATATTACTACAGTACTAAAAATTATGTGCATTTGACTTTAACTAAAAAGATATACAACTAATGTAATTACTCTCTAGATATATTTTACCAATTTCCCCTTTCTTTGAGGACCACACCCAAAGAGAATTGGATGAGAGACTTTGCTTGTTCAGTTCTTAAAATAATTAGAATAGGGAGAAAATAGTCACTTAATTGAAAGTATGACTAGAAGAATTGATGCATTTTGTTTCATACCTCTCAGCCCTTTCTGTAAAAACAACACTCAAAACTTGCCAGTGATGTTAACTTCTTGGCCTTATTTCCTTATTAAAAATAAGTGTTAGTAATAAATGATAATAACTGCTCCCATGTAAGCCTTTCAAAAGATGTAATTAATTACAGCTTCCTTGGTGTTTTGAAAGCCTTTCTAGGATAAACCTTATAGAAACATAGCAAATCTTCTTTTCTTTTTAATGCCACGTCTCCCCAGTCTTTCTCTCTCTATTTCCAAACCATCATCACAATTTAATGACTTCACAATTTGCAGAACTGTCTCTCTCCCAATTTCTCCAGCCTCCTTCCGTTGCTAGGTTTCTGATTCTAAGCATGGTATAATTGACAGCCTCAGAATAGCAGTTTTTCCTCTCATTGATTAGTTCTATACTTTTGTTGTTGTTAACATAAGTATCTAAGGCCTAATGGCGTTGTAAAGATAACTATTTTATTCTTCTTATGCGGAAAAAATTGCAGTCATTTACTGGACCTTTATTACAATGTTTGCCAGATGGAGATGGGTGGCTAGCCTCTACAGCCCATGAAAGGGTACAGACCATCATATGTTATCCAACCTTTGTTCTTCTCAAGGACTGTTAAACTTGTTTGTCTTTGTCTTTAAGAAGGCTTATTTCAAATCTCCCTTTACTAACAATGCCAACGAGCAAGTCAATTCATGTCAATAAATGATTACATGGCTAATGTCAGGTGCAAAAGGCCCGGACCACAAGTGAAATTCCAATTAAAGTGATTTATTACTCATGCCTATCCACGGGAATCTGCTCAAGTAAGGGTTAACATGATTTTGGCATGAGATAAGGATCAATGAAATTCAAGACTGGTTTGATTTAGTCTGTGGCTACAGAGGGACTCTGGATTAGTGGTGGGATTCAACATTTTTTACTACCAGTTCTGTGGGCGTGGCTTAGTGGGCATGGCCTGGCTTGGTGGGTGTGGCAGGGGAAGGTTACTGCAAAATCCCCATTCCCTCCCCACCCCATTAACCTGCTTTCCAGCTCTGTTCTCCTGTGCAGGGAAACCAAAGCCGATCAGCTGGGACTTGGGAGGCAGATAATAGGTGGGGATGGGGACAATTAAAGGTGATATTTGCTGGTTCTCCAAACTACTCAAAATTTCCACTCTCCAGAACTGGTCAGAACCTGCTGAATACCCACCTCTGCTCTGGGTAAATATTTATTACCTTATTATTGTAACGTTTTCTCTTGTTTTTACTTTGTTGTAAGCTTCCTAGAGGAAGCTCCAGGTGAGATAGGTGGCATATAAATTGAATTAATAAATAAACCCTCTAGCAATAAAACCCGGAGGTTGAAAAAAGCTGCTTTAGACTGACAGGCAAGGTTGGTCAGTCCTTTCTTGTCTGTAGAGCCATGAAATTCATCCCGTAAGGAAGGCTGAGTGCCAAAGAATTGATGCTTTTTAATTGTGGTGTTGGGAAAAACTCTTGAGAGTCTTTTAGACTGCAAGCAGATCAAATCAATCAATCCTAAAGGAAATCAACCTTGACTGTTCTTTGGAAGGAGAGATACTGAAGCTGAAGCTTAAATTATTTGGCTACCTAACGAGAAGAGAGGATTCTTGGAAAAGACCCTGATGTTGGGAGAGATGAACGACCAAAGGAGAAGGGGGTGGCAGAGGATGAGATGATTAAGTAGTGTCATCAAAGGAGCATACATGAATTTATGCAAACTCCAGGAGACAGTGAAGGATGGTCCATGGAGTCATGAATGGTTTGCCAATTGCACAGTGGCAGATAGGACAGCACTCCAGAGGATTAACATCATTGGCCAGAAGATCATTGGTTGCCCTCTCCCCTCTTTGGAAGAGCTATAAGCTCCCACTGCCCTAAGAAAGTTCAAAACATTCTCAAAGATCCATCTCATCCTGGACACCCCTTTTTTCAACTATCACCATCTGGCAGATGGTACAGGATAATAAAAACAAGAATAAATAGGCTGAAAAACAGCTTCTATCCCAGGGCAATAACTCTACTGAATTCTATTGTATAGTGCAATATTAATATCAATTCAATGTATAGAATGTGAAGAATGTGTGTGTTTATTTGCCTAATCATAATGTACACTGAAGATGGTATTTAATTTCGTTGTACGAGGTGCAATGACAATAAAGTAAACTAAAGAGTTAGAACTACTTACAGTAGCAACTGAACAACGACATGTAAACTGACAGTCAAAGAGGCTGAATTCCACCCTCCCAATCCTTCTTTTATTGATTGATTCATTAAGGGAATGAGATTGTTTTACCAAGTACAGCATATGATTGACATTCAGTGGGTTGCTTTCTTTGAAAAGACCTAGACGAACTAGGAGATATCACGCAAACTGAGATGAAAGAACAAGGTTTCCTCAATCATCTCCAGTTCCAAGGATGAAAACTGATAAGATTTCCAATGGAACCTTCACTTCACAGTAGTGAATGGTGAATAGCATCCTTCTCGGCATATGAGAGCAGTGGGCTGCCTCAGAAGGGTTTGGAGAAAGCACATAGAATACTCAGCCAGTTCTCCGGCCTCTTATTTCTGATCTGCTGTCCTCAGCAATTATTTCCTTAGGCATCTGCTTTATTCTGCCAAAGTGTGGGTTGCATTTTATTTCTTCATTGATATTGCAAGCCACCAGAGGTCTTAGTTATTGAGCGGTGTATACCTAAGATTGATAAATAAATGCCTCACACTAAATCATGATGAAACCAGGCCTAAAAAGCACCACTTCCTCTCATTGTAATTCCAAAAGATCTTGGCAAAAGTCTGGAGATTAATTATCAGTAGACAGGTGGAATTAAAAACAAACACAAAAACCAGAGAGATCTGTGCCTGATTATCATTATTATTTTTTTTTGATAACACAATTGGAAAAAAATACAATCCAAGGGAAAATGATTAAATATGCTTTGCAACCCATTTAGAGACTTTTATTATTGAATGGATTAAAAACCCAATCAATTAATCAATCAGCGATTAAATCCTGGAGCATTTGGTCATATATAAAAGAATACTTCCTGTGAACGTTATTTACTTTTACTTTGAGGACTTTAATGAGGACTTTAATGGATCTCCATTTTTTTAATGCAGGATCCAAGTTCGGTTGGTCAGCGGGATGAGAGGTTTTGTCTTCAGACCTTTTGGGTTCATGCTGGAGCCCATTATCAGGGGAACTTCTCTCTAGCAGAGTGTGTGCTGTTCTCTGTGTGGTATTTATATAGGCAGGTTCCGAAAGACCTCCTATATGGAGAATTAGGGCAGGAGAAATGCCCTAGAGAGAGACCATAGATACGATATAAGGATATCTGCAAGATGGATCTAAAGGCCTTGGGAATGGACATTAACAGCTTGGAAACCTTGATCTCTGATCATTCAGCTTGGAGGCTAAAGACACAGCATGGCCTTCTCCAATTCGAAGAGACACTTGTTCTGCAGGCTGAGTCAAAAAGGCAGACCCAGAACCAGTGAAATCCAGGGGCTGGGCAGGGGACAGACTGTATCTGTCCTCAGTGTAGAAGGCATTGCCACTCTTGAATTGGCCTTTTTAGCCACACTAGATGCTGTTTTAGGACCTCTTTTCAGAGCATGATATCATAGTCTTTTGAGACTGAAGAATGCCAATATGGTGCCAGTTGTATGTGGCTTTTTAGATGCTGATTGAGGTGTGTTGATGGCTGGCTTTTATGTTGTTGGCTATCATTTGCTTATGCTGCCCAGTTTTCGCCTTCTAAGTACTGGTGGTAAATTATTGACTGACAAAAGAGCTGTTTCCCAGGTGTCAGTATTCCACAGATAATCGGAGTTGGAAGGGACCTCATTAAGTTATCTAGTCCAACCCCCTGCCCAGGCGGAAGACCCTACACTATTTCAGACAAATGGGAGTCCAATCTGTTCTTGTTCCAGCAAAACCAAACTCCAATCAAAAACTCCGAGACAGGCATTTTCTCAAAGTTTCTTTTTATTGGAAAAGTCATACTGGTACACCTGGGAAAACCCAAATCTGAGAGTCCCAGGTTTCTCTTCAATAATTAAAAAAATACAAGTCCATCCCCTGCATCCATCATTCCATCACATGCCCAATTCACTATCCACTCCAACTTAAGACATCCCTTAAACACTCCTCATCCAGGTGCAGGAATAACATGACCTTGACTGTAAAGAAGAATGCTATTATGTCTTAACTACATACGGTCCATGAAATCCCCCCTCCCAATTTCCCGAGCATAAGAATTTGCAGCATGGAAGCTTCTGGTGCTAATTTGGCTTCCAAAGCTGACAGCAGGCTTCATCTACTTCCCTTGCTGTTTTTGTGCCTGCTCATCCAACAATCTTAGCAGCTGTGAAATTGAATGTATGTCCTTGTTCATTGTAGTGTGGGGCTACCAATGAGTTCGGGTCTCCTTGTCTGACCACTCCATTTTTTTTAATCTTGAAAACCTATAAGTGTGTCTGAACACACTAGCCAAACCACAGAGCAAGGAAGGATCATTTATGAACAATACATGTGGAAGAATCACTGAGCCAAAGCTGAAGCTCATGAGGACCATTATGTACTTATATTCCATCCACCCAACATTATCAACTAAACTACCAAGTATCTATTATCTTGAAAAATTAGGAGAAAGAAATCTAAATCTCTGGGCACTGCTATATAATGCTATATCTGAATTATTGTTCTGCAGTAGGATACCAACTGTTGCATTAAACCTTCATTCTTCGCTGCTGTCAAGTGTATAAACTAGCCAAGACCTATCTGGAGATCTTCTGCAGTGTCTAACCAAGAGCTGAAAAGCTTTCTCCGGTCTCTGTTTTACTGCTAAGCTACGGTGTGAAGTCTGACATGCTGTATAAAACAATACTGTAACCAAGGTAACATTCAAATAGCCAGGTAAATGCTTTGAACAAAAATTACTTTCCAAACCCAGACTACATGCCCGTCAAAAATAATTTAGTCTAAAAATACGGACAGTCAAATTTGTAGATTCTGCACATGCCACACAACAATATATTAAATCAGGTTCTCTGATGTGTTGTCTTCAAGCTGTGTTGTTCTATATTTCCAGCTTGCCATCCTGGGTCACCAATTCTGGGAGCTGAAGCCAATACAACAGGAAAGTGTCAACTTGGGGAAAAAAAGTTGTATTAAATATATATTGAAAAGAACATGACTCTTAATGCATTGTTGTGATGGTAAAATGGATTGGACCAAGGCTAAGGAGATCAAGATTCAGATTTGCCCTCAGCTTTGGATCTACTACTGTCTTTCAGTGGAACATATATAATGGAAGGGGGGTCAGGAATGGTAGGAACAAATGTTTGAAGGAAAGGTGTTATACAAATCTTCATCACCCAACTGAACCCTTGAATCTTCAAATAAACATTTCAGTGTGACCTCCCACCATGAATATGTGCCTGATTTGACTTACAGCCAGCCTAGTTGGACTATATTGTTGAAGGATGTATAAATATAATCAATCAATACCTTTCCCATATGACACAGTAATTCATTCGGTAAGTAACTTTAAATATATTCAGCAGAAATGGCTGCCTATTGCTTTTCTCTTGATCTATTATTTGACCTGCAAAGAATGTAAGTCTGTAAGCTCTTTGAAGTATCATTTATTGCCATTCATACCAATGGTTTTTATAATAATAAGTTATTCATAAGAAAAGCTTAACGATTGGTTCAACCTTCCAATTAGTTTCTGGGGAACAGTGATCCTGAACTTGCAACACGGTTCTTGATGAACGTGCGTCCCCATTCATTTAACACATGATCTTTTTTTAATGGCTAAGGATAGGCATATTTAATCATCTCCCTTTTTAGAAAAATAAAATAAAATAAAATATAACTCTACTCTGAAGATGAGGGGGAATTGTTCAAAGAGAACCCTCCCTCTACTTCTTTTAAAGTACATATTTTATTTTTGTCTTCCAGCTGAATTTCTTGCAATGAGCATAAATCCATCTCAAGATGAATACATGGTTGGTGAGCAGAGAAGAGGGCTAGGCTATGAAATATTTCTGCTCTCTGCAAGAAGCAAGGAGCCTGATTTTATTTCCACAGTTTGCTTCAGTGTTTCCTAATGGCAGCATAATTCGCATCGATGCTGCTTCATTTCTGTATTATCATGAGCCCTCCAAGGCTGTCATCCAGCAATCTCTGCCATAATTATAGAGTCATCAAGCTCAAATCCAAATGGACCCTCTGTTGATTTGTATTCTTGTTTTATTTTCCTGTAATTTCACATAATGATGGTACTGTATTTGGATTCCATAGGCCTCCGCAATAATTATTATGAAATGATTAATGCTAACAGCCAGGGACTTCACATTTCAGATGTATTGTCAATATTGCATGAACTTTCTTATTGGTGGTATGTGGGCAACAGTAAGTTGACTTATAAGATCCTGTTGGGGGATAGGAAAGGATGGGAAAAGTGAGAAGAACTTTCAACAATACATTCTTCTAAGTATTTATGGGATTCTGTGTATGGGTGGACAAATAGACAAACATCCTAACTGTGAGACCATCTGCAAATTTTGGGTCTATCAAGGTGTCACAGCCTAACATAGGTGAGCTTGAGATTGGAGACCTATCTTGCATAGAATTGTGTCAACATGGTTGGGGAAAAGCTGTGTTTTGGTTGCAGTTAGGGCATATTATCCAAGTTTTCCAATAGAGATTCATACCGTCCTTACCATTAGCAGGGAATTCTACTGGTGACTTCAGCTAAGGCTAGCAACCAGGTCTACAATTTTCCTAGCTTATTAAAAAACATTATGCAAAAAGCCTCAATTGACCAAAACCATGATGGACAGTAGGAGTCAACAACTATGGGCCCATTTGGTGATAACCGTGGTATATGGAAAAATTATAATTTGGAATGTAAATGATAAAGAACCTGAATTAGCAAATAAAATGAAAGAATTGGTTTTATTCCTGAATTCCTGAATGAAGGGCCTAAAATGTATATTAGAAAGTATAACTTGTTGTCTTCTAGGTTTTTATAGTTGAGTATGAAATTAGGAATCCAAAGCTTGGTGATAATGACCTACAACACTCCACTAAATAGTGATAGAACCAGAGATGGGTTATTTGAGGAAAACAGTGGGCAATATAAATATAAATATATAAATATGATGCGAGATGTACGTATGGAATTGGGTGGAAGAAATATTCTGTCAGGTGACATGGAAACCAAGGAATGAATGAAAATGGACTTCATTTGTGAGATTGGTGACTGTTTGGTGAACATCTGCTTAAAAAGATGACCATTGGGTTCAGGCACTTAGTGTGAGCAAAATTCATACCTATCCATGGCAATATATAAACAAATATCATGACCCATTGACTATCTGTGGGGAAAGGTTCAGAGATTGAGTGAAATATAGTAAATAATGAGGAGTTTTCATTTTTTTTTTTTTTTTTTGGTAATGTCAAAGTTAGACCTTGGGGGAAAGTGGCCATGAGGGTAAAGGAAATCTGAATGAAAATAGGTATGTTTGCAAGAAGAGGAAGTTTTAAGTTCTGTGCGAAAATATGGCAACGAAAGAAGAGGATGGGTGTATTTTAAAAAGGATACTTAATGAATAGTGACAGAACATTTCTATATGCATTTGGGGAACATGTTTTCGAGTTGGGAACTCTACTGCAAATTTTGCAAAATAGGCAAAATCCAAACAATAACGATGCTCCAATCTACAGATTCATTGGGGAAATTTGAGCTAAGTTATTGGGGTGGAGGAAGAGGCGGGGGAAATTCACAGGAGAAACATAAGCTTTCAACTCTTTCATGTTGGCATCAACCAGCATAATCCGTTACTTAAAAAAAATAAGTTATGCAGGGGTTCAACATCCAAGCTGCTTCTGCTCACCTAGGGAAATGTTCAAATACCTCACCAGAGAATGCACTTCCTTCTTCAAAAAGCTCACAGTTCAGTTCTAATAATTGAAAATAAAGAAGCTGTTTATGTTTGTTTATGCAGGAAAAAGTATCACAGACTGAAACAACAGTAGTGCACTTTTACCAACAGTAATACAGAGAAGATAATAGGTCTTTTTGGAATGATTAACACTTTTATGTTTTCATAAATGTGTTAACTGACCCAGACTTACAAGAGGAGCAAAATATACTGTATATTTCCCCACCCAGCACAAATTTCAGCAGTCAAACCTAAGAGAGTTAAGCACTGTTTTAATTGTTGGATGTGTCAAAAGGCAGTTGGGGTGTTTTGTTCAGTGTGTCAGAATTACCCATATGACATCAAACAAAAACTAGGTGGGGATCACATTAAAATTTAGACAAAGCCACCTATATTTTTCATGGGACAGAAAACAAATCATTTTGGACTGCAGTGGCTTCACCTTTGTAACTGATTTTGAAACAAGAGAGATATACTGTACCATTAAGGATAAGTTGCTAAATTAACAATGTTGGTCGAAATTGACACATGGTACAGATAGACAGATTTCACCAGGTACTAAAAGTTCTAATAAAAGCACGTCTTAGGTACCCTTTGATATGAAGCAGAAGCTTCATTGGTAGTTACAGAGATTTCTGTAGGAGAAAAGCAGGCAGAGTCAAGAGAGAACTCAGTCTAGAATCATTACAAGTTCACAAGCACTCCAAATCCACCCCCACCCCCCAAATTCAGTTAACTCTTATCTAGCACCAAGTACACATATAGACTGGGTGAAACCAGGTTCAATAGCAGTAACTGGGAGAGGGATTTTGGAGTCTTAGTGGACAATCAGCTAAATATGAGCCAGCAGTGTGCAGCAGCAGACAAAAAAGCTAATGCAATCCTAAATTGCATTAACAGAGATACAATCAAGTTCAAGGGACGTACTAATACCACTCTATAAAGCCTTAGTAAGACCACACCTAGAGTACTGCATCCAGTTTTGGTCACCACACTATTAAAAAGATGTTGAGACTCTAGAAAGAGTGCAGAGAAGAGCAACTGGGATGATTAGGGGATTGGAGACTAAGACATACAAGCCCAACAGGAACTGGGCTTGGCTAGTTTAGTGAAGAGAAGGACCAGGGGAGACATGATAGCAGTCTTTCAATATTTGAGGGGCTGCCACAGGGAGGAAGGGGTCAAACTATTTTCTAAAGCACCAGTAGGCCAAACAAAGAATAATGGATGGAAACTGAACAAGAAGAGATTTAACCTGGAAACAAGGAGAAACTTTTTGACAGTGAGAACAATCAACCCATGGAACAGCTTGCCCTCAGAAGTTGTGAGAGCACCATCAGTTGAGACTTTCAAAAAGAGATTGGACTGCTGTTTGTCAGAATTGGTGTATGGTCTCCCACTTGGGCAAAGGGTTGGACTAGATGACCTACAAGGTCTCTTCCAATTCTGATTATCTGTTAAGCTGTTAATCTGATATGTCTACCAGTTTATTACTGACCATTAGCTGACCAGATTCTTGTGTATAGATTTGAGCAATAAATCTTCTGAACTGGAACTTAAAAAATTGATCTCAATTTTTTGTGCTGACACTTTCGTCATCAAGCATAGAGCAGCTGACACGGATTTGAGTTGTATATATACTTCCGGCCTATACTCATCTTCTTGATCTCTACCTGAGAGCTGCTACCGATGCCAAACACACGGTCATTGGGATGAGGGTTTGACACAAATGATTATCCACAAGGTAAAACATGGAGAGAGAATAAGAGATATCTCATGGACCATATTGGACTAGTCAGTTTTGTAATTCCTGAAGATTTGCTTGTCTTAGAGTAGAGCTAAAAAGCGTCAGAGTGGGTTGAGAGAAAACTGCTGAAGCATTTCAGAATAGCCCCAAGCCCACAAAGATCAAGGAAGATGACATTCTGTCAGCCAGAGAAATGGTAATCATGCCTAATTAACATTCTTGATTAACTCTGAAGGAGGAGGGGGTGATAGACAAAGCTACCCACACGGAGAGCCAGAAGCTTAAACTGAACTCATGTCAAGTAGCAAAGGTTAACCTAGAAATAGTTACTGCTGCATTCTCATTCCTTTACAGCCGAAGGAGGAAAATAAAGCAGGAGGAAGAAAATGTTTGTTTAACTTCCTGCAGCACATTCCTGTCTCTGTTGGCACATTATAAGTACAATGAGCAAAAATGCACAAGGCGTTCGGTTTGTGCATCGCATTTCTGATCATTTCCTGAGAAAAGGAAATGATCTAAAATGCCTGTTTGAACTCGGAGCCGTTTCAAGTTAGAAACAATTCCAGGACGGTGCACGTTGGTCATTTTCAAGTTCAGTATGTTTTCAAAGGTGAACATTTTTTGTGCATGTTCTTATGGTTCTAATGGCATCACCCAAGGGGACTCCTGACCCAAAGTACTTGTTGCAGAAATTCTCATTCTCTGGGGGAAATTTAAAGAAAACTGCCACGCCGGTTCTGTGTATCAAAATCTAGCAGTCCACTTCAAAAGGCCAGTTGTACCTAGTTCTATTTTTTATTTTATTTTGTTGACATTTAGTTGGTCCTAATAAAGAGAACTACCAGCTGTCTGTGCACATTAAGTCCAATAAATGACACATTTTAGGCCTACGGGCTGGGTTATGTGGGATAAAACCTCACATTTTCATTTGTACACGAGACCCCATTTCCCTAGGATATTTCTAGAATATCCAAAAGGTGCTTTTACAGGGGACAGCTGGACTTTCTTGTTTTTCTTTGAAGTTGTTAATAAAGACATGGCACAACATAAGAGAATAAACCCATCGGGACAAGATTCAGCAGTCCATCTGCATTTAAAAGATACCGGTCACTCTTTTGAAGACAACAAAGCCCATATTTTGGACAGAGAGAATTGCTGGTTTGAAAGAGGGGTCAAAGAGGCTATCCATATTAAGATTGAACAGCCTTCCCTCAACAAAGGGGGAGGGATACAACATTATCTGTCTACAAAACAGTCCTTTCAGCAGTTCCAAGAAAGCTCCACAGTCATTTGCACCACTCAGGTGACCCTGAGAATACAGACAGACCTCCAAGTAGCCTCAACATCTCTTTAAAAGAATGCAAATGATCAACTGTCCACAAGGAATATAAATCCTTCCATTCCCCACCATCAAGTCAGAGCTGAAGAAGCTCCTTGGATGAGAAGCAGAACATCTTTAAAGAACAAACAAGAAAGTCCAGTTGTCTCTTGAAAAAGCACCTTGACCTGGAGGATTGAGAATCTCCATAGATATTTCTGGAAGCAAATTCATCCATCAATTAATGGCCTGACTCAACAAGGCAGGTAAATGATGGAGCATTTTCTTCTTCCCACTTTAACATATTTCTGCCGATTCCAACTTTTGTCTTTTTAAGAGCCCCCATTAAATTCTCTCCAGAAAAAAATGTGGACTTGGGAATATATCTTAAGCAAATGTAGCTGCATGTACCTAAACAACTATAAATCAGTACATTTGTGAGTAAAAAAAAAAAAAAATAGAAGCAATGCAGATTGGAGCTTTATGTTCTGAAAAACCAGGACTTGTTAACTTTTTACACTTATGGGGTATCATGATATTTTATGTTCTATTACAGAAAGTAGATGAAAATTAGCTGCCAGTTGCAAACTCCTTACTTAAAGTAATCCTCCTAACATCTCCAGAAGACCATATTATGCAGCTGATTGCTGCCAAAGAGAATTTCCCCCATTTATTTGTTTGTTTGTTTGTTTGTTTATTTATTTATTTCCTCCAGTGATGTTTTTGAAGAATATCAAATGTATGGACAGCCAAAATTGCCTGCAGTTCCCTTGTTGTTCCTAGCTGTTTTCTTAATAGTTAAAAAACAAACAAACTTGTAAGTAGTTCCCTGAGTTAACTACATCAGTTTTGTGGAATTGCAACCATTCATTAATATGCATCAGTATGCAGAAGATCTCCCTGAAAATTCCCAGGATTCTTCCCCTTTCATAAACAGATTGTTGTCAGTAGCTCCCTAATCCTTTTACTGCAATCTGAGCATTGCAGTAAAAGCAAAATATGATAAACTGTTCATTGGACACTGAAAACAACAACAACAGGGGTCTAAAAATTGCTTAAGAAAGCAAGAAACAGCAAACTTTAGTAATCACCATTTTAAGATTTCATCCTCCTCCTTTCTCTGAGACACTTCTCAACTTGGGCCCCATAATTCTCCTTCTTCATTGTTTGCTTGTTTCTTCCTTTATAAGAGTTAATTAATGAGGGTATTGATTGATCACCCAAGAAAACGAAACAACTCTCCGCCAAGCTTTGCACCATCCTGACCTTTAATTGATTTCATCACAAGGTGTGACTCCTAAATTTAATTAGAGGCAGAAAGAAATGCAAAAAGATGGACTGGAGCTGGCAACAGATGGGTGAAATAGAAGAAGCATGAGGTAGAACTCTAGTAAGTGTTCTGAATTGCAGGAACTTATTTACAAGGATCATTTTTTCCAGGATACGACGGAAAGCAAAAATCATGAAATCCCTTCTTACTTATTTCAGCCATGTCATGCACTCAAACTCACTGGAAAAGTCGCTTGTGTGGGAATGGTCACATGGTACCGAGACGCCATCAAAGCCAACCTCAAACAGAGCACAAAATAGCTGAAAGGAGCCATGGAGAATGAGATGGTCCAGAGAACCACCAAGAATTGCGCACCATTTAACAGATAGAATCATTGTTGGTGGAAGCATAGCCGCTTGTGCATTGCCTTTAGGCAAGTAAGTAGGGGTGGGATTTAAAAATCCCAATAAACAGTTCTCTGCTTAGTTTCTGGGTGGGCGTGGCCATGGTGGGCGTGGCCTACCAGAACTTCTGGGAGGGCCATTTTTTGCCCTCCCCAGAATCCGGAGGCTTTCCTCAGGCCTCTGGGAGGGCAAAAATGGCCTCCCTGGGCTCCGGAGGCCCTCTGGAAGCTGGAAACAGGCCCATTTTTGGACTTCCAGAACTTCCCAGAAGGCCAATTTTCACCCTCCCAGAGCCTCTGCATGGACCCTGCACTTACCTGCATCCAAAATGGGCTACGTGCAGACTCTGGGGAGGGGAGGGGCAGAATGGGCAGGACCAGCCAGTCAGTTCAACTATCAGTTTGGTAAACCAGATGTAAATTTAACATCCGGTTTGCTCGAACAAGCCTGAACTGGCTGGATCCCACCCCTGCAAGTAAGACTGATTATCTGGAAACAGAAGAGCAATATCTAAGGCTAGCACAAAGACCTCCCGAACCTGCCCCATCTCTCTTCTTTTGGCATAGAGTCTCTAGTAAGCCATTCAAAAGTTACTGATAAGAAAAGCAGCCCTGATTATGTTTGACATGTTCAGATTCCCTTTAGCTAAGGATGTTTGCAAAAGAAAATGATTGATTGGTAGACTGCTGTTCAAAATAGATCAGTAAAATATTCCTAATAATAGTGTAAAAGCCAGAGGGAGGGAGGAAATGGCAGAAATGATAGTTTATCTAATAAAGGGGGCGGGAATACATAGGTGATACCTTGGTGCCTGATGCAGGAAGGGCTTCACATTTCAGTAAATGTACTCACGTAAAGACATAGGTGTCTCGGTGCATGTGTACAAGTAATATTGCATCAACAGAACAGCAGAGTTGGTAGAGACCTTTTGAGGTCTTCTAGTCCACTCTCTGCTCAAGCAAGAAATGTATAGCATTCCAGGCAATTGTTGTCCAACCTCTTTTTGAAAACCTCCAGTGATGGAGCACCCATAACTTCTGAAAGCAAGCTGTTCTAATTCATTATTCTCACTGTCAGGAAATTTCTCCTTAGTTGGTTCTCTCCTTGATTAGTTTCCATCCATTGCTTCTCGGATGCTTTGTGGAATAGGTTGACCCCCCTCTTTTTTTGTGGCAAGCCCTGAGATATTAGAACACCACTATTATGTTCCCCCTAGTCCCTAGTTACCCCTAGCATTGATTATGACCTCAGTGGTACAATGATGCATGTGATAACACTGTGGCTTTTACCAGATACCTAAGTGTGAGGAATGGGATGTACATGATTAAGAGTAGGGAAACCTACCAAAACTTTTGTGCATCTTATAAAAATGATGCACCTTTTTCCTGATGTTGAGTTCCTTTCTCCATTGTTCTTTCTGGATCACAGTTTAGATTGTTAAATCCCTTTGGAAAACTTGGAAATAATTATTCCCCAAATAATTGGAAAATAATTAGCTTGGTTTCTTTAGGAAGTAATTTTTTTTAAAAAAACAACAACCTTACAATCTTTCTGTTCTATGAGTTGCTTTCTAGCACTTTGCTTTCTTATTTCTTTTTCTATAAATCAGCTATTGTCCACCGTGACCTTTTCTTCTTCATTCTTCTTAAAGATATTTAAAGAGTTTCTGGTTTGTTCCAGATCTGTGAGAGTCATACAATTGGTCCAAACAAGGGAGGACGACCCCTATTTGCATGGTTATTTATTTGTTTGTTTGTTTATTAATCAAATGTATATAGTCACCCATCTCACAAGCTTTCAAATGGTTTACGAGAGAGTTTGTGTCTCTTCGGGAGTTTAAAATGTTGTAAAAAGTTATTTGCATCTCCAAAATTGATTACAGGATAATTTGGTTTTCTTTTTATTCCAATGAGTTCTTTGCCTTCTTCTAAAATCCTACAGTTGAAATATGTAACTTATTTTTCCATGTGTGTTGTTGGTTGTTGTTTTCCCAAAAGAACAACTGCAGAAAAGACTAGTTCTCTGAAACAATTAATGCACAAACTATCTTCCTCAGATACTTTCCAGTGTTGCTTAACAAGCTAAAACAATGAGTTAGAATCCTGTTTTTCTGAGGCTTCTCCTAGAAATAATGAGGTAACATTTCCAATATCTAATGAGATCACAGCTAATAAGGTCAACAGCTGCCTCACTTTGCAGCTAGATTTGTCCATTGTCAGACTCTGATCAAACTTTTAAGGGAGAGTTGCAGTTAAATTAATGCTGCATTACACACTGGGCTTAAGAGACAGCTTGTTGGACTTTGTAGGGAGGGACTGAAAAGATTTCACACTCTATCACAGATCAGAAATTAATAAACTTGATCCTCAGTAGGGCCCCTGTATTGCTGGATCCAAATATCAGTGCATTACTTTTACCACGTGATTGGAGTTCACCATGTGCCTATCGAAATAAGCTTTGCCTTGGAAGTAATGACTGCTTTATAATAATCCTTTGCTAAGCTCTTGTCAAACTCTCAAATTACCTAGAATTGGGGTGAACTAATGACTGCCTCGTGTGGCAAAATATCTTCTCAGCAAATAGATTTCTACATAGACCCCTCCGAGAAAAGTATTTGGGTTTTTTTTTTCCTGGTCAGAAAAGATGTAGAAGAGACATAATATTCCTTAATCCTGTCACATTCTTCAGACTTGTTGGTTTTGTGTTCCAATTTCATTTCTCTTGAGTTTCTCAGTGTCTCATCCCATTTGCTTTCAGAGAGCTGGTCGTGATGGCTATAAAACTTCCAGTTTTTGCATTTGTTCATAAATACTACATAATGTTTGCTTTCATTCTAAGTGATGCATTTGTTAAAAAAAAATCGAGCAATCTGGAAGTCTCGCAACGTTCATGTTGGCCATTAGCCGTTAATGGATGTGACATTTCTAACTCATCTAAAGTAGTGGGAATTGTCACACAGTTGGGATGGATTTCCAAAGGATATTGGAAATATTTATTGCCATTTTTTTTTCTTGAACTTACTACAACTGTTTGGTATTTACTATTGTGAGAAAGGTATTCTCCTTTTGAAATGTATCCTGGTTTCTTCTAGAATTATTATGAAATCATTTTAGTCCACTTGTGGACTTCTAAGCCAGGGCTCCCCAAACTTGGCAACTTTAACACTTGTGGACTTCTGGGAGTTGAAGTCCACAAGTCTTAAAGTTGCCAAGTTTGGAGACCTCTGATCTAAGTAAAAGAATCAGCCCTGTGATCTGAAGATCCATCCTTTTAGGGTGTTCCCAAAGAAGTCATCAGATGCCTATAAGTTAGAAATGAACACACATTTTTAATTTTGCTTTTTTTATTCCTTTGAAGTCTGCATACAAAACAGACTCCTTTATAATAACTGAGGTGGCTTTTAGCACCTCCATTGGGACCGTTTCCTAGCTCAAGCTTTGTTTGAAGAACGTGGAAGTAAGGCATTCTCTGGCTTGCCTTCAGGTTCTCCAGAACAATTTTCTTCTCTTGGCTTTAAGCTCTAGCTGTTCTTCTGAAGAGGTGTCTCCAGGACAAAACATGACCCAACTTTCAAATCCCATGTCCATGTCCTCTCAATTTCTTAATCACATTCATCGGCGAGCTCTGACGATGCTATCAAAGTGAGTAACAAAACATATTCAAGTCAGGGGTGGGATTCAATTTTTTTTAACAACCGGTTCTGTGGGCATGGCTTAGTTGGTGGGTGTGGCTTGTGGTCATGTGACTGAGTGGGCATGGCTTGGTAGTCATGTTATTGGCTGGGCGTGGCCAACTCAATTTCACTCACATGGAGGCACACATCTCCTAGCCTGGCCTCTCATGACTGTGGGGATGCTGCAACAGTCATAAGTGTGAAAAATGGTCATAAGTCACTTTTTTGTGCAATTGTAACTTTGAATGGTCACGCCACACAAGCAAAGTACCAGCAAAGGAGGGGAAAAAAACTCCAGAGATGTTCCTGAGACAGGAAGTCTAGTCCTGCCAAGAATATAATAAGGGTTAATGGAGAGGCAGCTTCTGTAAGCAACACCAGAATATTTCCTTCCTGCCTTCCTTACAAGATTAGGCCAGTAATTTCTTCTAACAACCAGTTCTCTGAACTGCTTAGAATGTTAACCATCAGTTCTAGCGAATAGGTGTGAACTGGTAGAATCCCACCCCTGCTCCAAGCGTAAAAAATAAATCAAGAACAAGCTTGAAGAACCCTACAATCCAACTCTAGGCTACATATTTATGATAATACAGGTGGAAAATGCTTCTTCATTATTGTGGACCTCACTTTATCATTATCTGAACTCAGACTACATTTTTACTCATCTTCATCAGGAGCCATGGTGGTACAAGTGGTTAGAATGCAATATTGCAGGCTGACTCTGCCCACTGCCAGGAGTTTGATCCTGACCAGCTGATGGTTGATTCGACCTTCCATCCTTCCGAGGATTGTAAAATGAGAACCCAGATATGCTGATTCTGTAAACTGCTTGGAGAGTGCTGTAAAGCAGTACAAAGTGCTATATACATCAAACTGCCATTGCTATTGCTGTCTCCATACAAATGGAAATAATCTGTCCAATCCTGCCAATCCACCTAATTCCTTACCCATACATATATTCATGGGTACGGAACAGAGCAGGGGTGGGATTCAACCGATGTTACTACCGGTTCAGTGAGAGTGCATTTTGCGCTGAGGTTGAAAAAGTAGGAAATAAAGGAGAGCCAAGAGCCGGGCAGATGGGTGGGCCAAATAGATGACCAAAAAGCCGTTGCAACGAACCCAATTCGGTGACTGCTGCTCTTCAGAGCTACCGGTTATATAGAACTGTGCAAAACCCGTAGCATTCCACCCCGCAACAGAGTTAGCATGTCTGTTTCTTAAGCCTGTATAAAAGTTAAAGGGTGTTTGACAGGGGAAAAAAATGACAAACAATTCTAGCACACAGAAGGGTTGCTACCAAATAGCTTTTTTTAAAAAAAAAGTAGCTCTCAGTTTCATTATAAACTGAGTTACACGTTTTTATTGCATTTTAATGGCTGATCCACTGATGTTTGTTAAAAAAGAATGAAAGGACAGCTCAATAGTCTAAAATAGTTGCAGCAGCTTAGGTGGTAAACGAACGGATCTAAAGAAAGGTGAACATGAAGTTGATAAGGTCAGAAAGTTGAACAGCGGAATACGTTTAATTGATCTATATCCTTCCAAAGGCCATCAACTTTGTCATACTTTTGTAAATGCCACAAAGAGCTTTCTGATGTTTATAGAGAACCACAATAGAGAAAGTCAAAAGGAAGTCCTTTTACACAGGTGGAGAAGAGATATTAAAATATGAAACGGGCATAGTAAAAGAAGCAGCCCATTATTATTCTGAAGAAACCGTGGAATTTCGCCCTTTTTCATAACGAAGTGTAGCATTTCAGAAATGGGAAAACAGACATTGAAAAAAAAGGGTGGCAAAGGTTGACTGGTAAAGGAAAAAAAAGGCAGCTATCAGTTAAGTGCCAGCTTTTCCCCATAGTTATAATGCTTCTGTGTCAAATCTGCAGAATGAGTGCACTGTTTTAAAAATAATGTAAGCATAAGCTTTGCCTTGCTAAATCACTAATCAACACAGTCCACACACCCAATTTTTGGAACCTGGTTTTGCTTCACAATCAAGAAGATTCCTCTATGCTCACTTGTGTTTTTCAGGCTTAAGCATCATAGACAGCTACCTGTCAACATCTTAAAAAATCTCCCAGTGATTGCCAAAGTTCCCTAGGCACTGTGTTTGGTTACACATCTGCTCCACAATGGAATTAATCTACCTTCCTGGAGTTTCAGTCCATTTCTTATTGATCTGTATTCATTGTCTTAGGGTAAACAATGGTTCACTCCCATTCTTGATAACATCCACTTCGATATTTAACTTTCACAGCACTAGGGTTGATGAACTAGCATTCTGCTGGCTGATTTTTTCAACAAGGTAATGGCACTGAGCCAAGACAGGGCATTTTTAACACTTTAAACATAAGAACAACAACAATAAAAACAGAACCGAGAAACAAAGCAATCTCAGATGCTGAGAAGTCATAAGGTCTTCTACTTTCCCATTTCCCTCCTCCTCTACAAAATAACCATTGTTTGCATATTTTGATGTGGCAAAAGAAGCCCACACCACAGATTTTCAAAATCTGTCATTTTGTGAAATTGAAAACTGTAAATAATGGATGGATCGATACATTGATGGATCAGTTGAAGGAAGGAAGGGAAGGAAGGGAAAGAAGGGAAGGAAGGGAAGGAAGGAAGGAAGGAAGGAAGGAAGGAAGGAAGGAAGGAAGGAAGGAAGGAAGGAAGGAAAGGAAGGAAGAAAGGAAGAAAGGGAAGGAAGGAAAGAAGGAAGGAAGGGAAGGGGAGGGAAGGAAGAAACTATAAAATCACCAGGTTCTGCATGCCCAGCTCAATTAATTAGATGCAATCTCATTCATCAAATTGGTTTCCCCAATTTGTCAAACAGTCTCTCTGACCCATGGAGATTGTTTGACAAATTGCGTTATGAAGTAATCCTGTATTATCTAGAAAAATCCCCTTTTTATCCTATCATAATTACTTTTCCAATCACAGTAATTAAAATTCTCCATGATCAACGTTCAGGTCATTTTTGTCTTATCAGAATACCATTTGCTTTCAGCAATTGGTCTGGAGGCTTTTGTAGAACTCAACTAGTTTCCTTCTTCCTTATCTCTAAAGCTTTCTAGTTTGCCAGCCACAAATGTTTCTCTTTCTTATTCAAAAAGCTTTCTCCCATTCCCTCCACCCCCAATTACACAATTGCCCCATTGTAGGCATCCCGACAGTACATTTTTGCCATCGTGACTTTTATATTCTTTGTCATCTCCTTCTTCACCTCCTGTATCACTGTTCATCTAATAGTATTCATGCTTGCCTCTGAAAAATCTCAATACCCAAATTTGGTCACCTTATTAAGTATGCTTGGAACATTTTTGCTATATTGTTTGTAAGAAATTGTTTTCACTTTATCATCCCTGTGTTTTCTCAGTAATGCCTGTGGATGCAATCTCTCTCTCTCTTTCTCTCTCTCTCTCTCTCTCTCTCTGTGTGTGTGTATGTCTCTCTCTGTGTGTGTGTGTCTCTGTCTCTCTCTCTCTCTCTCTCTCTCGAATCTATTACATATATATGCACATACACTATGGTCTACAAGCCTCTTTATTTCTACAGATCTCCTTCCTCTATGCCAAATCATACTTCATGCCTGCAAAGCAGATAGCAGCACCTCCGATTGGTAAGAAATGGTCAGAATGCCATCTATCAGTCAAAAGCCAACATTTTCTCCAGGAGTAATAGATATCATGACTGTAGCCTTTGCTATACGGAAAGTAGGTTCTTGCAAAGGTTAGACTGAATGAGGTAGTTATATCTGACAATTGATTTGAAGGGACATGAAAGGGCAGCAGATGGTTAGTTGCTTAATTTATTGTTTTATTTTAGTGAAAAGGGAAAGCATGGATGTTACTCCCTCAGGTGTCAAACTAACTTGAATAGTTTTGTACCAAAATAAATCGGTGGGGTATTTTCCATTAATGCATAATTTATTTCCTTTTATTTTCATTTAACTTCCTCCTTTTTTCCATAGTTACTGCAAAGTAGGTTCAATACATTTCTTTCTTCCTTTCTTTCTTTCTTTCTCCTCTCCCTTCCATTCTCTTCCCTTTCCTTTCCTTCCTTTCTCTTTTCTTTTCTCTTCTTTCTTTCTTTCTTTCTTTCTTTCTTTCTTTCTTTCTTTCTTTCTTTCTTTCTTTCTTTCTTTCTTTCTTTCTTTCTTTCTTTCTTTCTTTCCTTTCCTTTCCTTTCCTTTCCTTTCCTTTCCTTTTCTTTTTTTTCTTTTCTTTTCTTTTCCGTCTTTCCTTGTACATTCACCCAGAATTTTACCATTGAATTTCAATTATTCTATGCTGGATGCCAAGCTAGTTTCCTTCCACTATGAAATCACTCACACTAAAAAAGACATATTATGGTTTGGGCTACACACAGTGAAGGGTATTTCCTGGAAATTCCCACTCCAACTGAAAATAAACTAAGACAAGCAGTGATTTTCTTCATTTCTTCCACATATGTCAGCCTCCCTAGTTAGGCCAGACCAGGAAAACGACTTTTACTGAGTTTGACTATAATGTAGTCTTGAAAGTCTGATTTATTAAACTTCCTTCCCCTTTTGTATACTCCATTGAATCAGGTCATCTTGTTCTGGACTCAAACAATGTTTCAGCCTCTTTTGTCTAGGGCAGTGGCCACCAGCTTATGGCCACCAGGGACCAGTACCATGGAGATAGGTTTTTCCACAGACTGGAGGGGGTGTGGTTTTGCTTGCTGACTGTGGGTGGGGCTTTGCTTGTTTGCATGGCCTCATTGCTGGCATGCCATGGACCAATGCCAGTCCATAGACTGCGAGTTGGGGACCTTTGGTCTAGGGAACCATAATTTCATATCTCTAGCAAGGCCATCTTCCTAACCATTGAGTCTTTATGATCAGAGTGCTCTGTTAGGCAGTGTTCCAAACAGATTCTCTCATAAATGAAATACAGACTAGCCCACAAACTCTTCTGTGTGAATTCTTTTTTACCAGTCCACCCCAATTCATTTCTTGCCTAATATTCAACCGTCCCTTTTGTTTTTGCCCAAAAATGGAGTAAGGTATTTCATTCTGGAATATATAAACAGTCTTGTAAGTGAATCATAAGCTTCCTAAAAGACAGGAAGCAGCAGGTGAAGCTAGGCGGAATCACATCCGATACCTGTACAATCAGCACAGGGACCCTCCCAAGGCTGTGTGCTATCTCCACTTCTCTTCTCCCCATATATCAATGACTGCATCTCAAATGATCCATCTGTTAGAATACTGAAGTTTACTGATGACACAACAGCAATTGGTTTCATTCAAGACAACGATGAATCTGCATACAGGCAGGAGGTTATACAACTTGCCTCGTGGTGTAACCGGAACAATCTGGAACTGTACACATTCAAAACTGTAGAAATGGTGGTAGACTTTAGAAGAAACCCTCCTATACTACCACCTCTTACAATACTAGACAATACAGTATCAACAGTAGAGACCTTCAAATTTCTAGGTTCTACTATATCACATGACTTAAAATGGACCCCTAACATCAAAAACATCATCAAAAAAGCACAACAAAGAATGTTCTTTCTGCGCAAAACTCAGAAAGCTCAAACTGCCCAAGGAGCTGCTGATCCAGTTCTACAGAGGAATGATTGAGTCTATCATCTGCATCTCTATAACTGTCTGGTTTGGTTCTGCAATCCAACAGGACAGACACAGACTTCAGAGGGTAATTAGGACTGCAGAAAACACAATTACTACCTACCTGCCTTCAATTGAGGACCTGTATATTGCATGAGTCAAAAAGGGGGATGTGAAAATATTTACAGACCCCTCACATCCAGGACATAAACTGTTTCAACTCCTTCCTCAAAATGATGCTATAGAGCACTGCACACAAGAACAACTAGACACAAGAACAGCTTTTTTGCTGAAAGCCATCACTCTGTTAAACAAATAATTCCCCCAACACTGTTCAACTATTTACAAAGTGTACACTACTATTACTGTTAATCTTTTCACCACTCCTTATCACTCATCCCCTCCCACTTGACTGTTTCCTAGTATGATTTGATTGTTGATTGTACCCTATGACTATCATTAAGTGTTGTATGTTATGATTCTTGATTCTTAACAAATGTACCTTTTCTTTATGTATACTAAGAGTATTTACACCAAGACAAATTCCTTGTGTGTCCAATAACACTTGGCCAATAAAGTATTCTATTCTATTCTATTCTATTCTATTCTATTCTATTCTATTCTATTCTATTCTGTTCTGTTCTGTTCTGTTCTGTTCTGTTCTGTTCTGTTCTGTATCATTTTTTTGAATCAAACAAGCTGGTAAATGATATAGAAGGAATATTAGCGTCCTCACAATTCCTGAGGCTGATGCTCACTAGAAGCCTCAGGTTTCTTGGGTTGGCTCCAATGAAAATTATTTTTTTTAAAAAATAAAGCAAGAAGCACAGACAATCTGTACGCTCAGCTGCCTGTTCACAAGTGGGGGAAAAATCTCTCATCCAAGGGCCAAGACAAATAACAGAAGATGGTAAGTACATCTGTTTGTCTCTTTCACATATCTTCTCATTGGGCAGGGAGACATGTGGTCTTGAAAGGTGTATTGCTAACCCCCAGGATACCTGGTTGTCTTTCTGTAGGCTTTTCAAAGTTCCCTTAATACAGAGGTTCTGGTGAAGAGAAGAGGAGATGCTGGCAAAGGCAAGATAATGAAAACATTGGCTGTTTGCTCAGATGTGTGTGTGTGTGGGGGGGGGGGTGAGAAATAAATGGCTTAGCAAACTTACCATCAGGGTTCCCTAAGCAAGGAATGCCCAGCATCTTGCTCTATGTTAGGTTACAAAAAGGAGATTCAATAGATAAAAATCAACTGATCTTGGCCAAAAAGGAACCCAGAACCTGACTTTTGTTCCCTATTTGACTGGTCAATGATTTGTTTTCAGATCCTCTGGTCATGACCAATAAAATTTGAGATCCTAGAAATCTGACATTCTCTCCCTTTGTCCATATGATGAAGTCTATCAGATGCAACAGAAAAAGGAATGTTTTCCCAAAGAAGGTTTGAGAATGATAGCCCTTAATTCTATTCTGGAGCCTTTTCAATCCATCCAAATCCTTTGCGGATGCTTTTCTTAAATCTTGGAAATGTTCTATGATCCCAAAGAAGAGAATTTATCTGTGGCATAGAAACCTAAGGTCTTATATTGGCTGTAATTGTGATGCTCTGCAAGGCACCTGCTTAATATCTTTCCTTATAATTTATCCTATATCTCTTTGACATAAGATTCATAACTCTAATTGCTTTCTTAGATTTCAGGCCCCACTGCACTCTTAAATAATCTCTGGGATGCTTCAACAGACAAGGGCTGGGTTTACACACCATGGAGAGGCTTAAAGGTATGATGGAGTGCAGGACTGCAATGGGGGATATTTGGCTCCAGCCACCTGGGGTTCATAAAATGAGTGCAGACAGGCCACATATTTTGAATGATTGGCCTATGTCATAAGCCTTGGTTTGCAAACTGTAACATCTGGGTTCACATAATGAATACAAGCAAGTAAGCGAGACTACAAGATTTGTGATAGTGCATGAATCTAGTCCCTATGACTCCAATAGTGGGTATATACCCTCTTTCCCTGGAAATACGACCTACCCTGAAAGTAAGTCCTAGCTTGATTTTTACAGGTGAGCCCAATATAAGCCTTAACCCTCAAATAAGCCCTAAGTAAGATCCTGCCCACTCCAGAGTGCACGGGTAAAAATTAAGCTAGGGTGAGGATGGGTGTGTGTGGAGCTGCCCTACTGCTTACCTTTGGACAGTCCAGCCCATTTCTTCTGCAGCCGGCAAGGCTGGCAAGGCTTTCCTTAAGGCCTCCATAGCTGATAACAAAGCTCTGGATCAATCCGGAACTCTGTTATTGGCTGCAAAGACCTTCAGGAAAGCCTTGCTGGCTGCTGAACAAGAAGTTCCTGAAGGCCTCTGACAGCGAAAAGGAGGCCAGGGATGACACAAGTGAGGTTAGTCAGTGGTTGACATCCCCCCCCCCCACCCCCAAATAAGACCTGGTGTCTTTTTTGGTGGAAAAAAATAAATAAGACAGAGTCTTATTTTCAGGAAAACATGGTAGATGGTCAACAAGCATTGATTCCAAGGGTGTAGATCATTAAAAATTGGTAGCTGGAGTAAATCTCCAGATAATATACTATCATGATCAAAGTTGCTTACTTTTTGCCAGATTTTGGATATCAAACAAGTGATTTGGTAGATGTGAGTATGGTTCTCATATAACTTTATCTTCACATTATTTTCTCCTTGTCAGTCTTCAGCTGTCATTCTGATTGGCATATGTTGTAAATGTTAGGCTATAATGATACTGCTGTTTGAATTTAAATATCTATATTTTACTTAAATTTCTCAGTATTCTATCATCTATCCTTCTGGAAATGCCAATAAGCATCTATCAAATGCCACAATGTTTACTGTAAAAGCTAGGGCTACCATTTGCAAAAATTCCAAGTGTCCATTAAGTGGTAGCAGAAATATCTAAAACTGCCACCTCTTTGCTGTCATCAAGTGGACATCTAGAACTTTGCAGGATAGATTTGATATGACAACTAATTGAGTACTTGACGACCCAAAAATAAATTAAGAGGAACATATGTTCAAGAAAATTCACAGAAGTGCAAAAATATTGAAAAGGGGTGATGCATTTTATATATTAAATGACAAGGAAGCTGGAGTGAGAACCTGTAATTTTTTCAGGCATAAACTGATGGAATGTAACTACAAAGTAGGGATAATTGTCTTGTTTAATCTTCTTACAATATGCATGTGGGGATTATGGTTGGGGAGAATGAATGCTGTAGGCTAACAAATTATACCAACTAACAGTATATAGTTAGCAGGAGCATCCAACCTGATACTCTTCCATTAGCAAAACCAATAAGGAGTGATGGAAATTTTAGATTAAAATATCCAAAGACCATCCAATATCAAGGCATGTTTCTGAACTAAGAAAAGAGAGTTGATTATATATTCTTATATATTGGACAATTTCTAATCTACCCCTCTATAACAATTGGCCTTTTAAGGATCCAGGCACCTTGTCTAATTTTGCATCTTCTCCTGAAATGCTGCAGAATAAGAGGCTCTAGGGCCTCATGGAATTGTAGCCCGCACAATCTTCCAAATCAATAGTTTAATTTTTAAAAAAAACCCTTAAACAATATGATTAAATATCGGATCACTTCAGCTCTGTAAATGAAATAAAAGCTGATTTGGTCTATTTCCTAGCTTCAACCACTTGCAGAATTTTGGTGGTCATAAATCAAAGAGCTGAAAAGTTGGAAGAGATCACAAAGATCATTTCTAAACTAATTACACCATTTTCAATGAGAAGCTGTCCAATCTCTTCTTAAAAACCTCCATAGAATCCACAATATCCTTAAGCAGACCATTCCACTTGTGTACAGAACTATCAAGAAATCTTTTCTTATATTTAAATAAAGTCTAGGTACCTGCTGTTTACACCCATTATTCATGGTTCTAGTTCCTATAGAAAATAATTCTTGACAATTTTAGTGGCTTCCATTTCTGCACTGGAACTTATAACTGGGTGAAACCAGGCTTAAAGGAGTAACTGTGAGAGAGATCTTGGAGTCTTAGGGGACAACTAATTAAATATGAGCCAACACTGTGCAGCGGCAGCCAAAAAAATCTCATGTAATTCTAAATTTCATTAATAGAGGGATACAATCAAGATCAAGTGAGGTACTAATACCAGTCTATAAAGCCTTAGTAAGACCACACCTAGAATACTGCATCTAGTTTTGGTCACCACACTATCAAAAAGACATTGAGACTCTAGAAAGGGTGCAGAGAAGATCAACCAAGATGATTAGGGGAGTGGAGGATAAAAACTAGGATGAACAGGTTATGCAGGAACTGGGCCTGGCTAGTCTAGTGAAGAGAAGGACCAGGGGAGACAGGATAGCAATCTTCCAATAGTTGAAGGGCTGCCACAGAGAGGAGGAAGGGGTCAAGCTATTTCCCAAAGCACCCAAAGGCCAGACAAGGAATAATGGATGGAAACCGAATAAGGAGAGATTCAACCTGGAAATAAGGAAAAATTTTCTGACAGTGAAAGCAATCAACCCATGGAAGAGAAGTTGCCTTCAGAAGTTATGGGAGCTTCATCTCTGGAGGCTTTCAAGAAGAGGCTGGAGTGCCTCTGTCAAAAATGGTGTAGGGTCTCCTGCTTGGGCAGGGGGTTGGACTAGATGATCCACATGGTCCTTTCCAACTCTATTAATCTGTTAATCTCTCCTGTGGTTCCCTTCCTTCATACTACAAACATACCAGAATTCTCCAGACTCTTAGAGCATGGGTGAGGAGGCCATCCCTTTGAGGTTTAGATAGCTCAAGGGAAGAGGGGGGAAATGTCCCTTTTACTATTATGAGTTTTCCTTTCCTTTGAGAATTTGCACACTTGAAATCTTTTTTCCAGACACTTCGCAGCATGTGATGCAACAGAAGGAACCTACTTTATAGAACCCATCTTTAATATTTCATATCAATGTATCCTGGGAGGATTTAGAATCTTCTGGGGGAAAAGGGAAAAAAAAAAAACCACCTAACCCTCAGAGCCTTGCAGATTTCCAAAGACATGTATTAATTCGTTTATGTAAAGATGGTATTTACAAGCACTGTCAAAATAAGCAGCTGAGCTAGGTTTTTAAAAAATATATTTTGGGGGGTTTCTTTTGTTTTGTTTTTTTCATTTTCAGCATGGAAATGCCACAATATACACATGAACTCTGGAGATTTCCCTCCCTCTCTTTTACAGAATCGCGTTGTAAGAACAGGTATCATCCTTCTTCTGGGAACAAACTAATTAGTAACAATAACTCTGGCTAGGAGCATACCTACAAGCTGTTTTCACTCCTGTCAATACCAAAGAAAACAACAGTTTCAAATGCTTAATATAAGTGGGATTTAGAACTTCTCTCTCTCTCTCTCTCTCTCTCTCTCTCTATCTATCTATCTATCTATCTATCTATCTATCTATCTCTATCTCTATCTCTATCTCTATCTCTATTTCTATCTCCTGCAGGAAGGCTCTTTTGCTAATTCAGTAGCTCCCAGACAGGATATTTGTATGGGAAAGACTTCACTGAGAAAAGTTCTTCCTGGTGTGCAAATTTGCAACTACATCAATAGAGAAGTCCAACTGTTGCACATAAAGGATTGGGGATAGATTGGACCAAATCATTTTCATGTCCAAGAATCCTGGTCTTCTGAAGTGCAGGGAGATGAGAAAGTGTCCCACCAATTTTCATGACAAAAAACAAACAAACTTCATTGGGCTTCTTTCCTCTTTTAATAATGGTCTAGCTAGCTGGTTGGAGTTGTCCTATTTCAGAATAAGAATTGGCGCCTGGATATGTGATGTTCTTATCTCCCCATCCTTCTTCCCTATTTTAAATTATAAGCTTGCAAAAAGAAAAAGGAAAAGCACCATTATACTTTCATCGGAATGAGTAATTCATTTTTGCTTTTTAGCTAATTATCTCGATCTCAATTGAAGAACCCCCTCCAAACAAGGTTTGAAGGTAAATCATTCTTTCTTTGCTATTCCAATTCCAACTGTTAGCGGCCTACAGTTTTATTTCCTTTTAATTTCTTTAAACTGTGCTCAAAGCCATCAAAGCTCATTGTCATCTCTCCATCTTCTGGTGGCAAGAGAAGCCATTAAATTATGGCCCTGCATGTTGAGACTCCTGCGTCTACCGCCAATCAATAGTAAGATGGGAAGACAAATGCTTCTTTCTTTCTTGTTCTAAGTATCAAGAACAATAGACCTTCAACAAAGGACCCGATAATAAGATCAATGGCAATGTTGGCTAGAGAATTCTGGGGACTGAAGGACAGACAAATTGGGAAGAGCTTTGTGTTGGTGGATAAGATCAACTGGGAAGTGAAGCTGAAGTGAAACATATAATTACAACTAAAGGTACATTAAAAGGTCCCTATTTATCCTGATGTCCTTCTGGCATGTTGAGATTACAGTCCTTTGAATTTCTAGCCAGCTCTGATTTGAATGCTGGGAATGTAATCCAAATCATTTGCAGGTCACCAGGTAGAGAGATTATTTCTGTAACTCATCAAAGCTCATGGAACATTGGTTGAAAGGTTTTTAACATGGGGAGGGAAATAACATTTGTAAGTCAGGGGCTGCAATTAGCATTTGGTGGAAAATCCAGAGTGAATGCTCTATAACACAAAATGAGCTGGAATGTGTCACTCATGTGATTTATTTTTAAAAATATTATTTCCCCTCCAGATATTTCTGAGTAATAATTTTTGGGAGCACTCTTTTCTTATTTAACTCTGTTTATTGATAGGGTTATGTGTGTGTTGGCTTCAAAATTAGAAAAATCGTGCTGATGATTTTTGGCAATTAGATCGTTTAAATGTGGTAATTCAGGGAGACAGAGTTCTTGGCAATGTTTAAAAAAAAATAAGGGAAGGAAGATATGAAGCCCTAGGAATGAGCATCTGACATTTCATCTAAAGAGGAATGTCCAAGACTGGATGGTTTTCACTCCAGGCAAACTGTGGCTGGAACTCTAGTTCTTAATTCTCTCTTATCCAAATTCCAAAATAAAAAAAACCCCTGGGATTCTGAGCTTCTTTCAGCTGTTGAGATGCTTTTTCGGTTTTTCCTGGAGGTTCTCATATTCATACTTTTAGATGAGTCTAAGTTTTCCTGGTATCGCCTGTTCCACTTCCATAACACCTTTTAAAGATAGTCTCTCTCTATAGAGGCAGACTGTCATGCCGGTCGGAATCTGACTCGGAGGAGGAAGCCAAACAGCTGACAGGGAGTGGGAGTATGGCTCCGTTGGCTGGGGAAGAAACTGGGGAAGGGCAAAGTCCAGCTGGGCAGAGCAGGGAAGAGGTAAAGCAAGGGAGAGGGAATTCAGAGGAAGACCCAGTCCCACCCCCTCTTCATCCTAGGGCATGCTGGGAGGAATGGAGAAGAGAGCAATGTGGGTCGTGTGGCTTACGGGGGAGGAAAGGGCCCTGATTCCTTTCATGAGCCACAGCTGGGAAGAGAGTTTAAAAGAGATGCATGCTGAGTGTGGCAGCTGCTGGGAGCAAACGTGACTTTATCTTATATCGTTGTGGCTTATCTGTGTTCTTGGTGTCTTCCCAACTGTGTGAGTTTTGCCGTGCTTTCAAGTTTGAAATTCCTGCTCCTGGCCTGCCAAGTTAATTACTTCAGTTTGGTTTGTTTGGACTTTAAGTTACAGTTTGTGTGTACCTTGTTTTGGACTGAATTTTCTACAGTCAAAGGCTATTCCTGGGAGAATTTTCTCCAGCCGAAGGTAACCTCGACATTGGGGGCAAAGTTGGAGAGAATAAAAGGACACTTATTGCTTATTTGACTGTGTTGCCTTTGTGCCACGCCCCAGGTCATCTCACAGACATTTGAAAATTAACTTTCTGCTCCATTGTTCAAAAATATTCTTCAATGCATCCAATGTTAAAGTATGTTTGCTTTGTTATGCATTAGTAAATCAAATTTAAATCTATCCTTCATTGTAATCTTTAGTTCCTTCTGGTTCCCTCTAAGAGTCCAACCTTCAAAGTCTCATCCTATCATGTTTTTTTTTTAAAAAAAGAATTCAAAACAAAAGCATTTTCCCACAGGAAGGATTCTTATACTTAATTCCAAACTCTTATTTGAACTCAGTTTGGACTTTTAATCCAATTGTAATTTCCCCAGATCAAAGTTCTAATGTCCCTTTTTGCTGTTTCTTAAAAAAAAAAAAAAAAAAAACAAGTCCGTAAACTTCTTTCATTAAGAGTTTGAAGCAGGGATGGGCTTCAAAAATTTTAGCAACGGGTTCTCTGCCCAGTTGCTGGGTGGGCATGGCCATGGTGGGTGTGGCCTAGTCACCTTCCTACACTATGGCAGTTTTTGCCCTCCCCAGGCTCTGGAGGTTCCTCAAGGCTCCGGGAGGGCGAAAACGGGCTCCCTGGGCTCCGGAGCCTCTCTGGAAGCTGGAAATGGGCCCATTTCTGGCCTTCCCAAACTTCCAGGAGGCCTGTTTTTCACCTTCCCTGAGCCTTTGCACGTGCCCTGCACTTAGCTGCATCCAAAATGGATCACATGGGGATTCCTGGGCGGTGTGGAGTGGGGTGGGGTGGGCAGGGCCAGCCAGGAGGGGGATTGGGGGTTTTCTGAACTGCACAGAATTTTAGCTAGGGGCTCTCCTGAACCCCTGCAAACCCCTCCAGCAGCCCATCCCTGGTTTGAAGGAAACTCAACTTATACAGTAAGACTTGTCCACACAATGGTTCCTAATAGCTGAAAAGCAATTAACCAGCAATTTCCAAAAATGATTGGAAAAGGAAGCCTAAGAGTTCAGTGTCCTTTTAAAGGCACCAAGCATGGTTTGAGCAAGGCGGACATTTTCTCATCTCCCAGTGAGCTCTAAACGCATTGGTGACTATTGTCTTGCAGTCTTCTCATAAGGAGCAGCTGCCCGAAATACTCGAAGGTGATCTCAAGTCCTCTCATTGTCAGGAGAGGAATTACAAAGAGTCTGCCTACTCACTTGCTGTAATGATGAGGCAGTCGAGGTGTTTGATCATGATCAAAGGAATCATGATGAACTTTATTGGAGTCTAGTCTTGCATTTATACACATTTTTAGTAATCCTCCAACCTTGGTTAACTTTGGTTTCTGCTTAACTTTCGTTACCGTTTTACACAATTAATTATTTCTAGTTAAAGTCTAACATATGTTTACTTCCTCTCTCTAATCCTCCTTTAACTTAGTGACTTTGTTTGCCTGAGTTGTATTTGCTTTGTAAACATTCATTACCTATGGTTTGCCATCCAAGATAAGAATATTACTGCAATTACAACTCTACACTCACTGTCTTTTCATTCCATCATGATCAGTGGTGGGATTCAAACTTTTTTACTACCAGTTCTGTGAGCTTGGCTTTGTGGGCATGGCAGGGGAAGAACCCTGTAAAATCCCCATTCCCTGCTGAATACCACCTCTGATTCACAGCTCTTCTTTTACCAGAGCTGACCTTGATTCGCCTTTGTTCTCCAGAAGTTTGTTTCATAATTATAGAGCAGGTTCACACATAGTCTTTGCCATCTCAGAAATACATTTTTCACATGCGTGTGCAAACACTCAAGCGCACATATCAGAAAAGGCCCCCACATTCCCAAATCTACTTACTGCCCATTGATTTTTAGTCAAGTCACTGCAGGAAAACAGGCACCGCACTGTAGGGCAGATTCAGCTACCTTGGAAACAGTTTTATCCAGCCACTTTTCAATCAATGTCTGACAAGGTCTTTGGAAGTAAGAGGTGGAGGTGTAAATAATGGAACCCTCAGGGGTTCTGGCCTTCTTAGCAGAAACAAGAAGTCATGTTTATTGCCCAAACCTGAGGCTTGAAACGTGAAGGAGAGACAGATTAATAAGAGGTGCCATGCAGATAAACTCCGTCTCACTTCCTCCACCCCTCCACAGCTCTCTTTTCAATTTGGTGAAAATCGATTTGATTCTGGCATTATTTTTGAAGGAGAAAATAAATTTGGTGACATGTTCATGGGTGAAGCATCTGTGACCTTGCACTTATTTTAGGGGCAAAGGGGCAAGGGTGTATGTCATGCTTTTCATTGTGCAATCATCTCTTTAGGATCTGCTACTTCTCTGATTTCGTTCACCTTTTATTAAACCCTAAGGAAGCTTCCTCCTCCTCCTCCTCCTCCTCCTCCTCCTCCAGTTCGGGAATGAGAATCTACAGGGAGCCTCTGGAGTAGAATTGGTAGTTACTTTGGACTCTTCTTTACAGAAAAACTGTTGCAGAATTAAGAACACCATGGAAGTTTTCATCAGAGTGTAACAATTATAGAGGATAATAGTAATACCACTTAGATTTATATACTGCTTCGCAGTGTTTTACAGCCCTCTCTAAGGGGTTTACAAATTCAGCATCTTATCCCCAACAGTCTGGGTCCTCATTTTATCAACATCGGATGGATGGAAGGCTGAGTCAACCTTGAGCCTGGTAAGAATTGAACCCCTGGCAGTCAGCAGAATTAGCTATTATTATTTTATCCTTATGTCCATAAGTATTGTAAGGAATTTTGAACTGCACAGGGGAAGAAGCAGGCAAACTGAAACTGCTGATGACTTTAGAAGAAAGAGATGGATAATGGAAATCAAGTTGTTTGTATAAATGGTCATGGTTTATATTACAACATTCTAATGTCGCATGAAAGGGTGGGCGTGGAGCTTCATAGAAATGTGGAATTTGGATCAGCCCATAGTAAGGTTATATGTAATCAATATCCATGTTGAAATCAGGACTCTTTTGTGTTCCTTTGTTAGAGAGCCCAGTGATGATTATAGTTGTGTATGCCAATAAAAGGTACTTTATTCCATTTATCTCAAAAACTTTGGTTCCTTACTTAAGTGGACAATTTTCCACAGAAAAACACAATGTATGCACAGAATAGCAATCTGTTGGATGAACCTAGAGATATGAAAAGATACAAATATGGAAGACTTTCTCTTGTTCTCAGACTGCTTTAGAATTTCTTCTGGGTTGCTCTTGGTGGTGTTTAGAAGTTTCTCACTTTAGGATGGCATCAGGTGCTAGTTTGGTTTTTAGCTCTTCATCACTGGGCTACTTTTACTTACGGAATGAAAGCATCTTTTGTTTTGGAATCTGATTAAGGTCTGGGAAGGTGCAAAGCAGTGGAGATAATTTAGGATTTTTTCCTATAAAAGAGAAGGCACAACCCAACAACTCCTTAGTCGATGACCTAAAAGAAATAAACCTGAATTATATGACTGCTGTCAGTTTTGGCAGTTTGAATCTCACCAGGCTCAAGGTTGACACAGCCTTCCATCCAAGAAGAAACCAGCATGGCTACACAAAGATCTCTTTGGCAAACTGAAAGAAAAAAAGGACAAGTACAAAAAATGGAAAGAAGGACATACAACTAAGGCAGAATATCAGCAGATAGCCAGAATCTGCAAAGACGAAGTCTGGATAGCAAAGGCTCAGAATGAACAAAGACTTGCAACAAAAGTCAAATATAATAAAAAAAAGTTTCTTCCAACATATAAATAACAAGAAAAAAAATCAAGGAAACAGTCGGTCCACTAAAGAGAGAAGATGGCAAGGAAGTAACAGGCAACAGAGAGAAAGCAGAACTGTTTAACTCATTCTTTCCATCTGTCTTCACACAAAAAGAAACTATAGCTCAACCCACCAAAAACATAACTGTAAAAGACAGACCAGAAATCAAAGTTAAAATAAGCAAAAAAATAGTAAGAGAACACCTGTCTGATCTTGATGAAAACAAATTACCGGGTCCTGATGGATTACATCCCAGAGTTTTAAAGGAGCTGGCAGAGGTCATCTCAGAACCACTGTACCATATCTTTCAAAAATCCTACCAGAGGATTGGAATAGAGCTGATGTGGTTCCCATCTTCAAAAAAAGGAAAAGAAAAAAAACAGACCCAGGAAACTATAGACCAATCAGCCTAACATCAATACCCGGGAAGATACTGGAAAAGATAATAAAAAAACAGATCTGCCAACATCTAAAAACAAGTAAAGTAATAACTAGCAGTCAGCATGGGTTTGTTAAAAACAGATCATGCCAAACCAATCTTATTTCATTCTTCAACACAGTGACTAAATTAGTAGACCAGCAAAATACTGTGGATTTAATATATTTAGATTTCAGCAAGGCATTCGATAAAGTAGACCACAACCTACTTCTTAGTAAGCTAGAAAAAGGTAGAATAGATAGCACCACCCCTAGATGGATTCTCAACTGGCTGGCAAACCGTACTCAATGAGTAGTCCTTAATGGGTCTAAGTCTACATGGAGGGAAGTAAGTAGTGGAGTACCACAAGGTTCCGTCTTAGGCCCAGTACTCTTCAATATCTTCATTAATGACTTAGATGAGGGGAATAGAAGGGGAACTTACTAAATTTGCAGATGATACTAAGCTGGCAGGAATAGCTAACACCCAAGAAGATAGGCTCAAGATCCAGATGGATCTTGACAGACTAGAACACTGGGCCATATCTAATAAAACGAAATTCAGTGTAGAGAAAAGTAAATTCCTTCACCTAGGCAAGAAAAACCAAAAGTACACATATAGACTGGGTGAAACCAGGTTCAATAGCAGTAACTGTGAGAGGGATCTTGGAGTCCTAGTGGACAACCAGCTAAATATGAGCCAGCAGTGTGCAGCAGCAGACAAAAAAGCTAATGCAATCCTAAGTTGTATTAACAGAGGGATACAGTCAAGATCAAGGGAAGTACTAATGCCACTCTACAAAGCCTTAGTAAGACCACACCTAGACTACTGCATCCAGTTTTGGTCACCATATTATAAAAAAGATGTTGAGACTCTAGAAAAAGTACAGAGAAGAGCAACCAGGATGATTAGGGGGCTGGAGGCTAAAACATACAATGAACAGTTGCAGGAAGTGGGCTTGGCTAGTCTAGTAAAGAGAAGGACCAGGGGAGACATGATAGCGGTCTTCTAATATTTGAGGGACTGCCACAGGGAGGAAGGGGTCAAGCTATTTTCTAAAGCTCCTGTAGACCAGACAAGGAATAATGGATGGAAACTGATCAAGAGGAGATTTAACCTGGAAACAAGGAGAAACTTTCTGACAGTGAGAACAATCAACCAATGGAACAGTTTGCCCTCAGAAGTTGTGGGAGCACCATCACTTGAGACTTTCAAGAAGAGATTGGACTGCCATTTGTCAGAAATGGTGTAGGGTCTCCCGCTTGGGCAGGGGGTTGGACTGGATGACCTACAGGGCCCCTTCCAACTCTGATTATCTGTATCTACCTTCTGAGGTTGGTAAAATGGGGACCCAGATTGTTGGGGGCAAGAGACTGACCCTGTAAACTGCTTAGAGAGGGCTGTAAAGCACTGTGAAGTGATGTATAAGTCTAAGTGCTATTGCTATTACCATCCTGAAACATTCACTTGTAATTTTGATTTCTGCAGAATTTCCCTCCTGAAAACAATTTATTCTCCCTCAAATTGAAGGAGAAGAGCTGGGAACAAAACTAAACAACCAGCAGAAGGCAAGCATGAGTATGAAGAGAGGATTTTCTTTCTGACCTTTTGCTGCTTGTCTGACTCAAAGGATTTGACTGAATAGCACCAATTATCTGCAATTCTGTTTTATGAGGAGGAAACGATTGCCACACGGCAAGGCTGTTGCAGTGACGCTATCCATGCAATGCATTGCCGAGAAGAACAGGAAGAAGCTAGCATGAGGTAACCGTAATAAAGTAATGATTCACAAATTGTGACACAAGGTGCCACAATAACCATTAAAGGTAGTTTATTGAAATGAGTTTTACCACAGGAGGTCTCAAAGCTGGATATAATTTAACTTAAGTTAAAGGGCTGAGGATTTTTATATTTTTTTAGTTTCCTTTTTAGTTTTCTTCCTTTATTATTTTGATTTCCAGGCCACTCAATTCCCATAGTATAGCAACAGAGTAACAACAATACAATCCAATTTTTTTAAAAAAACAACCCATAGCAATAGACATATGATAGATCTGGTCACCGCAATGTGTCCCATACTCAGTAAGGGGCAGGTCAATTGTTTTATTCCTGCCATTAACCATCAAAATGAAACAAATAAAATAAAACTCATGTACTGCAGCAATATAAATAAAACTGTAAGTTAATGCTTAAGATTTTAGGGAGGAAAAGTGAATATAGCAAAGTATGAAACCATTTATAGAAGGCAATTAAATACGGCGTTCCAATTGCCCTAATGCAGAGCCTGGAAATAAAGCTCTAGTCAAAGTCTCTAGAACACCATCAGCCACATGGACCTCAGGAGAAACCTCATTCCAGAGGGCAAAAGAGAAGGCATGCTTTCTAGACTCTTGGGAGATGGCACTGATCAATCAAGGAACCCAGAGTTCCTCGACTCTGTTGGATTGAACCAGATGGGCCAACACCTTGAGATGTGCAGTCCTTCATGGGGTCTATGACTCCTCGCTGCGGCCAATTGGCCATGGTCCACTCACCATGGCCAACTCTAAAACACATAAAGAATGGTTGCTGGAACTGGGTATGTCTAGTTTAATGAAAAGGAGGACTAGGAGTGACACGATAGCAATGTTCCAAAATCTCAGGGGCTGCCCCAAAGAAGAAGGAGTCAAGCTCTTCTCCAAAGCACCTGAGGGCAGGACAAGAAGCAACAGGTGGAAACTAACCAAGGAGAGAAGCAACTTAGAACTAAGGAGAGATTTCCTGCCAGAACAATTAATCCGTGGAACAATATGCCTCCAGAAGTTGTGAATTCTTCAACACTGGAAGAAGAAATTGGATAATCATTTGTCTGAAATGGTATATGGTTTCCAGTGTCCTGCCTAAGCAGGGGGTTGGACTAGAAGACCTCCAAGGTTCCTTCCAACTCCTATTCTATTCTGTTCTATTCTATTCTCCTCTAGTATTAACTTGCTATGGGATAACTTGCTGCAGGACAAGAGGTGCACTAACATTGAAGAAATAGTCAAATGGAATCATTAAAGAAAGGATGCCAAATGACAAAAATTAAAATGCAATTTTAATTATTTAAAATAATTAATTTGAATTGTTGAATTGTTCCACAGTGAGTTGTCCTGAGGCAAGTTGGCCATGGCGAGTTCTCCTGCAGTGAGTTGACCATGAAGAGTTGTCCACGGCCAATTGACCATGGCGAGTTGACTATGGCAAGTTGGCCATGGCAAGTAGGCTGTGGCGAGTTGTCCCATTCTGCCCTCAGGTAGCCATGTCCTTTGCCATATAGCACTTGGTAGATAATAGCCAGCACCTTCATATCCAGAAGCAAACTGGCATGTGATGCACCCACAATGTGAGGTGTCTCATGAACATACCAAGGCATGTCCATTACTGCCCAGACAGCATTCTGGACCGGTTAAAATTTCCAAGTACTTTTCAAGGGCAACCCCATGTAGAGTGTGTGGCAGTTGTAGAGGTGATTTATTTTTTGTCCTGATGCTTTCATCTGCAATCAGTTCTTTTTAAGTGTTGTACAACATGTTCCCATGTGCAGAAACAGTGTCAGTTTAGATAAATGCATGAATACATAAGCACAGCTTTCAGGATAATCATATTCATAATTGGAAGCTCTTGAAGTAGGACAAGGAGGAGAAAATGTGGGGAAGAGCTGCAGCTGGGTAAGAGCAAGTGCTTTGAAAGCAAAGAGTTCCCTATTTGATTTGTTCCATCTCTAGAAATTCTGGGGAAGGTGCGTTTTTGTGGATGGAGACTGTCTATTTCCTCTGGCACCAAAGTGAGTGTGGATATTCAGCTCATCTGCAGTCCAATTCAAAGCATTGAATAGATTCAGAATATCAAAGCCGTCTGATTTGAAGTGATGCTTGTAGTTGGAGAACGGAGTTGCTCTATTTGACATTTCTAGTCAAAGAAAGAATGCTTGTCCAGCTGCTTAGCTCCAGAGGTGGTTTGTGAATGTGTGCACATGCAAAGAATCCTGTTGTTGTTGTTGCTGCTGCTGTTGTTGTTGTTGTTGCTGCTGTTGTTGTTGTTGTTGTGTGGGCTGAAGCAACACAGCCACTCCAATTGGTTGCTTCAGCCTGGAGCACTGCTTGAATTCAGCTCTTTGCTGTGAACAAAGAGATGAAAAAAAACCCTTGGAGTGTGAGAAAGCAAAGGAAGTGTTTCAGAACACGATGAACAAAGAACAGTTTCATGTTCCAGCTTTGTTCTTCAAAAAAAGCACTAGTCCTAAAGTTAAGGAATCTGAGAGGAAGAGGTTCAAACAACTTATAGAGATTCCAACTTATAATGCTTTGACTAATCAATATTTTAAACTGGGAAACTGAGCGTTGCACACCAAGCTATTCCAAATGTGTTTTTTTTTCAAAAAGCAACTGGGCTTCGTTGATGGTTTCTTTGAAAACATTTCACTTCTCATCCAAGAGGCTTCCTTAATTCTAACCGACTGGTGGGGAATTCCAGTTGTTTTTTTTGGGGGGGGGGGGGCCACATTAGGGACAACCATTAATTGGATGATTGAGAATCTCCATAGACAAAGTATAAAATAAAAAGAAATAAGGACTTTAAGAAATATACTACCATATATAGGTTAAAGAACAGGAAATCATAGAGTTTTTATTCCTCTCTCATTTTGATTAAGCCAAATAAATGATTTATTTATAAAGTTATACGGTTGTAATCCAGGAATAAGAATAGATTAATATGTAATATATATTATTAACATAGGTATTTTACAAGGGATAGAAAGTAACCACCACTTAATAATCTAAATGGAATATTTAAATCACTATCAAATTGTAATAGAGGATAATATGATTGGTTGCACTATAGAATTCGTTGTGATGTTTATTTGTACAGTTTTGTATTTTTTACCTTTGTATTTTATATTTCAATTTTTTGTATTTAATTTAAAAAATTAAAAATTTAAAAAAGAGAGAATCTCCATATATATATAGACCAAAATAAATCCAAAGCACCAGGGAATTCTTGGAAACTTGGCATTCAGTCAAGGCAGTCATCAATAGACATGTGGGGTTAAACCACATTTGCACACCGTTCAAAAGAGACCAAAAGCTAAGAAGGAAACAAAAAGACCAGAACACAGCAGCCTGATCAGCAGGGATTAACACCAGAAAACAATCAAACAGAAAAATAACACCCCAATCAAGGAACAACGAAGGAGAAAAATCACATCACCAACAACACTGGAAGACAAACCACTCTACGTAAACAGGGAGCAAATCCCACACTCATTGGCAGTGATGATGTTACCTAGTTGGCAAGCAAACAACGAAGCTCTGTGAGCATCAAGCACTCCACATATCTGTTCAGTAGCACTACTACAACATTGTTGTGTTTCTGGATCCCTAGCTGCCCAAAACAAAACAAATGTTGCAAAAAAAGGATTGCTTGTTCCTGCTCTGTAAATTTCTATATTTTAATTTGCCTATAGAGGACTCACCAGCTGCACAACAAATTTGTTTCTGTGAACTTTTGTAGCTTAGTTTATTGCTCTGACTTCGTATGTTTTAAGATCTCTTTGCTGTCTTTGTTTTTGCTAAGTTCTTAGGGTCATGTTTTTCCTTGTACTCTCCTTGGCTGGAACATCGTCTGTTTGAATCATTCTCAAATGCTGTCCTTTCCTTTTTGCTTTAACATTTACAATTGACTCCAAGGCTAAACATCTTACACAGCTCTCTAGGTGTCCATCAAATCATATATGTAAAGTTTCGATGAGTGGTTTTTAAGTTTTTGGCTTTTTTGTTTTGTTTTGTTTTAAATGTGTGTATTTATTTTTTTCTGCCTTTTAACAAGAGGGCACATTGAAAAATGGGTTGGTGGAAGATGGTGGATTTTGACGATCCAGCTTCATATTTATAATTAGAACTTGCACTTTTTCCCCCATCTAACTTTGATGACATTCTGAGAGACTTAAACGCTTGCAAGAATGTCATCTGCAGAGGGTTTATTCTGAGAAAATTAGACTGTATTCAAATATAACAAGCAGAACTCAACATTTATAGAACAAAAGATCATCACCCTTGTGATAACAATTTTGATTTTATAGGCTACCAATTCAAGAGCATCTTTAAACTGGTCTCTTGTGAACATACGTAAACAAAATGTTATATTTTAGTAGATAATTTTTCATTGATTTGCCTCAAGCAAAATAATACACTCAGCTAAAGGGATGATGGAAAAGTAATTTAAGCTAGAAAATATATAGGCTGCTCTTGCACTGTCTTTAAAAAAAATGACCTTAACATATTACTGGAATTGTTGGAGACTAGCATTTTCCTTAACTGTATTACAATGACAATACTATTGATGTTCTACTATCTTCTTTATACTCAGAGAGCTGCAAGGCATCTCTGTTGTGGGTGGATGGGCTACAATGCTTGCACATTGGGCAGGAAATATAAAATATGTAAGATATATAGATGGAATTAAATGGTTGGAAGAAAGCTTGACAGTCATTAATCCATTCCATTACTCAGGGAATCCAAAATGCAAGCTTTAACAACATCATCCACCTTTATCTGGAGCCATCATTGAAAAGATTCCACAACAGTTGTGTTGTCAAATAGCTTTGTCCATTAGGAAGTTCTGAAACATTTCACTGAACTCTTAAATTTCTTTGATTTCACTTCATTATTTTTATCCTGGAAAAACTGAGGACAACTTTGTTCTCATTTCTGTGTGCCAGTCTGAAGTTGCTTGAAGTATATAACCTCATTGTTATTCCATCGTTTTATCTTATTTAGGGTAAACATAGTTACCTTTCCCCATAAATAATTTCCCCAAATTCTTCTTCATTCTGTAGATGCTTCCTGTAGTCAGTGTCTGGGAACTAGACCATGTCCTGCTGTAGATTTCAATTACTTACTCAAAAATGGTTAGGGAGATTAGCAATTTACTTGAGGCTTGAAGAGATAACAGCAAATAAGGAAAGGGATGTAATCAAAAAAATGGTATGACTGAGTGGGTTTGCTTTCAATAGGAGCATGCAGAAAAATAGCCAACATTCTATCCAAAGTTCCAAGAGCCAAGACAGGTTTGTCATCCAGTTCAAAGGTCAGAGATTCATCCACTAGAATATCACACAAGAGCCAGAGATCAGATAGTCATCTCTGATGAAGGAAATGGACCAGAGCTATCTCTTAAACCGGGCTGCAGCCAGTCACCTTTCATTGCAACGATCTCTCCCTCTCTCTTTAGCAAGAACCCTCACTGGTCGTTGTTGTTCTGCTCTCCACTCTAACTTGCTGGATGCAAAGGCTGGCAGGCCTGATAGCAACATCATCTGACTGCTCCAGGTGTTCAAGTAGCACCTGTGTTTGCTCAGCCTCAAGTAATTCTCGTCTGCTGATTGGTCGATATTCCACAGATTCAGCAGGAGTAGCTTCATCATAGTCAGAAACTCAATCCGTGGCCATGACAAATAATTCCTTGACAACAGTGGTGCGATTCAAAAATTTTTTTTACTACCAGTTCTATGGGTGTAGCTTGGTGGGCGTGGCAGGGGAAGGATACTGCAAAATCCCCCTTCCCTCCCCACCCCACTAACCTGCTTTCCAGCTCCGTTCTCCTGTGCAGGGCAACTAAAGAAGACCCAGCCAATCAGCTGGGACTCAATGGGAGGTGGAGAATAGATGGGGGCGGGGCCAGTCAGAGGTGGGATTGGCCGGTTCTCCGAACTACTCAAAATTTCCGCTACCGGTTCTCCAGAACCGGTCAGAACCTGCTGAATATCACCTCTGCTTGACAAAATACACCAAGGATACTGTATTTCATAGAAGAAATCCTACCAGTTCCACACTTGACTGACCTGATCTAAGACCAGCTAATACGAGTGGGAGAAGTTAAAATGTTGACATCTTGATTTATTCTCCCCATCCCATTTCTATCATTGTAAGAATCAACTGAGGTGGTCATGGAGAAACTAAATAGAAGTATTTAGCAATGTGCTCCAAAATATTCATTAAGTCTAGGAAATAGGGTGAGGGTTAAGAAGAGATTCATGGAACATAGAATAACAGAGTTGGAAAGGACCTTGGAGGTCATCTAGTCCAACCCTCTGTTCAAGCAGGAAATCTTACATTATGTCAGACAAGTGACTGTTGAGTCTCTTCTTGAAAGCCTCCAATGATGGAGCACGGACAGCTTCTGGAGGAAAGCCATTCCACTGGTTGATTGTTCTCTCCATTATAAAATTTCTCCATAGTTCCGTGTTGTTTATCTCCTTGCTTTGTTTACGTCTGCCTTCTGGTGCTCTGGGACATAGTCTGACCCTCTCATCTTTATGGCAGCCCCTCAAATATTGGAATACTCAAATTTATTTATATATATAAGCCTACAAACTTGAAATTTGACACGTAGGTTCTTCTTGGCTTCTAGGTGCTCACTAAGACAGGATTTTTCAAAATGACCATCAGAACATTTAGAGTATTCCCTATATTATTATTATTATTAACATGCTCTGATGCTAAGGAGTTCTACTCCCCCTCCCCACCTGAAAAGACGTCTCTTCCAAATGCAAAACACAAGCAGAAGAGAGGAGTTTCCGTTTCAGTTTCAGTCTCACAGCACCAAGCAGCTTTAGTATAGAACAGTTGAGCTAAGCCACACCCAGAATCCTTACTGTCTCCTTCTTGCTCACACAGCAAATACTGTTTCAGTTTCCAAACAGCCCTCAACTCTCCCATACACTGACAGGACACTAGCCAGATGAATACCGATGGATGCTGGTAGGCAGAGACAGAATTTTTTCCCCCTTATTTTCCTCTCCCCAAACTAAGCCTGACCACATAGTTTCGTAGCGAAGCACGGATATCAAGCTAGAATTGTGATATTTAGCCTGGCCTCTACCGGATTTCCTAAAGTATAAGAAAAAGGAAAGAGAAAAGGCAGACTTGTATAAGAACTATCCTATGGCCTGTCTCAATAATGTATTTCTAATCATTTTATGGCATCTGTTTCCTGATATGATCAACTTCAAAGGGACAACTATCTCTATAAGGTCAACATAACAGAAATAGTAAAATTACCAGCTTTTTTTTTGTGTCCCTCTGGTACAGTTTTGCATGTATTTATTTATTTTCTGCAGCCCACCCCCCAAAAAAATATTTAGTTTTTTTCAGTCCTCTTTCTTATGCTAATTTTGTTGCCTAAAATAATCCAGTCAAATTAATTAATAAATAGGTTTGCATTCACGATGATGATGGTGTTGATGAGGCAGACCAGGCAAAAGAGAATGAGTCAAAGGAGAACAATGTATGCTATTCTGATCAATTAACTGTAAATAATAAATAGTTTAATATGATCTGAATAATGTTTAGTTCTTTGTTAACGGGATAATCACTTTGAAGTTAAGAGTCGTATCAATAAACATTGACACATCGCTGCAGCAAAGCCAATGGTTATGAAACCAACTAATTAAAACCTAAATTAAAAGGTAATTTGCCAAGTGTTTTTATTCATGAAATGCAAATTTCTGCCTGGGAAACAATTGAGAGAAATGAGTCTTGATGGTTATTCCACCCACCCCCCCTCCATTTTTTTTTGCTGATGGAACTGAAGAAATAATGGCCTTCCTTTGTTCTTTGAGAAGTGACTTTCTGATTGGGGTAATAAGTTGACCTAAGAAACCAGATGGATTAGGCAGGACCTCAGTGCTGACAGATAATAGAAGAATCCCATGCTGGTTATTCTCTGTAGATTAAAATTTGAACCATTTGAGCAAACCATGCATTGAAACGGTTTCCTTCCACTCTGGTTTTGTATGTATTATAGCCAGCGAAAAGGAAACATAGGTTTTGAATGTGTTTGAGACAATAGGAATGAGAAAAAACAGTTCGATTTGGAGAGAAAATAACATTAACTCTATACTTATAGGAAATATCCAAATACATGTATTTACTGATAATAGGTACCATTGTGAATCTACTTTTAACCATACAACAAGCAGTTAAATAGAAGGGACTCCTGAGGCTCCATGGATGAGACTGATACTTGCAAAGATCCTGATTTCTTCTGTCCCGGTCTTATTGTTTTATCCTTCCCACGCTGCATTTTTAAAAACAATATGAAGCTGAGTTTGTTTTACTTTAAAAATGTTGACATAGATGGAAAAATTGTCTTTTTAGATGAACATTTATTACATTTAGATAAAGTTCCCACACTCCCACCAACACTGAAAGGGCAAGTCGCTTGTATGTAAACAGAGAGCAACGCCAATTCCCTTCTAACACTGACGATGTTACCTAGTTGGTAATGAAACGTCTGCCAAGCTCAGAGAGCACCAAGGACTCCACAGTTCAGCCCTACAAACATTCTCTTCTGCTGGGTATAATAATGATCACTGAAATGGGGTGTTCAAATAAGCTGATTAAAAACATCAACAGATAGATGCTGTGGTGTAGTTTTTTGCCCTCCCCAGGCTCCGGAGGCTTTCCTAGAGCCTCCAGGAGGGTGCAAATGGCCTCCCCTGGGCTCGGGGGGGGGGGTCTCTAGAAACCCATTTCCAGCCTCCCCAAACTTCTGGGACCCTCCCCCGAGCCTCTGCACGCACCCTGCACTTACCTGCATCCAAAACAGGCCACGTGGGGACTCCTGGGAGAGGAGGGGCAGAGTGGGCGGGGCCAGCCAGGAGTGGGATTTGGGGGTTCTCCAATCTGTGCAGAATCTTAACTAGGGGCTCTCCCGAACCGCTGCGAACCCCCAGCAGCCCATCCCTCGATGGGTGTGTTGGTGTACGTGTGTTTTCTTCCTCCCTTATCCTTTCTTTCTGCTCCTTGCTCTTGCCATTGTTGTGCCTTGGCCTCAATATTTTGTGACTAGATAAATCCATCAGTTAGAATTATCATATATACCTGGGGAAATATCCTATGCCACTGGCAAAGGGGTCAAAGTCTCTGCCCACCATTCCAAGAACCAGATTACCCCGCACACATGCATATTCAGAATAACCGGTCCAAGTCCAGGACATACGTGGTAGCTGTTATTATATGTTCAGCCTATTCTCTGTAATTGCATACCTGTATTAAGGATGGCATGAAGGGGATGCAGTGGCTCAGTGGCTAAGACACTTGTCAATCAGAAAGATCGGCAGTTCAGCGGTTCGAATCCCTAGCACCATGTAATGGAGTAAGTTCCTGTTACTTGTCCAGGCTTCTGCCAACCTAGCAATTCAAAAGCATGTAAAAATGAAAGAAGAAAAATAGGCACCACTTTGGTGGGAAGGTAACAGCGTTCCGTGCACCTTCAGTGTTTAGCCATGCTGGCCACATCTTCGGACAGCGCTGGCTCTTCACTTTGTAGTGGAGATGAGCATGTCCCCAAGAGCCAGAAAGGACTAGCATGTACGTGCAAGGGGAACCTTTACCTTTTATTAAGGATGGACTGAGATTCAATTCCTGCTTCCCTGGTTTTGGGGAGGAAAATATCACATCAAATCTTTCCACTGCAGCTAGCTTTTATGGCAGCAGCATTACAGAGGAATCAACGGCATCATTGGCGGAGGGAACTCAAGCTGTTTTTGAACCCGCTACATAACAACGGATCTCCTGAAGAATTAGGGTCTTTTATAATCCCAGGACAGCCAATCTGTTCGGCTGCTGATGCTTGGCCATCTGAGATCACCGGGGAGAGATTTCTTCGTGCCGAAAATGACTTAGAAAAGCATTTCATTGGCAAACACTTGTTAGCATGAGGTAGAATGGGACATGAATGGACGTTTGCTTGGCCCATCGTTAGCTGTCATTCATTTTCTCTGCACTAAAGAGCCAAGGATAGAGAGAAAAACCTTCTGGCTCATCACATCATGTGCATAAGGAGTTTCATTTAATTAGACTCTCCAAGGATTGGAGGCCAGTGACAGTCTTTCCAGACCTCCCTTTGCATATGTCACGCGCATATATGTGAAAAGTTGAGGATGGGTGAGCTTATTGGGATAAAGTTTGGGCACTTTTCTCAAGTGTCACATTCTCACATTCTTAAGAGGCAAATGCCAATTAGGAAAGAAAAGGGAGCTGGAAAAAATTGCATATGGTATCCCTGTGATCAACCATCAACAACGTGATTAATTGAGTTGTTGTGTGGCATAGATTTGCTTTCTTCTTTTATTTTGTCCTGTGGTGAAATGTTGTGTTACCATAACACTCAGTTAACATATGTTAATTTAGTACAAATGCTATTAGAGATGGTTTAAACTCACACATACACACACCCCAAATCTTTCTTAACTGTTGTAAAACAATAAAATCCCATTGTCTCCATTTAGAATATATACACATTGGAGATTTACCCACTAGTCAAGAATTGGATGTTCTTGGAAAGCTTAACATTTAGAGATGGAGGCTGAATTTTGGTGTGTTGGTGAAGCAGTGAAGACAGGGTGATTATACACAGTGATTAGAATTTCATTATGCCCCCCCCACATTTTTTTTCAAATGCTTGTCTTCTATTCATGTGTTTTTTCACCCAAATACGGCAAAGGACTTTGACAATTAGGAATCAAAATGCTACTTGGAATTTAGCCTGGAAATCAGAAACTCCAAAAACAACAGTTGAGAAATCTTGAAAGCCGCTGGTTGCAAGTCAAGGAGATAGGGGTTTTATTTATTTATTTGTATCAATAACACAAGGAAGCGAACATCTCTACCACAGCTTCCTCCTCCTGGTTTCCTCACCATGACAACAACCCTGTGAGCTATAGATATAGAACAATTGATCAGTGGAACAATTTGCCTCCAGAAGTTGTGAATGCTCCAACACTGGAAGGTTTTAAAAAGATGCTGGATAACCATTTGTCTGAAGTGGTGTAGGGTTTCCTGCCTGGGCAGGAGGTTTGACTAAAAGACCTCCAAGGTCCCTTCCAACTCTATTATTCTAAGTCAAGGGTCTTCAAACTTGGCAGGTTTAACACTTGTGGACTTCAACTCCCAGAATTCCTGACCAGAGAAGGACTTCTGGGAGCTGAAGTCCACAAATCTTAAAGCTGTCAATTTTGAAGACCCCTGCTCTAAGTTATTCTAAGTTCTAAGCTGGATCGGGATGAGAGAAAGGGACTGGCTCAAAGTTTCCTAGCTGGCTTTCATGGTTAAGGTGGGATTTGAACACATGGTTTCCTGCTTCCTAGCCTGGTTCCTTAACCACTAACCCAAACTGCCTCTCAAAATGTATTTATTTTGTCAAATTTATGTGGCCATCCATCTCACCTAAGGTGATTCTGGGCTCCATGCCATAAAAGCAACCATTTAAACTTATTATCAAAACCACTTAAAATTAAATTAACAATTCAATTAATTAAACATCAATAAGCACAAGATTGTGAGAGTTAAAATCAGAACACAAAATGCAGCCAGAATGTAGGCTTCCCGCTGCCAGGGGATCCCAGACCTGTTGAAATATCCATGAATGGTATATTTAATTCAATTCAAGCTGCTGCTCCCTGATTCTAGGAAAAGGGAAAGCTGGTTTTAAAAGATGATAAAAATGTGATGTTCCTATACCTCTCTATGTTCTGAAACATTTTTTTTCTGGGGAAAAAAATGCAGAACTTGAATGCAAGTTTCTATTATTTTAATACATGACTAGAGAGTGATCATACTAATTGCATTTCACTTTAATTCAATATAAATATAAATGAACAAGATATAGCTTTGGCCCTAGCCTTATCTTCCAGCTTTGTAAGTGCAGTCCCCAGCACACCACTTAAAGACAAATGGGAAAGAGTTGTACGTGTCTGTTTTAAAATATCTGGTGAGAACAATTGCAGTGTGCTTCATACAGTACTTGCTGGTGAGAGGAAAGTAAAGCAATAAGCTATATATTGTTTGTTGTTGAGGGACAATAAGATACAGGTGAAAAGAGGTATTCTTCAGAATTTGGGGGTGGAGGGTTTGATTCTGTTGCAGCAGACAATTAATTGAGAAAATCCAGGTATGGAACAAAATAAATTAAACTGGTGAAGGTTTGGATATTGGTAACTTTTAAAGGACTTTGATGGCTTGGTGTTATATATGTATGAACCTCCTGGGCACGGAAGAATTTGGTTCATTGTTGAGTTATAGGATGATGGAATGAATTAATTTATCAGGGAACTGGTTCTCCAGAATGGAGGGAGCTCTTCTCAAACCGAGTTCCAGTAAAGGTAGCTACTTTGGAAGGCAGATGTTGATATAACCAAAGATATTTCATTAGGTATGAAAGTGAGCCATGTCCGACAGCCAAGATTGAGCAGCATTATTCTCAAAGAAAAATTGCATTTATGTGAGATGGTGAATCTATGACCTGCTGTGGTTTGTGCAGCAGCCTTTGCAGATGGCAGTGGAATCGGACAGTGAGGATGAAAGGGAACCAGTCCGGGAGTCTAGAGAGGACTTGGATGAGGGTCCTGCATCTGATGCAGAGATGGAACCAGGACCATCTGGGAGTGGGTGCTGTCTCTGGCAGCAGCAAGGCAGAGGACCCAGGGGAGCCTGTTTCCAGTGTGCGTGTGCACAGAGCAGCTAGAAGGCAAGAGCAGCTGAAATGAAAGGGGCAACTCAGGAGTAAGGCTGGAGGTGATTGTCCCTCCCATAAGGTATAAAGGACAGGCAAAGGTGATGAAACTTTTGCAGGAAGCAAAGTCGTTCATTCGGTTCAGATTCATTCTTGAAGCTCGTTGTACTTCAGTTGGTTTTTGTTCTTCTTCATTTAACACTTCTGTTGTTGCCAGCACTCCACAGGAAAGAAATGTGGGTGCTTATCTCGAGGGATTGTTTGAGATTCATTACCAGCTGGGAATGAAGATAATTTCCAGCGTTGTAATAAACCAGGCTTGTTTTTAAAATAAGCCTGTGCATAATTACGGTCTTGGAAGCCTTGGTCAGAACATGACCATCCAAATAAAGAATACCAACTTTCACCTCTCAGTGTTAATTATGCGGTCAGGACATCTGTAAAATTTACTTCAGCAATATCTGAAAAGAGCCATAGGTTCTCCATCTCTGACATATGAATCTTATCTAGAGAACCATTAAAAATAGTAGAATTTCAATCTTCATGATAACAATTGAAACTAAGGACTAAGCCTGTGCATCTAATCATAGGACATTAATCTGGATTAACCAAACTGTGACCATGTAAGGACTGATCTGCATATACTGTTCTGGCCCATTCATCAGAACAAAAGACAGCAGATATGTGTGATCGGTGACAATATTTTAGAAATGGAAAATGGTTGAGTAATAACTGAGCTACAGATCTATGCCACAATATATACTAGTCAAGTTTTGCTTTTTGTTGAGCTATAAATCATATAAATGAAATATTGTGAATTTATCTTTTCAACTTCTTTTTCTACCGCTGCCTTCTTTTATCATTTTTCTTCAGAGCATATTATGGATTTCTTGGAGGACTCATACAGTAGCCAAGTGCAGTCTGAAATGAGAAAATAATATTGACTTTAACCCTGTCTCTTCCTTAGTTAACGCACTCACGTTTTAGCTACTCAATGTACTGTTCTGGCACAGATTGAATTCATACAACATGCTAACCTATGGACTGGTTAGACATGGCTTAAGGATTAAGCAACTATTAACAGGATAGACACAACAAGGAGATCAAAAGGAAAGAAGCCAAATGCTCCTTATGTGAGTTCAGGCCAGCCTGAGATGATTTCCAAATCAGAGTCAAGAAGTAACAATACTAGAAAAGATCCATTTGAGGCTATACCTCTAAACCTTGATATTGTATTGTACACACCTTACAAAGTGAACTATAAAGAATCCACAACTTCTTGAGAAACAATCTGATACTATACCCCAAAAGGCTATTAAAATCTATAATCTCATACTCAGTTAGCTGCTAAGGCTATATGTTCAACTCTAAAAAAATTTTCCACCTGACCTTTAAACTTAACACCTGCTATTTTAAACTCATCCAGGTTCTAAAATAACAGAGTTGGTTCCTGCCAACTTTGTTATTTCTAATTTTTTGAGTTGTCCAACACCCAAATATCTTGACGAGTCCTTATTTATAGTTACCTTGTGGTGGGCGGCCAATACATTTTATAAATGAATACAATATAAATAATTTTTAGGATTTCCCTAGGCTGGTGACATCCCTTATTATCAGAAAATGATAAAGTTAAACTTTCTTTTTTTAACATGTGAGTTAATTTCTAGAGTGTGAAAGTCAGCCATTTATATGGCCACTTTGAAAGCTTATGTGTCTGCCTATCATCCCCAATCCAATTTGCTCTACTCCAATATAGATTTTATAGTGTTCTAATTATAATTTTACAGGCAGCCTAGGAGACCGGATGCTGGCTACCATGGGAACACAGAATTTATGTTTGAGTCGAACATGTCAGTCCTTTCTGAAACTCAATATAATGCTGTATTGCATAAGAATAGGGATGAAAAGACGTTTGTTCAAACAAAATGGTCAGTAAACAAGAACAGAAGAATATAAGAAGAAACTTTTTACTAGATCAGGATTATTATATTTATTAACAGGACCATGCCAAAAGCTTAAAAATAAAGAACTAAAGAATCTAATTATAGCAGCAAAAACAGTCATTGTGCAACACTGGAAAACTTTAGATAATACAACTTCTGAGTTATGGATTAGTAAAGCCTTTTCAATAGGAAAAAAAACACAAATAAAGTTTTTTAAAAATGAGTTTTCAGAATCAGGAAATACAATTTGATCAAGCTTAATTGGATTTTATGAATTACCCTAATATATTATATTTTGGTGTACTTCTTTGATAAGTTTTCACATATATCATGTTAGATATATTTTTTATTTACATGGTAGTAGATTTTTTTTTGTATTTTTAATATTTTTTTTCTGTATGTATCCTGGAATTATGCAACTATCTTATATTACAATCAGTAAAATAAATAAACTATTACTTCTTTAAAAAAAATACTACATCAAGGTTCATTTAGATTCATTTAGTCAAGCATTCACTGTCACATAGTGGCTATCTGGTTTTAGAAAATTCTCATGCCTACTGTTGCTGCTTCTCAGAAACTTGCATTAAAGCCATTTCCATTTTGAATCCTTCTGTTTTGCACTTTTAATAATCTTACAACAAGGTCTGAGTTACAGAGAATGTGCTTAGAGAGGTATAAATGAGAATTATATACCCTGCATAGAGACAAAATGTACACTGTGCATAAATCTGCAATTTATTATGATAAGCACTGGGCAGAATGTTTTTGCAAATAATTTCCATATATGCATATGTATGTAGGCATGCTGTTGTATATAACTTTTGACTGTAAACTTCGAATTTGGAATTTCGGAAACAAAAATGACAAAATTACTCAATATTCAGGGTTGCTTGGAAGATTTATATCTAAGTGGAGACTAGAAAAGGACTCTCACTTTTGACCACTGGATATCAATGACTAATGTGTGTGTGAGATAGAAACTCAAAACCTATTACAATTTTGCACAGCTTCAATTGGCCTTGGAGTAGCACTGCCTCTTTAGATGTCGGATTTATTTCCACGCTTCTGGTCTGCGCATTAGCTCTTGATTTTTATTGTTACTTTTACTGGCAATTTCCCCCCTCTTTTCTTAGTTTGGGGCTATTCTTTCTCCTTTCAAAATTTATTCTCCCCACCCCACCCTCCAATTAATTGGAGTTTAAATCTTTGCAGTTTCTCCTTCCAGCTTCTGACAAATAATAATCACTATTTTTTTAAAAAAGATATTCATCCAAATTCCTTGGATATGTTCTAGTTCATCAGCACTACATTTCTAGAGGCAGCACTTAACGTTTTGGGGAAAGGGAGGAATTGCAGTAGGCAAACAATTATTAAGTGGCAGTTTTGTGCATTTTCCACCTCTAAACATCAGAAAATTCTGCCCTTTTTGGGAGTTGTGGTAGGAAAAATCCCTGTAGCTGCACACACTGATAATTAAAGAAAGTGGGCAAGTGTGTGTGTGTGTGTGTGTGTGTGTGTGTGTATGTGTGTGTATGTATGTGTGTGTGTGTGTGTGTGTGTATGTATATATATATATATATATATATATATATATATATATATATAACCTATATATTTCTATCTATCTATCTATCTATCTATCTATCTATCTATCTATCTATCTATCTATCTATCTATCATATCTGTTAAGTGAAGCCTTTGATTGCATTTGTGAACAATGTAACATCAGGCTAACTTGGTAGTGATCAATACATTTGTGTATCAACTAGTCACCAGTTGCTAGTTGTTCTTGGTCAATATCAATGAACTGCTGTTGAATATTGGCTCTCCTGAACAATTAGAGAGAATTAATTAGCTTTCCTTACCTAATTGGCTGGGGAGGGGAGGGAAATCAGAGCAGCATATATAAATATTTGTTTACTACAAATCTGTAGTGCTGGTTTTTGTGCGATCTATGAGCCTTGAGCTCATATAATTCATTTGATATTGAGTTTTATGGACTAGTCAGGCTCACTTCACTTCTGCATTGGACAGGGTATCATTGGACTCCATCTTTTCTTGTCTTTGATTTTAAAATATATGGGCTTCCCACTACTTTAGCTCTTTTTCCCACCGGACAGTTGGCAGTAACTGTCCTGCAGAAAATTCCAATTTTACATCATGTCTTTTCTACAGTGTTTTGAAAGACATTCTGCCATGATTCATGAGAAAGATGGAATATAAACACCAGACAAGGAATTCCAAACACTAGCAGGCTTCATTTGGTTATTCAGAAATTAGTTATAAAAATAATATACTTAAGCTGACCTTTAGGAGGAATGAAATTTGGGACAGACTGATCTGAACTGCATACAAAATAAAATAAGAAGAAACTAAGTATGCATCCTTGCTTTCAATCGACTGATGCAGAGGAATAGCTGGATGAAATTTAGAGTTTAGCAACTGTCCTTGGTCCTGAAATAATGAGATTATATTATCTATCAATCTCATCCTTTTTACCAAATGGGTTTTATTTTATAGCCAGTCCAGTTTCATAGGCAGTATACTGAATCTTGCCCAAGTAAATTAGCATTATTTGTTGTACCATGAAAGAAATGAAATTTCCTATTCCTTCCCCTGTATATTGCTTGCCACTAGTGTATTTCTTCATTTTTCATTAAAAAATAATAATAATTTTCATTCAATGTCAGATAGCCATGCAGCTTTCCTATAAAATTTAACCCAAGTGAAATGCTTGCTCATAATTTGTGTCCTGCTCCCAAGCTCCCACATTTGTATTGAATACAAAAATCTTTGTGTTATAAATATGATAGCTGGATTCAGCAAAGAGCACTATATGGATGGACTAGAATAAAAAACAGGTGATAGAACTATTATTTGATGAAACTTTTGTTAAACTCATCCTCTGGGGGAAAAATAGTCAACTAAATTCAATTAAAAGACACAGAAGTGTTCAGATTTCTGATCAATCGGGCTGGATGGAAATTGGACAGTAGAATCCCACAAAATCAAGACCATCATCTTGTATATTGTACTGAAAATAGAATCTTTGTCCAATGCCCCACTCCCCGCTCCCAAAAAAACCCTGAGGTCTGCATAAATATGTTAAATAGAAAGGAAAGGAAATTTAGACTTAGTTTTGCTTTTGTGCAGTGCTTTTCATTTATGGATACGGTACAGACTTTAGACATTTACAACGGGCTGATTTTTGAATGCTTTAGGATATTGCATATATGAAATATGCAGGGATCCACTTGGTTATGAGAATAATGATGTTGAAATGAATGTACCATGGGACATTTCCAGAGGGATTCTGAGAGATAAAGAGAATTGGACTATGCACATTAGTTATGAAAAAGGAGCACTTCAGATGTTACAACCACAACCGATCTCAGCCATGTGTTCAAATGTGCAGTTAGTGACAGATATAGTCCAGAAATACCTGGAGGCCCGTCGGTTTTCCTTCCTTGATGCACAAGTTCAAAAAAGGGTGATCCAGAATAAAAATATCGAGGAAGAATATATGAAACTGATTAGAGAAGAAGGGGTGCCAAGTGACCCAAACACCTTGGATGAAGGATGGGAAGTTAATGAGAAACATAGGTAGAGAGACAAGACTATATCAAGGCAAGAAATGTCTTTCTGTTGTTTTAACAAGTAAGGATGAATTAATATATATGCAGATTGTATCTGGCAGCTTTCTCCCAATTCCCACTTTTCTTGCATTTCTTCATACTTCAACAAGCACAACTATTCAAAAATTCGCCCATAGTATTTTTTATTAAGGACAGGACATGAAAATTATGGATAAGTAGTTTAATGTCTCAGAAAGAGGGAGACATTGATTGTGATTTTCAGCCTAGTAAATTGGCAGTGAATAATAATAAGGGCCTCACTCAAATACAGTCTCTGACTTAATCCGGCTACTTCTGTAGAATGTTTCTGTGTCCATGTATCTGTGTGTGTGTGTGTGTGTGTGTGTGTGTGTGTGTGTGTTGTGTCCCTGCGCACACATACAAATATATAAGAACAGCAGGAGGACTGTTTCTAAACCTGCAAGCAGATTGCCACCGAGACAGGGATTCTCTGGGGAAATTGACTTTTTCTTATGATTGGAGGCTCTAATTGTGCAAAGGTTTGAGATAACTTTTTTTCCTCATTTATCCTTTAAATTGCAGCTTAAATGCAGAGTACACTGGAAACCAACTACATGGCACGCAATTGTATTATAAAGGTTATGTCTACTTGCAATAAAACTATTCTGCCTGACAAATGCTCTATGCTAATGGGCTAAGATGTGCTTGGATTCCCAAGCAGAATTGTCCATAATTCTAACAAGGTGTCAGGATAAAGTAGCTGTGCTTTTTGAGTTAGACCTGACAAGCAGTTCCTACAATATGCTCAAGATTTCAAGGCCAGCTTTGTGTTGAAATGTTTGTGGTATAAAGCTTGTTTTAATTATAAAGCTGTTAGGATTAAAACTCAGATATACCAGACATCAGGGTATAATTGAACGAACTGGCCTAATCTCTGACAAAGGAAAAAAGAAAGAAACAAACAAACTGAAGAATTGTCCCAAAGGTGATTTTTCCAAGAGGCAACTGAACTTTCTGGTTTTCCTTTGAAGACGTTTTGCTTCTCATCCAAGAAACTTCTTCAGCTCTGACTGGATGGTGGGGAATGGAAAGATTTATACTCCTTGCAGACAGTTGGACATTTGCATTCTTTTAGTGAGTTGTTGAGGCTACCTAGAGGTTTATCTTTGTCATCAGGGGCACCTGAGTGGTGCAAATGGATTTGGAGCCTTCTTGGACAAGAAGCAAAATGTCTTCAAAGAAAACCCAGAAAAGTCCAGTTGCCTCTTGAAAAAAATACACCTTTGGGGTAACCATGACCTGGATGACTGAGAATCTCCATAGATATTTAACTGAAGAATTCTATCAGGGTTTAAAAGAAGATGGAAACTACAATGATCACATTCAGAGTCTATGGTAGCTATTGAATCAGGAGTAACTTACAAAGTGAGAGATGTAGATCAAAGGGATCATACAATGTTTCATATTTCCAAATGGATGGTTACAACTACTCATTCATTCTTGTCTTCTAATAATCCCTTTGAGGTCCGTGCTGGCCCCAGAAAACTTATTGAATATAAAAATTGTCTTTACTTGATGCTTTGCTTTGAATAATTGATTGATTTGTGAATTGATTATGTGCCATCACATCATCCAATCCAACTCTGGATTGATTTGCTTGATGATCCATTTGTTTGATTTTTTTTTTTGGCTGTCTACAGCATTCTCAGGAGTCTTCTCCAACACCAACATTCAAAAGTGACAATACTTTTCCTACTTTGTTTCTTCAAAGTCCAACTTTCACTTCTATAGAATATCACAGGGAATACCATGTTTTGAATGATTTTGATCTCCGTAGGTATAGAGATAAAGATATGAATATCTTTTCCAAGGTATATCTCTACCAGGTATTAAGCTGTGATGTTCTCCTGGACACTAAGAAAGGAACTGGAGAGCATAAGCCAATAGACCTAGTAGTTTATATTTGAATAAACATTTCTCCCAATGGATTCATTTTTAAAGAAACCTCCGCTAATATTTCCATTGTCACATATATGTTTATAAGAGATTTCCCCAGAGATAATGCATCTCTGCACAGATACACTTATGTAAGCCTCATTGTTTTGTGACCTGCATCACACCATTCCAAAAAGTGCAGATTAAACTCTATAATTGTGATCTCTTTTGCTTATAAGGGTGGGTAATTTATTGCTGTCTAGAGACTGCATTTATTTTGGGGGGAAATAGAGGAAGCTGCAGAAGGAGAGATAATGCAAAGTGAAGATAGATTTATCACACAGGCGGATAATGCTGTGTTTTTAAAATGTCTTCTTCTGTTCTTTTGCAAAACTTTATTAATCCTTTATTGTTGTTTCCAACTAGAATTTACATTGCAACTTTTATGAAATTCCTATATCTAAATGGCACAAAATTGCACTGCTTTTTTATAACTGTAAGGCCATATTTAACTGGCATGGGACAGAAGGTTATTGAGGTATGTAATAAGGAATGTCATCAATTGCATGTATTCTGGTTTATTGGTTTGGGCTATAGAAATTGCATTAAATTGCATTAGGATTTGGATCCTTCCACTCACATTCTCTCTCAACCAGAAGAATGAAAGCAGAGGAAATTTTTTCCAATGAGATTAATCTATCTGAAATATTCAGCTAAACAAGTTTAGTTAAATGATCTGGTTGATCTTCTGGAAATGTGTGATTTACCTGCCAAGCTGATTTATAGAATATAGAATACAGAATAACAGAGTTGGAAGGTTTGCACTTTCAGGTTTTCTAGAACTAACCTGTACTTGGACACGAGATCTTATACCATTCTAGACAAATAGTCATCCAAACTCTTCTATAAACCCTCCAGTGTTGGAGCAACCACAACTTCCAGAGGGAAGCTACTCCACTGATTAATTGTTCTCACTGACAGGAAATTTCTCCTTAATTCTAGGTTGGATCTCTCTTTGATAACCTTCCATTTATTACTTCTTGTCCTACCCTCAGAAGCTTTGAAGAATAGGTTGACCCTTCTGCTGTGTGACAGCCCTTCCAATACTGGAAGACTACCATCATATCACCCCTAGTCCTTCTCTTGATTGGACTTCAGTGGCTAAGACACTGAACTTGTTGATCAGAAAGATTGGCAGTTTGGCAGTTCGAATCTCTAGCACCGCATAACAGAGTGAGCTCCTGTTACTTGTCCCAGCTTCTGTCAACCTAGCAGTTTGAAAGCATGTAAAAAAAGGCAAGTAGAAAAATACGGACCTTTGGTGGGAAGGAAACAGAGTTCTGTGCACCTTTGGTGTTTAGTCATGTTGGCCACATGCCCAGGGAGACATCTTTGGACAGCTCTGGCTCTTCAGCTTTGTAACAGAGATGAACACCGCCTCCTAGAGCCAGAAACGACTAGTACATATGAGCGAGGAGAACCTTTACCTCTTTACCTATTTCCCAAAACTGTTTTTGCCTACTTAAAACCTACTTGATTTCTTGGTCTGGTCTACTTAGCAGTACTGAAATCCCCAAATCCAGTCCAGTCTTCCTGAGCTAGATAGCCCAGATAATTAGATTAACTAGGATTAAAACTCTTATTGTAATTAACCATTTAAACAAAAAATGTAAATATCACTGGGTCTTAAATGATGAAGGATGGATGGACAGACAGAGCATTTTACTTTCTTTTCACTTTAGAAGATAATCAAGTAAAAAAAAAACCCAATGTATCTATCTTGCAAATTGCTCTTGTAATACAGTTTATGCCTCAATTACTGTGAAACGAAGGGACCATTGTGCTTTATTCCCCTGATCTTTGGGGCTTAAAATAATCTCTTAACCTCTGGCCATGGGAAACTCATAACATGAAGGGTTTTCTCTTATTATTATTTTTATAAGAACATGTTAGGTCAGTATGCATATAAATTCTAGGAAATGATGGATGGACTCCTTCCTGTTTATTTTGGTTTTTGCATGCAATCTTTCAGAATGCTGGTATGCTTAGCTTCTATATTAATCTGCATTATTGTGTTATTTTATTTAAAGGAACACAAGATGAAGAGTCTGTTGGTTTATAAGCTACCTGTTTTTGCCATCCTTTTTACCATAACATGTACATGTTAGTACTGCAAATGAAGGCAAATGTACGTGTCTCACAGAGGTGGCATTCAGTCGGTTCTGACCAGTTCTGGAGAACTGGTAGTAGAAATTTTGAGTAGTTTGGAGAACTGGCAAATACCACCTCTGACTGGCCCTGCCCCCATCTCTTCTCTGCCTCCCATTGTGTCCCAGTTGATTGGCTGGATCTTCTTTGGTTGCCCTGCAGATGAGAACAGATCTGGAAAGCAGGTTGGTGGGGTGGGGAGGGAATGGGGATTTTGCAGTATCCTTCCCTGCCACACCCACCAAGCCACACCCACAGAACTGGTAGTAGTAAAAAAAAATTGAATCCCACCACTGGGGTCTCAGAATAATGTTGCAGTATCCAATCTGGGATAGTCACCGAGACCAGAGGTTTATCTTCTAAGCTTTCAGACTTGTGTTGGAGCCCATCTTCAGGGAACCTCTCTCTAGCACACCCCAATCAACATCTAAAATCCCATTTATGACCGGCACTATAAATATCTCACACAGAATAGCACACACTCTGCTACAGAGATGTTCCCTGAACATGGGTTCCAGCATAAGTCTGAAAGTTCAGAAGACATACCTTTAGTCTCGGTGACTGACTCAGATTGAATCCTGCAACATGTTAGTAATATCCAAAATATAAATTTTCCATTATACATATTCATCTTAAACTGGCTTACTTAAAATTCAGACCAAACCACTTTCTCAGGTAGTTGACAGATGAACTATGAACACATATAAAAATCATCAGGTGATATAGATCTTTCCACACAGTAACATAATTTAAGAATGCTTGATTTATTAAGACTCTGCTAACCATTATAATAGGATTTCTCAATTTCTCCAATGTATGTTTAACATTAGACGTTGGGGGTCTAATCACAGGGAACGTTATTCAGTTCAAGCTTATTAATAATAAGAATATTTGACTAGCTGCTGTTCTAAACAAGACAGTGCTATTGATTGATAATTTCTCCATTTTGTTTACAGGTTCTCAATCAATTTTTCTGAAAGGGAATCATTTTTTCAAAATGCATTTCAAAGGAAAAAAGATTTGTTCTTTAAATTTGCACAGTAAGAGTCTGGTGTGTTTGTATCTGATCAGCAATGAATTGGCTAAGATATGGATATGTCTTAAATATATTTGTGTAAATTTCCCTTTTTCATTAAAAAGTCCTGTACTGCAACTTCCATGGCTTTCCCTATGTCTATTTTCTCAGGAAGGAGTTCAAACAGTTTATGTCTAGGATGTGAGGGGTCTGTAAATATTTTCACAGCCCTCTTTTTGACTTGTGCAGTATACAGGTCCTCCATGGAAGGCAGGTTGGTAGCCATTGTTTTTTTCTGTAGTCCTAATTATCCTCTGAAGTCTGTGTCTGTCCTGTTGGGTTGCAGAACCAAACCAGACAGTTATAGAGGTGCAGAATAAACCAGAATAAACCCTTAAACACTTCAGTTTTTCAAAATGCATTTCAAAGGAGAAAAGAATGTTCTTCATGGAGCAAATTATTCAAAATATTTATATATTTATGCATAAGCACATATGCAGCCAGAATTTTGACACATATATGAAATACCTTTACTTTCTTTCTTACATCCTTTCAAAGCTAGAGACCTTGGGAAACCATTGCTCCCTGAGATCAGCAACCACAGCCCTTTAACATTCAGTCCCAAGAGTCTATGGAGATTCTCAATCATCCAGGTCATGGTTGTCCCAAAGGTGCTTTTTGAAAAGGCAACTGAACTGAACTGTTTTTTTTTAAATCTTTCTTGAAAATGTTTTGCTTTTCATCCAAGAAGCTTCTTTGGGTTTTTAGAAGCACCGAAGAAGCTTCTTAGATGAGAAGCAAAACTGAAGAACTAAAGAAACTATTTGGATGAAAAGCAAAACCTTTTCAAGAAAAACAACAACAACAACAACAACCAGAAAAGGCAAGTTGCTTTTTGGAAAAGCTCCTTTGGGGCATTCGGTCCTGAGGGAAGACATTTATGGGAACCTTTTTCATTTGGAATTGTGAGTCATCATCCTCTTGTCACCATGGAAAAAGAACTTAAGCTTTTTAATTTAGATTCAAAAGGCCTTTAAATGTGCCATAAAATCATGTGATGGTTGGGTTTCAAACGTTTCTTTGCTTTTGTTTTCATAACCACGAATCTGATGAAAGTTGAGTTGCAGCGATGCCTTTCTTGAAGATGCCATGGGCGGCTTCATACTGGTCCTCCCATTTATGCAAGTAATGACAAAGCAATCAAGGCATCAGAAGTTGCAATGGTAGAATTCCTTTAAAAAAAAAAAATCGAAGTGGAGTTTTGTTCCTCCCTTGCTGGGTTGGCCTCTGTCTTGATGATAGTCGCAGTAGCCTCTTTCCAAATGTCTTTGACATACGCTGAAAACATTTCCACTGGGCTTGTTCCCCTGTGAAATCTGTATGCCAGGTTTTGATGAAGCTGTTCCTTCCCATTTTGTACCTGAATTTAATCCAGTTCTACCACCTGCCCACTTGCTTCTGCCTCTTCAATTCTGCTGCATGTTGTGCAAATGTTTCCCATGCTTGTTTTTCAAGTGGCGTCTTAGAGCACACATTTCCCCAGAGTGTGCTTTCTCTTCCTTTGCTGGCACTTTTTTTTTTCTATACAAACAACAGATTGCTTTGCTCCTGTCCTTTAGATTTAAAAGAGAAGCATTTTTTCCTAGTTAAATATCCGACTTCACAGATGTCTGTGCTCTTCTCTTCTCTTGGGAGAAAAAACAAAACAAAACCCCAATGGTAGTACTTGATCCTTCTTTGCCACCCTCCTTTGCAGCTGTTATTTCTTATGGACCTGGATCCCAAGTTAGGGTAGAAGGTTAAGTTGACAGCAGCAAATTTGAAAACCTGCAACATTAAGAATATGAACTCAAAGAGACCCAAGAAGAAGATTCCTTCAAAACTATTTTGGACGTTGAAGGCATGGGATGAATTTTCTATTGCTAACTTAAAAAACAACAACAGTTATTTCACCGAGAGATTATTCTGGTTGTCATAACAGAATAACAGAGTTTGAAAGGGACCTTTTATTTAAGTGCAGTTAAGTAATAAAATAACAGAATTGGAAACAAAGGTGGTATCCAGCAGGTTCTGACCAGTTCTGGAGAACCGGTAGTAGAAATTTTTAGTAGTTCAGAGTACCAGCAAATCCCACCTCCGACTGGCCCCATCTCTTCTCTGCCTCCCATTGAGTCCCAGCTGATCGGCTGGATCTTCTTTGGTTGCCCTGCACAGGAGAACGGAGCTGGAAAGCAGGTTAGTGGGGTGGGGAAGGAATGGGGATTTTGCAGTATCCTTCCCCTGCCACACCCACCAAACCACACCCACCAAGCCATGCCACACACCCCAAGCCACATCCACAGAACCAGTAGTAAAAAAAAAATGAATCCCACCACTGGTTGGAAAGGTCTTCTAGTCCAACCCTTTATACCCTACATCATTTCAGACAAATGGCAGTCCGATCTCTTTTAAATGCCTCTAGTGATAAAGCACCCACAACTTCTAAAGGTAAGCTGTGCCACTGGCTAATTGTCCTCACTGTTGGGAAATTTAGTTTTGGGTTGCTTCTCCCTTTGATTAGTTTCCATCCATTGTTTCTTGTCTTTTCCTCTGGTTCTTTGTATAAACAGGTTGACTCCCCCCCCCACCTCAAATATTTCCTGGAAGCAATATTTCACTTTGATGTTCAAAGTGAAAAGAAATGATTTAGTCATTAAGACCAACTCCCTTACTGGAGGACAGAAATCTAGATGACCACCTGCTTCTATCTGACCTCAAATAATTTAGAGAAGTCAATCCCAAGTCTGGAGTTCGATCCTGATGGGGCTCAGGGTTGACTCAGCCTTCCATCCTTCCGAGGTCAGGAAAATGAGAAGCCAGATTGTTGGAGGCTTTATGCAAATAATGCTTCTTCCATGTAAATCACCCATAGAGTGCTGTAAAGCACTATGGGACAGTATACAGGTGAAACTCAAAAAATTAGAATAGCATGCAAAAGTTCATTTATTTCAGTAATGCAACTTAAAAGGTGAAACTAATATATGAGATAGACTCATTACATGCAAAGCAAGATAGTTCAAGCTGTGATTTGTCATAATTGAGATGAGTATGACTTACAGCTCATGACAACCCCAAATCCACAATCTCAGAAAATTAGAATAGTGTGGAAAGGTGCAATATTGTAGGCTCTAAGTGTTCCACTCTAATCAGCTAATTAAGTCATAACATCTGCAAAGGGTTCCTGAGCCTTTAAATGGTCTCTCAGTCCGGTTCAGTAGGAATCACAATCATGGGAAAGACTGCTGACCTGACAGTTGTGCAGAAAACCATCATTGACACCCTCCATAAGGAGGGAAAGCCTCAAAAGGTAATTGGAAAAGAAGTTGGATGTTCCCAAAGTGCTGTATCAAAGCACATTAATAGAAAGTTATGTGGGAGGGAAAAGTGTGGAAGAAAAAGGTGCACAAGCAGCAGGGATGACCACAGCCTGGAGAGGATTGTCAGGAAAAGGCCATTCGAAAGTGTTGGGGACTTTCACAAGGAGTGGACTGAGGCTGGAGTCAATGCATCAAGAGCCATCACACACAGACGGATCTTGGACATGGGCTTCAAATATCATATTCCTCTTGTCAAGCCTCTCCTGAACAACAAACAATGTCAGAAGCATCTTACCTGGGCTAAAGAAAAACAGAACTGGTCTGTTGCTCAGTGGTCCAAAGTCCTCTTTTCTGATGAGAGCAACTTTTGTGTCTCATTTGGCAACTAAGGATCCAGAGTCTGGAGAAAGAATGGAGAGGCACACACTGCAAGGTGCTTGAAGTCCAGTGTGACGTTTCCACAGTCTGCTGATTTGGGGAGCCATGTCATCTGCTGGTGTTGGTCCACTGTGCTTCATTAAGTCCAGGGTCAACGCAGCCATCTACCAGGAGATTTTGGAGCACTTCATGCTTCCTTCCGCAGATGAGCTTTATGGGGATGCTGACTTCATTTTCTAGCAGGACTTGGCACCTGCCCACACTGCCAAAAGCACCAAAACCCGGTACAATGACCATGGGATTACTGTGCTTGATTGGCCAGCAAACTCAACTGACCTGAACCCCATAGAGAATCTATGGGGCATTGCCAAGAGAAAGATGAGAGACATGAGACTGAACAATGCAGAAGAGCTGCAGGCTGCTATTGAAGCATCCTGGTCTTCCATAACACCTCAGCAGTGCCACAGGCTGATAGCTTCCATGCCACACCGCATTGAGGCAGTAACTGCTGCAAAAGGGCCCCAAACCAAGTACTGAGTACATATGCATGCTTATACTTTTCAGAGGTCCGATACTGTTCTATGTACAATCCTTGTTTTATTGATTGCATGTCATATTCTAATTTTCTGAGATTGTGGATTTGGGGTTTTCATGAGCTGTAAGCCATAATCATCTCAATTATGACAAACCACAGCTTGAATTATCTTGCTTTGCATGTAATGAGTCTATCTCATATATTAGTTTCACCTTTTAAGTTGCATTATTGAAATAAATGAACTTTTGCACTATATTCTAATTTTTCGAGTTTCACCTGTATAATTTTTTTTTTAAAAAAGGCAAAACGTATTTGGAGCTCAAACCTCAGAATAATCTAGTTTCCCCAATTTCAAAATTCACTACAATGACATCCTCTTGCTAATCACTGTTCAAATACAACATTTTGAAACATCCCAAAAGAGGTAAGTAACAAAGTTGAAGTGAACTACTAATGTGACATAAGCCAAATCCTTCCCTTTAAATAAAGGTGTCTGCAAAAAGTGCCCTAAGAAATCTTTTGTACTTAGCTGTTGTATAATTATTCTCTTTCCCTCCCTTCTATCACAAATACAGTGGAGAATTTCAAGATAACATCTGTGCAGTTGTGGATGTGTTTGTGTGTGAGCCTGTGACTCTCTGTGTGTTCCAATTAGCAGGAATCTGACAAATTAAATGTGTCACACATTATTCACTGTAGCAAATAAAAGAGATTGTTATTTTCATCAAAATAACAAAGAAAGAGATTTATTTTCAGGGCAAAGATGTACTGGATACTATCACTACTTCTTGAGAGAGATACAAATCAGCTGGGTAGTAAACTACAGACAGTCCATAAGGACCGTAAGATATTTGTAGGGCAGATGTTGACATCTGGTTCATTTAATTACATCAATAAACCATGGTTTCTAATGTGCCTAGGTTGCAAAATGCATCACATTTAGCTCCAGTGCGACCCTATGCATATCTGTTCAACTTGCACAACGCAATTTACTTCAGAGTAAATGGAGTGAAGGATGACCGCTTTGTTCTGAAACTGTGAAATCAAATGTATATTTTGCTTCAAGGTGCAGGCTGTGTCTGGATTCACATATTGCACTACAGTATAGCTTATTGATATCATAGTATTTTTACACGACTCATAGTGACTGACTACCATAATGACTTAGCATAGATGTAACATTAAGCCGTGAACTTGAAATGAACTGCCTGAAGTCATTTTTGCCATCTGTAGTCTCCAAAAGATGTGAAGATGCCCCTAGATTTTCCCAGAAGCCATTGCTAAACATCTATAAAAAAGATCTTGAGACTCTAGAAAAAATGCAGAGAAGAGCAACCAGGATGATTAGGGGACTGGAGGTTAAAACATGAAGAACGGTTACAGGAACTGGGCATGGCTAGTCGAGTGAAGGGAAGGACCAGGGGAGGCATGATAGCAATCTTCCAATATTTGAAGGGCTACCACAGAGAGGAGAGGGTCAAGCTATTTTCCAAGGTATGTTTTGATTCAAGGTGTCTGGATTCACATATTCACAAGGCCAAACAAAGAATAATGGATGGAAACTGAAGAAGGAGAGATTTGACCTGGAAATAAGGATAAATTTTCTGACAGTGAGAGCAATCGATCAATGGAACAGAAGTTGCCTTCTGAAGTTGTGGGAGCTTCATCATTGGAAACTTTCAAGAAGAGACTGGACTGCCATCTGTCAGAAATGGTGTAGGATCTCCTGCTTGGGTGGGGGGGGTTGGACGAGATGACCTACAAGGTCCCTTCCAATCTGAAAATCATAGCATACAAATATTGATGACCAAGTTCCCACACTGCGCTCAGCCTGAAGGAGATAACCAGGCTGAGCCCGAGGGCAGGGTCAAATGCATCATTGCTTTGGAATTTCTACATCACCACAAGTGAATCTCTACACCCCCATAACTCCCGCCCCTCCTTGAATTCTGATGACTCTTATTTGGTACCAATTCACCTTGTTTGTTAGTAGTTCATATTCTAGTGTGTGGGTAGCATGAAAAAAAAAAACTTGAACTTTTGAACTCTATCCTGCTTCCTGACTTGCACCTCATACAGCCAAAAGGCAAAGAAATAACTCAGCACACTGCAAGCCAAGTGTACTCTGTGTGTGTGTGTGTGTGTGTGTGTGTGTGTGTGTGCATGTAGGCAGCAGTAAGAGTTCCTCACCAATCTTCTATGCATCAGACAAAAAACAAGCAGCCACTGAACCAGACATGCTCTTTGCCAAGTTTGGAAAGACTAGCTGGCCAGAAATTGCACTTCAGTCTGCAAACAATGACTTATGAGCTTGACAGTTCCCTTTCAACTGTATTAATTGCAAGGCATGTTCTCCAATTAAAATTTCCCTCCTGTTATTTCTCTTTTGTATTTCTCCCGGGTTGTCTTGCAGGCTTTTTTGTCATTTCTCATACCCATTTTAATAGAGCTCACATTTTGGACAGGCCACAGTAAAAGCTTGAAATAGCCTCTTCTCACATTAACATCTTTTCAGAACTGCACAGCCCTTTCTTCTCCTCCCAGCTTTCTTTTAAGACATGTCAGTTCTTCAATAAATATAGTAATGAAATCTCCAAATAAATTCTTGTTTCCAGAAGTTTCTGATATTTTCATTGCCTATAGCTTCCTAATTTGGAACATTGAACAGCCTGTCAGAAACAGCTCTATATACTAGCTATTTTTTTGAGTTCTTTAAAAGAAATTGGTCGAAACTATTTTTTCCCCTCTTCCTTTTCTCTCTTTTCTTTTTCCTGGTTTGTTTGGAGGAGGATGTTTCTTTTCTTTTTTTTCCCCCCATCTTGTCTTTTTAAAGAAAGTCAATGTCTTGGTCAATTCCTAGCATCAAAACCTTTCACTACCATCGATGTTCTTGAAAAAGGATTTTCCACCCTTAGAAACCTATGGTCAGCAATCCATGCCACATGGATAATTTTTCTACTCCTTTAGACTTTCTTCTCCAAATGATGATTAGCCAAGTCTATGGGCTGTGTCTTCTCTTGACTCTCAGTGTAAAACAGGCTTGAAGAGTTGAGAAGTATCAGCATTTTCTCGTTATTAGCAGTTGCTTGGCCTCCTGGGATGCCTGCAAACATTAATTACAAGCAACATCCTTGCTACAGAACAGGGCAAGGCAAATGACAAAAAGCAGTGAAGTGGGAGAATAAGAGCCAGCGAAAGGCTTGAAGACAAAGTTATGGAAGCATTCAAAAGATGCTTCCATATCAACATAAGTGGGGGGGTTACTGAAGACTTGGACTGATCAAAGGTTTCTGCTTCTTCATATCCTTCACTGTCAGGTGCAAATAATCTGGATCATCCATTGGGGTGAAAGCACAGAAGTCTTTATACTTACAACCTGCACATAAGAATCTAGTCAACCAGTGGCCAGTGTTAAATTAGCATTAGATAAGGATCAATGGAATTCATGGGGAGTCTAGAGTTGGGTCGCTTATGTCTATACAATGACTCCAAACTGATGGCTCCTTTTACTCTTCCCTCCAGCACTGTCTGCTGTTCTACTACTACTAAAATTGCCACGATAGACAGTACTCTTAGCCCTTTGAACATCACAGAGTGCTTGGTCACTCTGAAGGAAGCTCCCAACTGTATATATTTATTTGGAAATGTCAGGATCCATTTCCACTGAAATGCAACTTGAGATATCTTAAACCTTCTATCTTAAAATAACTCAGAACCACTGAAACTACTTCAGGAGAGAGGAGCAAACCTTCTTCATTCTCTTCTTGCACTATCAAAAGAATAAATCCAGTTCGGGGGATTTGGAAGCTCTGAAAGCAGAGCTATGCCCAAGGCTGTGAATGGTTCCTGACTATTTATGGGCAGGGAAAAACACATTGATGTGCTAAGGTTGTTGCTTTGAAACAAAGAAGAATATAAGCCTAGAGGATGGAGAAAATTGTATTCCTAGTATTCCTAAGTGTAGATAGCAAGTTAATTCCTTCAGGAAGGACACCTGGAGAAGAACCTTCAAACAAACAAAGAAAACAGTAACAAGTGAGTAAATAATATCTTGAAGGAGCCAGGTTTCAATCTAATTGCAATTCTTGACCAAGCATTCTGCCAACCCAAGTTCTTAATCTTTGTTACTATCCAACCCAAACACATTTATAATCCTTACAAGTGATGCTCCCATAGGTATTTGCCTCTACTGGTTAGAATAAATGATACTGACCCATGAACATATAGTTAACCTGTGAGTGAAGATGGATTTGTACAGGGAGCAGAATGGCGGCGTGCATGGGTATTCTCAATTGTCTTCCTCAACTCATAGAGAAAAGAAAGGGGAACAAATAAATATAAAAGAAATGGTGAATGAAATTCTGAAATCTCAGAATTCTTGGTTCTGTATACATCAAGATGATCATGGATGGAATATTTTCATAAACTGCTATGTTACAAAGCAAAGTACCTTTCAACTGACTATTTTTCGAAAAGAAATCAAAAATATTTTTTAAAAGGAGAGTTATTAATATGGTAGCCAACCAGTCTTTTACATTTTTTCTGGTTTATTTCATTTTTCTATATTACACATCATTGAACCTAGTTGTTATTTTTCTGTCTCTTTCCTAAGCTTAAGAATTAATATACAGATAAGCACAATGTGTGTGCGTTTAGAAAGGCCTTTTATCTATGCAACAAAGCAACAACAACTCCAGTATTATATATTCATTTCAAATGCTTCCAGGAGTTTAATGGCCATTCATGCAGTCCTTATAGGATGATAACTGATTCTGTAAAGGCAGCTGCTCCTGGCCTCATTTAGAAGATGCATGTATTCTACTTCATATGCTATTCCAAATAATAGATAGTATGATAAAAATAATAATTATCAGCTCCTAAATATGAACTAGGGTGGATTTATTTGTTGAGCTACAGTAAACCAACTCCTGGGACAATCAACTCACTATAGCTGTCTTTATCATATGGCTAGTCAGAGCTTCCAAAATAATCAAATAAAATTCACTTCCAATATTTTATTGCTGATAAATTTTGGTTTGAAGCAGTGTGGTTCTGGAAGAATAGAAGATTTTATTTCTTTTTTTCCCCTAGCTCATGGTACAAAGGAGAAATCTCTGTAATGTGGAGATTGATCTATTTAGGGAAAGGTATTAGAGTAGGCATATCAAGGGGAGTTCCAGGAAGACAGTGGGCATCTATATAAGTACTGTAAATAGAAACGGGAAAAATTGCTAGAGTTTTTTTCACACTGTTGAAGAAAAATAAAACTTATTTTAACTAGAAACGCATACAAATCAAATAGCTCAAGGATGCTTAATTTCATAAATAGCCATAAATTTTTGCCTATTATGATTGAAGCAAGTTCTTGAGGTAGAATATAGTCTGGATTCCCAGGAGAGAGATGTTGCATTCCAGGAGGACCAACAGACAGTGAAGTTTAGCTAGCTTGGTTGGGAGGAAGAGGGTCAAGTTATCTTCTCCCTAGAGTATATGTTTAATGATGCTTTAGTCTGGCAAGATTCTGTCTGTAGGTGAAGAACCATAAAGGAAACCACTTAGAAGAAACTGTTCATGTCTTTCTTGATCTTTGGGTCTTGATCTGTTGGAATCTGTTTCCGAGAGGGAGGTTGAACAGCTGACAGGGAGTGGGAGTGTAGTTCTGGTGGCTGTGGAAGAAATTGGGGAAGGGCACAGTCTGGCTGGGTCTTCAGAGGAAGACCCAGGGCCACCCCCTCTTCATCCTAGGGCATGCAGGGAGGAATGGAGAAGGGAGCAACATGAATTATGTGGGTTATGAGGGAGAAAAGGGGCCTGATTCCCTTCATTAGCTGCCACTGCGAAAACAGGATTTAAAAAGGGTGTTTGCACACAGCACCTTGCTGGAAGCAAAGCATGAATTATCTTTGTTTGTCAAGTCTTATCTGGGTTCCAGAGTCCTCCCAACTGTGTGTGTTTCATTATCTATTGAAGTCTGCAATTCCTTATTCTGCCCTGTCTTGTTAATTGCTGCAGCGTGGTTTGTGTTGGTTTTTATTTATAACCTATATATACTTTGGGTTCGGATTGAATTTCTTCCCTTTAAAAACTGTTCCTGGGAGAGGTTTTTTTTTTTTTTCCAGTCGATGATAACTGGACATTGGGGGCCAAATTGGAGATATTAAAGGGACTTTACCTATTTTTGTGACTTTGTTGCTTTTGTGCCACGCCCCGGGTCATCACATTGGGTCGGACAGTTCCCAGTGCTAAAAAGAACAGAATCTGAGGGTGATATGCATCTCTGGGGCTTTAGAAGCCAGTTTCTGCTTTAAGCCAGGTCAAATTATGACTTCAGTACTCTATATAGAAACTTGATTTTATTTAATGTAGGTTCAGTTTAATTCTTTTGGATCTTTCTGATTCCAACAATCTGCCACACAGTTACTAATTCCAGCAGAACAGAGTCCTTTTCCCTCCTCCTCCCCCAGCCAAGACACTTTGGTTTGGAAACAATTTCTCATTAATGTAATTGCAGAAACCGAGTATATTGTGCTGCGTAAGAAAGTGAACTGCTTCATTCCTTTACTCCTTTGCTTTTCTTGTCACACATCTACGGCCTGTTGGCCAACGGATGAGCTGTGAGGGAAGCTTACTGTCTAATCAAAGGAGAACTGATCCCTGTGTGGCATGATAGACAGGCTGTAAATCATGTGGGAGGCCTAATTCACTAGAATTATCTCCAATTTAGGCAGCCTACCAACAAAGGAAGGAATGAGAAGTCACCGAGCCCATTTTATTGAATTTAAAGCATCTTTTAACAAACTTAACTGGGGAGACCTACCATTCCTTTATTTAGAATGGAATTTAGCTACACTGGTATTTTCTGAAGAGTTTTTGTGCAACCTTCCACCTGTTTTTAACGTCCCTCCCTGAAGGTATTTTTAAATATTTTTCCCCAACTATTCTCCATCTTTTGTGTGTGCGTGTGGGGGGAGGGAGGTGTATTGTCGAAGCCAAACAAAAAGTAGCAAATTGGAAAAGCAAAAAGGAAATGAAATTTGCTCCTCTGATAAAAAGCGAATTCCGAATTTTTAAAAAAATAATATTTTTTTTGGAATGGATAAAAAGTATAGATTTAAAGAGATATGATTCTCAGATGCTCTCCAGCTTCAGTATGCACAAGTTATACAGAAATTTGGAGCCCATTTGTTTTTTGTTTGCTTTTATTGTGTTACTCCTGTTGTGGTTCATTGGCATCCCAGGGAGATGGGAGTAAGAAGTGATATCATTTATGTGATAGGTAATTATGGCTTAGGGGTGCGGTGGCTCAGTGGCTAAGATGCTGAGCTTTTCGATCAGAATGGTCGGCAGTTCAGCTGTTCGAATCCCTAGTGTCGTGTAACGGAGTGAGCTCCCATTACTTGTCCCAGCTTCTGCCAACCTAGCAGTTCAAAAACATGTAAAAATGCAAGTAGAAAAATAGGGACCCCTTTGGTGGGAAGGGAACAGCGTTCTGTGCACTTTCGGCTTTTAGTCATGCCGGCCGCATGACCACGGAAATGTCTTCGGACAGCGCTGGCTCTTCGGCTTTGTAATGGAGATGAGCACCGCCCCCTAGAACTGGAAACAACTAGCATGTATGTGCGAGGGGAACCTTTACCTTAACTAATTATCACTTATATTGATGCTCATGGTTGGACTAGAGAAAGCTAAGACTGTGGAATGTGTTCCATGAGATCTATAGTTAAATTTTGGAGAAAATAAGACCATGTAGTCCAAATTAAAAAGGATAGATGGGAGCCAAGCCATTTACCTTTTTCGAGATAAAAAAAAATCTTTCGTTTTCTTTCTTCTTTTTCCTCAAAAATAGTTTATCAGTCTTTACACATGTCTCCGTACATGGGACAGAGCAAAGTGAAGATTTCACACATCAATCTTTCCCTATCTTTTAGATGAAGGAGAAATAAAAGCTGATTGATATGTCAACGCAAGCAAAGAATATTGAGTGCTTAGCGCATTCGGAAAAAAAAACCCCAGTATTTTCATTCATATACAGGTGACCATATTTGTCGTTCTGAATTACGCTTAACACCTGTTATTGTTATTGTTGTTTCTGACAAGTTTCTTATCTTGAATAATAATATGGCAAGAAATGATATGGCAGGCTTCTTTATGTTGAATCTATATTGAATTTGGCTGTGGCAAACGAACAGAATTTTCACTCCCTTTTTAAAATCAGAACTTGCCAAAATGCGTCTCCCATCCTCCCGCACCCACATCAAAGGAGACTGGGGTTAAAAAATAACTTGGAAGAAAGCAAATGGACAGATTCAGAGATTTCTGACTCAGGGTGAACTATGCTAGAAAGCAAGCTGTTCTTTAATTCTATACTGCAGCAATTTAATGGCTCTGATTATTGTTATTTTTTATTTTTTTTATTTTTAAAATAGCTTTAGTTAAGCACTTGGCAGCGCTACCCATACGTGAGGTTGGATTGCTCTGACAATTTCTGAGCCTTGCTGGTTGGAAGCAAATGAGAAGGAAGAGAAACTGGCATCTTGCCACCACCTTCTAGGATATTTCCCCCTCCCCTCTACTTTTGCAAGCAAAGAAAAGAAAATAATTTAAATCAACCCAATTTCTTCTTCTTTTTTTTAAAAAAAGGTTGCCTCCTATTGGAGGCTGACAATTTTCCTAAGAACATTGCCTTATGCTGGTTTTGTGTTGCCTTCTGTACTCCTATTACATTGCCATAGAAATGGTTTTTTTTTTTTCATCTTCCCCATGGTAGATTTTGTTTATTTATTTATCATATTGATATAGATGTCCCTACACAGCCAAGACAGAAGGGCTAACTTCTGCAAAACAAAATCCTCGTTGAGATATATCCGCACACTCATTATTAAGTACCCAGCAAATCTCCGCGGACTTGCTAAAACTTGTGACCTACTTTATCTCAACTTTGCAAAGCCACAATGCAGCCTGCTCCTCTCTTTCTCACCGGTTTGGAAGAAAGCTTCCATGCCTGTTAGGCGTGTGTGTGTGTGTGTGTGTGTGTGTGTAAGAGAGAGAGAGAGAGAGAGAGAGAGGGGGGGGGGGGGGCAGGCACGAAGCATTTGGTGCTGACACCTGCCTAACCCTGTCAGTGCTTTGAAAAGCACAGGGGAGGGGAAAACAGCCAGAGAAACTCTTAATGTGCGAGAGGAAGGCATAACTCTTGATTTCCAACATCTCTTCACTTCGATGCATTTGGCAGAGTGCATTGAGATTTGAGCCGTATATCCTAGAGGTGGAACAAATAATGGGGAAAGGGGGGAAAAAAACCTAGGCAACTCAAGCTCCCCATGGTGTGATCAAGGTGTGCAGGTAGGAGCACTCCGCTCACTGAAGAGCTTAGGGCAGAGAGGAAGTGACAAAACGGCTCTGGGAGCCTAAAGGCATGAGCTGATCACTCATGTTGTCTCTCCCTTGCCTTTCCTCGACCTTTAATTTATAGCAAGCATATTCTGTTTTATTCAATTAGCCTGGAGAGCTCCTTTCCCCCTTTCACACAAAAGTTCACACAAAAGTTTTTTATTTTATTTTATTTTTCACCCTTGAAGTGGGGTTGGGGAAGGCTTTTCAAACTTCAAAGATGGCAGTTCCATCGGCAACTCATTGAGCTCGCTAGACCCCTTCAGATCAAAGAAAGATAACTGATGCATCTCAACAGGTAACCAATTGTCCAACTTACTGGATGCTCCTGAATTGCATTGCCCATAAGCCCTAACCATTAATCATGTCGGCTGAAGATCAAGGGGAGATGAGGTTGAATAGCTACCAGAAACTCAACTGTGATCTGTCCTTCTCAGAGACAGTGGCTTTGTTAAACTAGAAATGGACTTCCTCCCAGTTGATTCACTCCAGCTGTGTGTGCCAGTCACACGCAATTTCAGATGATTCCATCAACCCTCTGGCAGCCAGGATTTTAATCTCCCCAGCAACCTGAAGGAGACATCTGCACTGCTTTAAAACGTATACTCTTTTGGAGGAAAACACAATTAAGAACCTGTGGTGGAACAAGGAGGGATATCAACACCTTAATCAGGTTGAAGTCATACATAGTCTTTTCTATTCCTGACTCCTTTCCTGTGTGCTGGCAAGAAGGATGGAAAATTAAAACAGCCCCTGACACATAACAGAAAAGTGTAATTTTATAATACCTTAATGGAAGTTGATGTTGTGGAACCTTTATGACTTCATCCCAGTAACACACATTGCAAGAAACAGTTCCTTATCAGAGAAACATCTTATAGAACATGAGATCAGCTTTATGTCTGGGATAATTAGCTCAACCTTATGAGGCTGTACCCTAAACCCAGATTAACAACAATAAAAATGCAAATGACTCAGGAAAGTTAAGATATTGCAAAAAACAGAGGCAATGGGTAATTTGTAATTCAGGATATTCTGAGAGTTCAGCCATTTTCTCAGGATGCTGCGTGAACCCGACCATCGTGTTTAGCCATACTAGGATTGTTCTCACCCAACCTGATTCCAAGAGAGCAACACAAGACAAAGGCAGCAACCCCCACTTTTTAAGGTTTAATCCACAAATTCTGTTTTTTCACAGATAAAAGGCTGCTTCCAACTAATTGGCTCTGCCAAAAACCCAGAGATAAGAACTAGTTTACAAAAGTTTTCAAATAATAACTATGATGTCCACGAGGCTGAGTTTCAGAGCATCTCAAAGAATGCTTCTTGACACCTGGCTTTTATCCTCTTGAGGGAGGGGCCATTAACTTGCAGCCTTACTCCTGAGTCGCCTGTGCTACTGTAACTGCTCTCCTGCGATCAATGCTGTGCGCATGCGCAGTTGGCACAGGCTCCTCAGGAACCTCCTCATCACTGCTGCCATCCCCCACAATCTCTGAAGGCGGCAGTCTACTCCCTAATGGTCCTGGTCCCTCATCTGAATCCTTGTTCTCCTTAGCTGTCTGCACTTGCTGCCAGCTAACCACAACAAGGACTTACTTCTTCGAGCACCACAGAACACGTGGATCCAGCAACTGGGATTTCTTCAAGTAGTTTTTGGTGGGTTGCGTGAATGCAACCTACAAGCACACGGTAGCCTAAAGCCGCCCAGCCCAACCTGCTGCTATCCCTAACCTTTGAAAACCTTTCTTTCCTCCACTGATGTACAACTTCCCCTGACAGCCTCACCTCTGGCTTCTAGCGTACTTGGTTTGACATTAAGCCAAAGTGGCATCCTGACATTTCTAAGTTTCCAAGAATAGCATCTCACAGGTACGGAATGAAAGTTGAGAGCCAAGGAACGGAAGGATGAGGTCTTCTCCTTTGTCAGCAAAATCTGAAGCCTGCAAAAGTTCACTCGGCACGACTCTCTGCAACCTAAAAACAAAGCCTCCCCACCCCCACAAAAAAGAGGCATGCTGAGATAGGACAGTGCAAAGTAGTCATCAGGATTAAGTAGCCCACGAAATGCTTTTCCTTCTTTTTTCTTCCCTTAACCAAAAGAATAAATGAATCTCCTTAAGAGAAATTATTCTTTCTGGTTGGCTCAGGAAATGGAGCATTATTTAAAGTGAAATATATCTTTTAGATAGTGATATATAAAGGACTAGAGAAATAGATTCATCTGTTGACATTTTTATACACTTTTCAGCTGGCAAGGGGGAAAAAAATAGCAGTTCTGATACTTAGATGGATAGGTCCCTTATATCCCGCAAGGGAGGGAATGAAGAAACTCGGGGTCAGAAGCCAATCTTGACTCTCTCTTTCTGATCCCAATAATTACATTTTATTGATTGATTGAGAGTAGGCAATTTTTTTTTTCCTGGCAGAGCCTTTAGTATAATTAACATTTAAATAGGCAAGCTTGCTTGGAGCTCATTACAACAAAGTTCACACTTTTTATTTGCTATTGTTCTTTGGCTTGTGTCATATTTTTAAAGAGTAAGATGTATTCCTTTGTTGTGGTTAATGATGTATCTTTTTATAGCATTCCTTAGAAAGGTTGTAATCCACACTAGTTAGTTATGTTGCAGGAGACTCAACGAAAAGAATTAAACCTGTTTCAGCCTTCCTTATAATGAGCAATAAGGTGTTTAAGAGGCTCATTTTAATTGGATCATGAACACTGTTGATATGTCAACTAAACTTCCAGGGGTAAAAAAAGCAACAACAAAGACACATGACAGCAAAAATCACTCAGAGATTTTTCCCACCATCAATCTTATGGCAGCTGGGACTTTGCTATTATCTTAAGAAATGAAATGCCACTGTCTCCTTCGGAGGTATGGGTTGCCTTATCTATTTGAGAAAATTTCTGTAACTCGCAGGGATAGTTCCCAAAGCTGAAGCTCCAAAATTGGAAGATGTAGAAATTTCACACCTTATATTCAGTAGGAGGTTGATAATGTGGTACTCCACCATTCCTCCAGTTCCAACTCTCCCAAGTAAATTGAGTGTGAAGAGGAGGCTGGTTGGTGGAAATGATGGGAAACCGACAGAGGTAAGAAGTAATTGGTGCTTTCTTGATAGCATCAAGAAGGAAAGACGAGTATTGGTTAGAACATTGGTTTCAGGAGCTGTCATTCACTTTATTTCTGCAGAATACCTGTGGCAGAGGTGTTCATTAGGAAAGGATCAAAGTCTCCAGGCTAGTGGATAAGATGTTGCAATGCAGTTCTCAAACTCTTTTGTACATGTTTAATGTTGCATGCATGTAGAAAAGTGGCAGTGTTTGTGTTGTGATGTCACAGCCACCAGATTTTGATATCCTTTGTTTCTGGCACAGGTTGGTTAAATCCAGAAAGATCTTAGAGAAAGAAGATAGTAAAGGTGTAGTTGGTTTTCCCAGCATTCATTCATTCATTCATTCGTTCATTCATTTCCTTCCTTCCTTCCTCCCTCCCTCCCTCCCTCCCTCCCTTCCTTCCTTCCTTCCTTCCTTCCTTCCTTCCTTCCTTCCTTCCTTCCTTCCTTTAATATATAGCAATAGCACTCAGACTTATGTACCACTTCACTGTGCTTTTACAGCCCTCTCTAAGTGATTTACAGTGTCAGCATATTGCCCCCCAAAAATCTGGGTCCTCATATATCCTGTCCTACCATATATCCTGTCCTATTGTACATCCTTTACATGTTTAAAGGTTACTTTCTTGAAAATAAAAGTCAGGTTGTATTGAAATCAGTAGGACTTCCATTTGACATGGCACTGTATTGCTTTTAATGAGACATCACAGTGGTTTATTAAAGTCACATTCATCCACTAATGGTAAACCAGAATGTGGTCTACATCATTGTAGTTGTGCAAGTTGTATGGATACCCCATCGTTAAACATGTTTAGTACAATATGTGAACCCATGCTCCAAGCATAATATATGATGTAGGTGGACAGAGAAAGACTAGCCAGTAGAAGAAAATATTGGTTTTTCAGAGTTAAACTGTGAGGTCCTTGGTGCTTTCTGAGTTTATTTGTTTTCTTGCAGACATTTCATTACCCAACTAGGTAACATCATCAGTGCTAGAAGGGAGTGGGTTTGCTCTTTGCTTGTATGCAGATGGCTTGCCCTGTCAAGTGTTTATGGGAGTCTTCTGGTTGTTTCCTTGATTAGGCTGTTATTTATTGAGTTGGTAGTTCCTTGACTGGGGTTCTGAGTCTATGAGTTTATGCCATTTGACAGCTATATTGTCTTACATTTAATTTATTTCAAAGCCAAGAGACCCCTCTGCCTCTTTATGTACTGTTTCTAAATTTTATTAAGATCCCTGATCTAGAGCTATACAAAATCCTCCCTTCCTTGTTCACATACTTTTTAGTGTGGCACTATAAAAGCTTTTAAGGGCCCCTATGAATTTACTGTGTTACTTCAATAAGCTTATATTAAAACCTGATTGTTGTGAGTAGAAACCAACGGATGCTGTAAAAGTTCTACATTAAGTTAAGGAATACTTGGCAGTGGCATATTTATGACTGAATTATGCTGAGTGATAAATTCTTTGCTGGAATAAAAATGACATTTTATTTTGTACAACTACACTTCAACTGCATTTTTAATGATTTGTTGACATGGAGTATTTTTAGACATTCTGAAAGCCAGTCAATAGATGAATGGATATCAATCCACCATACTTTGAATTTACCATATTTAGTCAGGGACTGAAACATTCTTATTCCAAAATCATATATAGCAAACCTGTTCGTTCTCCATGTGAAACCTCAATTATATAGTATATGGTACACATAAAGAACATAAAAGGACTTAAATAAAGATGGCAGAGCATCTCAAATATGATTTTATTTCTTTGGAAAAATAGCTTTGCAAAGCACTTCCAGTAAGCAGCAAGACTTGAAGTGCTTTGCAAAGCTATTTTGTTTATTTTATATTATTCAGTTTCTATAATTCCTTCCTTCCCTCCTTTTATATGTCCCGTCTATTGCATGTCAGATGATATGAATTGTGTTATGTCCTGAGGACTCTAGGAGTTCTCACTCAGGTCCACTCAC
>NW_020769328.1:4541174-4558772 GCF_900518735.1 Pseudonaja textilis | reverse complement strand
CTTCCTTCCTTCCTTCCTTCCTTCCTTCCTTCCTTCCTTCCTTCCTTCCTTCCTCCCTCCCTTCCCTCCCTCCCTCCCTCCCTCCCTTTAGGTAATGTCTGAATGTTTCTAGACAAACTGGTCTTAGTATTTTGTTCCTTGCAGAATCTCTATAACAGACTGAATATGACTTTGGGCTGTGGTTGGGGGTAGAGGAGGGAGAAGTCAAGATGCCCACTGGGCAAGCAAAGATTTGACATGTGAAACATTTGATGCTTGTAAAAGAAGGAATTACTTTGATTCCATAGATGTAGCTGCCAGCTTGGCTTTTATGATGCCTCTCCCAATACCCCTGAAATTAACAATTCCTTGGACAATGGCTACTGTGAGTAAGGAGGAGGGACAAGATAATGGTGCAATCAATAGTAAATTAGGTTTTACACATTGCGTGCTAACCCATTCTGGTGTTGGCTTTGAAAGTTGTGTGGAATGCTATTGTAAAGCCATGGTTGATAGCTTAGCATAGAGTAAATATCTAGCCAGTTGTGGTTTATTCAACATACCAGTCATGACTACATGCGTTAGATTAACTTTGAGTCTAGTGTGCCTTGTAATTCTAACCATGGTGATTTGTAAAACCACAGCTTCTAGCAATACAACACCTTTATATATGAACTTGACCAAATGGGATATATTCAGTAAACTGCAGTTAAATAATAGAATAACAGGTCCTCTAATCCAACCCCCTGCGCAAGCAGGAGACCCTATACTATTTCAACAAATGGCTGTTCAGCCCCTTCTTATAAACCTTCTGTAGTGAAGCACCCAAAACTTCTGGAGCCAAGCTGTTCCACTGGTCAATTGTTTGCCAGGAAATATTTCCTTAGTTCTAGGTTGGTCCTCACCTTGATTAGTTTCCACCCATTGTTTCTTGTCCTGTCTTCAGGTGCTTTGGAGAACAGCTTGATTCCAGTGGTAGGATTCAAACATTTTTACTACCGGTTCTGTGGGCGTGGCTTGGTGGGCATGGCTTGGTTGGTGTGGCAGGGGAAGGATATGGTAAAATCTCCATTCCCTCCCCACTCCAAGGGAAGGTTACTGCAAAATCCCATTCCCTCACCACCCCACTAACCTGCTTTCCAGCTCCGTTCTCCTGTGCAGGGCAACCAAAGAAGACCCAGCCGATCAGCTGGGACTCGGGAGGCAGAGAATAGATGGAAGCAGGGCCAGTCAGAGGTGGTATTTGCTGGGTCCCCAAACTACTCAAAATCTCCATTGCCAGTTCTCCAGAACTGGTCAGAACCTGCTGAATACCACTTCTGCTTGGCTCCCTCTATCAAGTCACTCCTAGCCCTTCTTTTCATTAAATCAGCTATAAACAAGCCCCAGAGTTCAGGCTTCCATTTTCATTCTCCCTTTCCTTTGTTCCACCCAGTATTTCTTAAACAGAGAGATTCAGCATCATTTCTGCATATGTAATTGGAGAAAGGCATATAATTTTCTGTTCAAAGATTTATACCAGGAAAAGTTATTTTATTGTATATTTATGTTGCAGGCATTTGCATAACTGGCTTTTCACGAGGGTTCATTTTTGTCTGCTTCTTGAAGATAGCAAGCCCCAAATCTCTCTTCTTGTCTCTTTGCTTGACTCAACTCTCCGGGTAGAATGTGGTGGGGGTGGTGGGTGGGAAAATGGACAGAAATAGTTTTATTAACAGTAAAGCAGTACTCAGATTCCTAGTTGAGAAGAACTCAAATGTTTGCAATTATTCTCTGTGTGTGCCGTTTCGTAAGGTTATTGGATATTCTTTCTTGAGAGGAATGTCTAATGAGGGACAAAGTAGGATGTTCAGATTGTGTCATGAATATGATATAACACTCACTGGAAATCTCAGAGGAGATAGCCATAGATGATGTATCAGCCACATGGAGCTCTTATTTCCAATCCTGGTGATGAGATAAAATGTTTCTTATGAAATGATGGGGCTGATTCCTATATCAGTGTGGATGGGGTGTATTCATGGCTGAAGGAGAGGGGGGCCTCACCAGGGGGAGTAAAGAGGCATTCCACCTTGGAGTTGGTTGAGAACATGTCTGAGGTCATACTTTTAGGTCTATATCTGCTATTTTCCAGGAGAATGCAGACAAGTCTGGCAAGATTCTTGTAATATAGTTGATCAGCAATAAAGTATTTACTCACAAGTGGATCTGGTTGCTTGTGCCTGATAGCTAATTCACTGTGATGGTGCAGTGGTCACAATGAAATATTGCAGGCTAATTCTGCTGACTGCCAACAGTTCAATCCAGACCAGCTCAAGGTTGACTCAGCCTTCCATCCTTCCAAGGTTAGTAAAATGAGGACCCAGATTTTTGGGGACAATATGCTGACTCTGTAAACTGCTTAGAGAGGGTTGTAAAGCACTATGAAGCAATATATAATCTAAGTGCTATTGCTAACTCTCGAAGAAGCTCTGAAAAACATAAATGAAAGATTATGTAGAATAAAATACCCTTTTTATAGTCATTTTACTTTCCTCATTTGCAAGAAAAGATAATGGTTATGGCATTTAGATCTAAATAGTGCAATGTTAAGCAAGTTTACTTAGAAGCAATCACATCTGACTCCAAATGGGGTTGAGGGTCAAAGCACATCCTATATTTAATATGCAGTGTGAAATTGACCTTTGGGATTTTATTTTGCTGTATTGTCATGAGATTATGATCTGTTTTAGGACAAACATTAACATATTGGGCAAGCTGAAATATCTTCAGAGAAGGCATTTTTTAAAATTAGCATTTCTTGAAATTGGGGTGTATGCAATGCCATGAGAAGATGGTAGAGATATAATAAGTCAGGAGAACAATGAACAAACAAGTCCATGACAACAGAGAAGCTGGATCTGGTTCTAGGGCTGAATTCATTCCTATCTGACCAGCTTATGTCAGCCTATCAAGCAGTAGTTCTTTAGAGGAACATTCCCACCTCAGCCAAGCATGAAACATCTCTTAGCTGTCTTCTGGACCAGAGATCACAGTCATGAGAAAAGGAGAGAGGAATGGCATAGAGAAACAGTTAGCTTTTTGTCGATGGAGATACCATTGTTTTGGACTCTTTGACCAAGCCCGTCCATTGCATTAAACTGCTGTCTGTTTGTGGGTTAATCAATTGTGCCAATGAGAGAATTGTGGTTCATAAATGGGATGTTATGAGAAGTCAGCTAATTGTCACTTATTCAATAAACACGGTAAACAAAATTATGGTTTAGTATGATGTTGAAACCAGGCTAGCATATCAAGCAATTGGGGTGTGGGAGCAAACTATGAATGTTAGGCTAAGTCAGCAGGATTCTCTTGCATCTGCACACATTGAGCATAGCCAAGCAGGCACATATGAAATAAATTTGTACCAAATATTTAGAGTACTGCATATACAGAGTAACATTTGGAAGGAAAGCTCTACATTGGTTTTTAAGACTACAGTAGTAAGAGAGGATTGCCTGATGTACTATAATTTGGTCTGAAAATAAAAATAATATATGCTACTTTGGCTTGGGTAGTTGTGAGAACTCAGACATTTCTATGTATAAAATGTGGCTTAGTATAAATGTCTGTGGAGATTCTCAGTAAGCCAAAGTTCTTTTCCAAAACCCAGCTGGACTTTCTAGTTTTTCTTTGAAGACATTTCATTCTCATTCAAGAAGCTCATTCAGATTCATCCAAGAAACTCATTCAGCTCAGAGCTGAAGAAGCTTCTTGGATGAGAAGTGAAATGTCTTCAAAGACAAATCAGAAAGTCCAATTGCCTTGTCTAAAAGCACCTTTGGGACATGACTTTGTATGTTGTATTTTCAATAAGCCATAATAAAGCAAATCATAGCTTAGTGAGCTATTTCCCATGTAGTATGGCTGTATTACATTTATCCTTCTCATCTGTTCCACTACCTTTTCCCGATTGGTATCATTATTATGATTATTATTACTTTGATATTATGGTTATTATTAGTTTGTTGTTTTGCATGTACACTGAGAGCTTGTACACTGGAGACAAATTCCCCGTGTGACTATAACACCTCCCCAACAAAGTGTTCTGTTCTGTTCTGTATAGCTCCAATTCAGTGTGTTCACCTTTGCTCTGACTCACTGTGTATAAATTGTAGAGGTGTCAGCATCATGGAAAAGGTCGAAATGGAATGGACCTATTTCAAGTTTTGCACTGGGTTGTAAAATAGGCTGTTGGTACAGAAGACTCCGATGGGCTATAAATCAACTTCATTCTAAAGAGTGAGACCCTGATGCTTTGGAGAAAGTGGGGAAAGTTATGGTAGGCAAACTTTGACTTCTGAGTAAGTGTGAAATGGAAACGTCTAAGCATCCCAAAGTGTACATTAGCCTTAAACGTTTCTGTCTCGGTGCCATACAAAATCCATGAACTGAAATGTTTAAAAGACCTACAGACCACATCCATGCATCACAAAGACAGGCTAGAGTGAATTATATTGTTGCAATCATGCTCAGCACTGGCTTGTCATCAGGCCTTAAGTCAACAGCACACAATTCTTCAGACGTTCTCATCTCCAGTGAGTCTCCTTTCAACTGACTGACAACAAGGCTTGCTGTTCATCAAAGAGATGGCTCTGGTCAGTTGAAATTATCACAGAGCAGAGGAGGGAGTGTTCTTTTTAAAGAAAGAAACACAACACAACAACAAAACCACCAATGGTGTCAAAAGGAGTTCAAGGAAAAATAGAAGATACTGTCCAAAAGCAGATAAATGGCTTGGATAAATATACCCAAGTATTATTTATTATGTGTATTATGATCCACTGAAGGAAAGGGCAGGAATGCAGCAACATACTTACACAATGGCACCAGAGTTAATGAAATTGTTGTCCAAAGGTTAAAGGTTTCTACAAAATAGATAATGAACGCTTTGACCTTGACCAAGTTAAGGAATGATTTCTCTATAATCTGTGAGCTGGGATTCAAATAAACACAAAGATAGTAGAGTTGGTACAGTGAATCTTCTCCTGAATGCATTATTATCTGAATATTAAGTTACAGTTATTTAATCTTTCCTTCAGACAAGTCAAATCCTTCCACCATTTTTTTTATCTGAAATTTCAGTGGAGCTATGATTGATTCTGAAATTATGCCCTTTTTATTGCATAAGTTGCAATGTTTCCATAGATGCATAGAACACTGTGTGAAATAGAAGGATTTACATACTCTTAATAGTTTAAATGATGTTGGAGAAATACTTAGTAAACAGAGAATTACTAGGCATAAAATGTAGAAAAGTGCAAATAACCTCTAGTCTGATTAAAATTATTGATCCCATTGAAAATGGTGAATCGTTTCAATTCTAAATGGTGTTTTTCATCAAAATGATTTCATCTGGATCACCCTTTAAACTATGTACATTTAGAAAATTCTATTTAAATTAAATTAAATTAAAAATCTATTTAAATTATTTCAACAATTTGATGAAGCAGCTTGAACATTTGAAGGATGGAGTTTCTTCATGTTAATCCTAGGACAAGGTGTAGCTGAAAATTATGGACCTCTGCTTGCCGGACTCTATATGGAAACAATTTCCCAGTTGTGATTGATTAGATTCTAGAAGGTTGACTGTAGATATTTCCATTATCCACCATGGAATTGCTACCCAAATTGTCACCATATAACTGAAATTATTTCTGTCTAATTGAAAGTTTCCATTGTCTTGTTTTGTGCCAGATGTTAAAGAAAACACATTATAAGATCTGCTAAGTTTACACACAATTTTCATGGCCCGATTTAAAGGTTCTGGTGTGGCAATTTGAAGTTTTTCTTTCACTTTAAATGGAAACTGTAGCTATCTCAAAGTAAAAAATGGGCCATCAGATAGGTTTTCTTATTTTTTTTAAAGACACTTGTTTGTGAAGCACTAATTTAAATCCTGGGAATTTGGAGATCAAAGGATAGGGGAAATAATCAGACATGTGATTTAATGATGTCTTGATGCAAAAACGCCAGCAACATATGTCAAAACTTTGATCTGAGACGCTCCGTTGACTGAGCAAATATTTATGTTTTAGGGCATATCTGAATAATGTCATCAAATTATGATGCTGTAGCCCCTCTTCCCTCATTATGAGCTGTATTTGCTTAAACTGCTAATTCCCTTAGCATGCTAATATCTCTGAGTGCATCACTAACTAAACACAATTACTGGTAATGTCACTAAAACAAAATAAAACTGTCAACTAGTTACTGTGTTATTAAGATTAAATTTAGGGAGTCTTGTAGACCCAACTTTGGACAGTTTTGCTACTCATTCTTAGGGCTACCACATCTGCACTGCAAAAATCCTCTTGGCACTAGTTGACAATAAAGAGTTAGAGGTTTCTGGATTTTGAACAGCTGTTATCTGAATTTTTACAAGCTAGAATTGGTCTTACTACTTTTTGTTGGCATTGCTTTCTATAGATCAAGGGAACATTCCAACACTAATCATTGATTAACCATGTTTGATTCAGCTTTCCATCCTTCTGAGGTGGGTAAAATGAGGGCCCAGAATGTTGGGAGCAATATGCTGACTCTGTAAACCTCTTAGAGAGGGCTTTTGCGTGCAATTCCTCAGATGCTACCACTTGATTTCCAGTAAAAGGTATCTTTTCTCTAATTAATGGAGTCTAAGTGTTTCTTTCTTGGATTTTGAATGGAGCACCAGCTGACACCAAGGATCTGAATTTTAATCACCAATATTTGAACACAGTTCATCAGTCTGGAATCTGCACTGTATATTGGACGTTAATACAATTGAGCAAGTCCAGAAGTATTTCACAAGAAGAGTACTCCACTCCTCTGCTCGCAACAGAATACCCTACATCACCAGGCTTGAAATTTTGGGCTTGGACAACCTTGAACTATACCGCCTATGGTTGGCGTAGCACACAAAATTATCTGCTACAATGTCCTACCTGTCAATGAATACTTCAGATTCAACCACAACAATATAAGAGCAGACATCAGATACAAACTCAATGTAAACCGTTCCAAACTGGATTGCAGAAAGTACAACTTCAGCAACAGAATGGTCAATGCCTGGAATACTCTACCTGACTCTGTTGTTACATCCTCTAACCCCTCTCCTTTACCCTTAAACTATCCACCATTGACCTCACCCCATTCCTAAGAGGTCTGTAAGGGGCAAGTATAAGTGCACAATAGTGCCTACCATCCCTGTCCTATTGTCCCCATTTATTCGTACCTATTTCCTCTATTATTATTCATGTTTATACTTATACCTATTATCTTGTAAGCGATTGACAAATCAAATAAACAAATAAAAATATTCAAGGCTTCTCCTCTGTTTGATCCTTCCTTCTTGCTTGGCTGATAGTTTCCCAAGAGATGGAAATATTACAGTCAGCTTTCTCTCAAAGGATCACCATAGATTTAAATTTGTACTATTACTATTCTGGGCCTTTTAAACATAGTTTATCATAAGGCTGTCATATAAAGCCATTCCAAATACAAAATGTTAGGATCAAATAAAACGGTAGGATCATGGCATGGGCTGAGATATTTGCAGAGCTGCTTCTCAGTGACTTGCTCCTCATCCTATATGTCTGGCAGGAGAACCATGCTGAGTCCCATCAATTAAAGAATTTTATTTTGCAGCATTCAGAAAGCGCACCTTTTCTGTTGCTGTGCCTACCCTTGAAACCATCTGCTCTGAGATTAAATTGCTGGCTTTTTGAAAATCTTGAATATATAGATATCTTCCCACACATTGTTAGTTTGAGCCCATGTTATTCAATTTGTTGAAGAATCATTCTTAACTTCATTGTGGTTATATGCACTGGTGTTGTGTGGTTTGCATTATGATTTTAAATGTGGTTAGCCACCCAGAGTCACCATGGTTGAGATGGGCTGTTACTGTACACAAAGTGAACATATTTACAAATAAATACCTAACATCCTAAGGGCAGCATTTGAAACTGTGGCTCAGCAGCTTGATGTCTATGGAGATTCTCAGTCATCCAGGCCACGGTTGTTCCAAAGGTGCTTTTTTTCCAGAGGCCAAAAAAGAAGAAGCTTCTTGGCTGAGAAGCAAAACAGCTTCAAAGACAAACCAGAAAGTCCAGTTGCCTCTTGAAAAAAGGGCCTTTGGGACTTAGCAGCTTTATGTAGGTAAAAGCAGCCTAGGCAAGCAAGCCAAGATGTAAATACTAAATTAAAAGGAGACAGGGATAAAGCAAATGATGCATCTGTTAGATTCTTCACTAAGGTGGCTGGACTGGCAGAAATAGGTACACTGTAGGAAGACTCAAAGAGCTAGCTTGAAGACTTTCCTGGGGAAAGAAGTCTATGTAGTTTCTAATAGTTAGCATGACATTAGAGCACCTAATTGAATGACGATTAGGTTAATCCTATAAATGCATCCAAAATGTGAATTCATGAAATGGTGAAATGGCTCAGCCCAGCAAAACCACAAAACCATTCTTTTAAACCCATCCAGAGATTACAGAATAATAGTTGGAAGGGACCCTGGAGGTCTTCTACTCCAGCCTTCCGCTCAAGCAAGAGACCCTATAGCATTCCAGACAAAGAACTGTTCAGTGTCTTCTTGAAAACATCCATCCTTATCTCTAGATTGGATCTCTCCTTGATTAGTTTCCATTCGTTGCTTCTTGTCCTGCCTTCCGGTGCTTTGGTTGGTCTCCTCTTCTTTTACAATGGCTCATAGTCATGACATAAGAATAGGCTATTCATGAATACATTCCAGTACATTTCAAGCCTTATTTATCCCTCCCCTCCAGAAAGGTACACAATGCCTCCTATTTTCAATTGAACAAAGCTACATATATATCTTAAAATGGAACCTGCATATTTGGGATTCTGAAGCGGTGATCACATTGCCTCCCTTGTCTTCTGAAGAATATTACGGCAAAGAAATCTTGAAAGCTTCCCTTTTACTTATCTAGCTCCTTCTATTCTCTGCCTTTCAACTTCCTTGGATTTTGATTTCTTGCACGTTTCTAATTATTGGCTGTGACTTCTGAGATTCTGCATTACTAAGGGAAGAATATATTCATCTTCATCTTCATCGTCGCTTAAAAATCCGAGGGGCAGTAAGTTCCTTTTGTGATTTCTGCCTTTCTAGCCACAGCAAAGGCAAGAAATAGAGAGAAAAAGTTTTCCATTAGGCCAAAATTCCTATTTCTCAGCTTATCTGGGTCACAGGATTCTGTTGCCTTTGATGAAGTAATTACAAAGATACAATGCAAGACATATGATTGACAGTGGAGGAATAAAATATACCATGCTTGGTGTTTGCAAGCTTACATACTTTGTTGTTGTTTATTGTTAGTAAATAATAGGGGTTTTCATGAATATATCAAAGGATGTCCTGGGTATTGATTCAAAGTTGTTTGCTTGTCTGGGGTTTTTGCTAGTTTGGTGTTAAATAAATTGCAAATGATTTTTGGAGTGTTATTATTGTGCTATAAAATATTGTGAATATAATTAGCTACAATTAGATAGTCATTTAAAATTGGATTGGAAGGTGAATTTCTGAATTGACTTTCTAAGTCAAATTGGAAAGTTGTTCGGATCAGCTGATTGAACTGCAAGTCTCCCAACTGATTTGGACACAGAATTTGTGCAGAATTTTGTTTTCTGAATGAGTTTGAAAACCTGGATCAGATGAACCTAATTTGGTTATCCAAGATTTGATCTCAACTCCGGAGCATAAAATATTTTTTTTTCCTAATCTGGCCATATCCTATTGACAATTAATATTGCTCTCTCTCTCTCTGTCTCTCCCCCTCCCTCCCTCCTTCCCTCCCTCTGTTTCTGTCTTTCTCTGTCTCTGTCTCCCCTCCCTCCCTCTGTTTTTTCCTCTCTCTCTCTGTCTTCCTCTCTCTTTCTTCCTGTCTGTCTCTGTCTTTCTCTCTGTCTCTCTCTCTGTCTCTCCCTTCCTCTGTTTTTTCTCTCTCTCCCTCCCTCCCTCTCCCTCAGTGTCTTTCTCTCTGTGTCTCAGTTTCTCTCCCTCTCTCCCTCTCTTCAGCCCAATGTCATTTGAGTATTGCTCCTCAAAATAAGTTCTCCCCCTCCAGTTTGGAATGTCTATGGAGATTTTCAGTTGTCCAGGTCATGGTGGTCCCAAAGGTGCTTTTTCAAAAGGCAACTGGACTTGTTTTTTCTTGAAGATGCCTCACTTCTCATCTAAAAGAGAACCATGAACTGAAGAAGCTCCTTGGATGAGAAATGAAACATCTTCAAGGAAAAACAAATCCAGTTGCTTTTTGAAAAAGCACCTTGGGGGACCCAATTTGAAATCCTCTCTTAAATGGATACTGAAGGCTCTTGACTGACTTATCAGAGGCTAAGCCTATGTCTATCATTTTGAAATAAATATGTTCACACCCTAGGCAACTTATTTCATTATTATTATTGCATGATAATTCCCTTGCCTTTTTTTCTCTGTAAGAAACTTCCACTGGGCTAAATAATTGGTAGTTTCTCATACATGTTTTAATAGTCTTCAGAAAAGATTTCCAAAATCAAATGCCATCTAGCTGGGAAGACTGAACTGCATTTATTTCCCAAGTTGGCTAATTAATTACCAGGTATAAGAGGGATTTTTCTCAAGCCACTTGGGGAAAAAAAGACAGTTATGGCTCATTGTTTTTATCTCGAACTAACTCTAATAATACTTACAGAAGGTGCCCAAAATATTTATAATATTTCTAGTGTAGCATACCCCTGTACAGAAGTATTTTTAAGGCTAACATTGTGCTCTTTGATTATTTTTTTATCATGTAATGGTAAGTGGATGGGATAAAAGGTTTGCTACTCGGTATGTTTGTGTAACTGGCAATTGCCTAAATGGTGTATAACTCTTCTGCATATTGCATTTAAAATTTCAGAAATCATCTGGGGACATTTGTGAGCATTGCCATAAATAATCTCTGATTAATGTATTACTGGAGTTCTAGCTGTGGCGATGTGTTCCAAAAGGAAATAGGATTCATCATCATTAAATATGTGTTCATGAATTTGGGCTATGCCAGCAGTGAGTGAAGCCGCTTCCCCTACAGGGAAAGGACAAATGGAAAACTGTTAGTAGTAACTCAATAGGTTTCAGTAAGAATTTGAGCTCTGTTGGGGACTTAATAAATGGATATGAATAGCAGAAAACCAGCATAATAAGGCAAATTTATCCCGTGAAGCTTAGCAAGAATGCCTTTCTTCCAAATATGATCATGCCTAGCAACAGGGAGACAATAGTTAAGAAATAGCTGCATCTTTGCACTGAAATGAATAATGGATCATTGTGGCATGAATTAAGATAAGAATGGGAGGAATATAACAAGTGAGAGCTCCTTGGTGCTCTCTGAGCTTGGTTACTTTCTTGAAGATGTTACATTACCCAAACTAGGTAACATCAACTGATGATGTTACTTAGTTTGGGTAATAAACATCTGCAAGAAAACAGCCAAGCTCAGAGAGCACCAAGGAACCCTCACTTCAAACCTGAGCTGCAAATATTCTCCTTTATTAATATAACAAGTCCATGCCCACTGTAAACAAGGAATGGCTAGAGCAATCTGCTTCTAGTTCATGACCACTTCATAGGGGTTGCTCATATATCTATCTCTCTCCCTTTCTCTTCATCTGATTCCTGTTATTTGTTTGAAAATAAACACTCAAGTTTGAATTTAAATGAGCTCCTACTTGTTAGCACTTTTCCAACCTTATTTCTCTAGACCAGCATTTCTCAACTTTGACAGGTTGAAGATATGTGGACTTTAACTCTCAGCATTCCCCAGCCAGCGTGCAAGATGACATTTGCAAACTAGCTATGAACTAACTTCAAGTCGTACGGTAAAACTGAACTGGTGGAATTGTCACCGTAAATCTACCTATTCTCATTATTAAAGACCTCGACTCTTTATCATCATTTTGATATGTTAGGTAGAGGACAGGAAGAAGAGGATCCCACTTCTTCCTGTCTTCTCCCTAACATATCAAAGCAATTATGCCCAATGATGCTATTTAAGGCTATTTGAGAAAACCAAAATAGTAATGGTCCAAGGGAACTGCCAAGAAAAACTCCATTTTTATTAGAGAAATTAGAAAAAAGGAAATGAAATTGAAGTCCTGCTCTTGATAATCATTCTCAAACAAGTGAAAAATGGTCTGTTCTGTTAATTGCAAAAGGACCAACCTATTACTACTGAATTAGAGAGTTAGAGGTTGAGCAAATAAGCATGGAGATAGAAGACCTCCTTGCTATATCAAAACTGTAGAATAGCCAACAAGTTGAAATACATCCAGAAACAAAATAATGGACAATGTTTTTAATCTTGCTGATTAGACACACCACACTGGAGTGTATATGAAGTCATCAAAGATTGAACTTGGTTTGAAGGCGATCTCCTTTCATATTCAGGCATCTTCTCTCCAATTTCTTCCAGCTGAAAAAAGTCAGAGTTAGAAACTCAAATCTTCTGGAAGTGTACAAAATGGATTTTTAATTGCTAAGATGTAAGGTGGGGTATCATTTTCTGTGCATTTGTTTTATATTTAAATGCATTTTTTATTAATTAAAGGGAATTTTGCAGTACAAATAGCCAGTAACATTTCCCAAACTGACATTAAGAAGGATGGATAACAGATAGTCAGATTTGGAAGGGACCTTGTAGGTCATCTAGTCCAACCCCCTGCCCAAGAAGGAGACCCTACACCATTTCTGACAGATGGGAGTCCAATCTCTTCTTGAAGGTCTCAACTGATGGCGCTCCCACAACTTTCAAGGGCAAGCTGTTCCATTGGTTGATTGTTCTCCCTGTCAGAAAGTTTCTCCTTATTTCCAGGTTGAATCTCTCCTTGATCAGTTTCCATCCATTACTCCTTGTCTGGCCTTCAGGTGCTTTGGAAAATAGCTTGACCCCTTCCTCTCTGTGGCAGCCCCTCAAATATTGGAAGACAACTATCCTGTCTCCCCTGGTCCTTCTCTGCCCTAGACCAGCCAGGCCCAGTTCCTGTAACCGTTCTTCATATGTTTTAGGCTCTAGTCCCCTTATCATCCTGGTTGTTCTTCTCTGCACTCTTTCTAGAGTCTCAACATCTTTTTTATACTGTGGTGAGCAAAACTGGATGCAGTACTCTAGGTGTGGTCTTACCAAAGCTTTATAGAGTGGCATTAGTAGCTCACTTGATCTTGATTATATTCCTCTTGTAATGCAACTTAGGTTTGCATTAGCTAAACACACCAGCCAAAAAGGGAAGAAAAAGTCAATAAGCTGTGACCATCCAGGGTGAATCAGGTTGGGTTTAAGTAAAAACTCTGTGGAATTCACTAACAGCCTGATCAGAGGAGGAGAGGAGAAGAAGAAAGGGCTTAAACTGTAATACATCCTCCTCTCTGGTATGTTGCTTGATGTACTGGCAGTTAATAAACGAGGAGAAGTTAAATCCCAAAGTAGTTACGGCAGTGGCCTCTCCATAAGCCAGGCAGATGGAATCTGTGTCCAGAGGTTTGCTTTTAACATCTTGCAATCAACCATCTTCTCCATCTTTGGCCTTTCTCCTCCTTCCCCAGGTGGCCTCAAAGAACTGTGCACTGCATTATTTTTCATCAAATGAGATTAACTTTGTTCTAGATGGAACACTCTTGATTTTCCACACTGAGCAGCCGGCTAGACCAAGCGAGGTGTGTCACGCACAACTGCTTGCTGCAAACCATCAAGCTCATTCCATTTGTGACAAGGGCTGGAATTGAGTTGGTCCTCTTGAGAATGCCCAGCTCATCATTAATCTGAATATGTGCTTCCTTCCATATAAAGAAAAAAACAGAGTATATCATTACCAACTTCCCTTCCAACATTTATGATTTTGCTGAACTGCCTGAGTGTTATTTTTCTAGTCCCTTTTTTTTTTGTTCACCTCTGTCATCTTCCCCCACTCCTTCCTTGTTTTTATTACTTTATTTATTTATCCGTGTGCCACCCTTATTAAACTACCTTTTTATGATCCTGTAATCCCTTAATTTGGGGTAGAATCAGGGTGACTGGATGGGGCTCAGCATTTACTAGCCAGAGCCTTTCCTGATGCCTATGCAGTTTGCAGCAGATTTTTTCTTCTTTGCACCCTTGGAATGAAATATCTGCCGCTGCATTGGATTGAACTCTTAATCTTTTGAGTGGGAGGCAAGCATCTTCACCACTAGGCCACAATGCTGCTCATATCCCACACATTATTCTTACAAGTAACTCAAGGTGGTGAACATATCCAACACATCTTCCTCCTCCTTATTTCCATACAATAACAACCCTGTGGGATGGGATGGGTTGAGACATAGGACTGGCCCAAAGTCATCCAGCTGGCTTTCATGCTTAAGATGGGACTGGAACTCACAGTCTCCTGTTTTCTATCCTGGTGCCTTAAACGGTTAAACTAAACCATCTCCTTAATTTGATTTTTGAGTATCAGCTTTGCCTTTGGATACGTTTGGTGAAAAAGGTGGAATGCATTAAGATAATGGTGATTCTGTCTTCTAAAAAAGAAGACAAGCTGCAATGTTAGGAAAAGGAGAGGTAGAATCCCTCTCACTGATGAGCAATGCTTGCAACAGGCAGCTGAGCACAAAGACAGAAAAAGGGGCAATGTAATTCTATTACTTCTTTTGAGAAGCTAGATATTTTGGACTTTCCCTCGCTATTATTTATCCATCAGACAATAAACAACTGGGCAAAACTATTTTCATCTCAGGTGAGTGTGACATGACTGGCAACTTTAAGAATCAAGTGTTTGGTTTGTGTTTTTCCTTCTTCACCATCTCTTCTTCTGATCTGTCATGTCTGTTCGTTATCTGCTGATTGAAATCTTTCTTTCTTTCTTTCTTTCTTTCTTTCTTTCTTTCTTTCTTTCTCACCATCTATTTATTCCCAGATCAACCCTGTGAGATGGATTGGACTAAGAGATAAAGGCCCCAAAATCACCTACCTGGCTTCCATGCTTAAGGCAGAACTAGAACTCACAATCAGCTAGAACTCAACTACAGTGGGAAGTCTTTGACATAAAAGTTAAGGGTCAAGAGGTTTTTAAAATGTTATATTTCATTCACAATGAGTTATGCCAATTGGGATCTATTAATTTAGTTAGAAGAACCTTGCAATATCTTATTAGAGAATAAGAACCATCAGTAGAAGGACAAAATCGAAATCACATCTCTTCCTCCTTGTTCTTTGACAAATGAAGACTTGCAAAGTTCTGCCTCAGAACCCCATCCAATACAAGGCATAAGATGCCCTTCTCTTGTAACCTTTCTCCATCTCGTGTCCTTTAGTCCTTCAGCACTTGATAATGTGTGAACGCAAAAGTTGCTTACATTTGAACAGCTGTCACTATCCAGAAGAGGATAGGCTATATAAAAATTAACTGCAATGGAAAAACATTACAGCAGACCATTAAATTCTGTTCCTTGGAGACACACAATGCCTTAGGCACACAGGAAGAAAATGTCTGCCGTGATCTGCTGTATCAGCCTAGCTAGATATCTGATGGCACTTCACACACACACGCACACCCCGTGAATGTGCTTTGAAGACCCTAACCCCTCAAATTCTGCACTTTCGTGCTTATCTTTTCCTTTGCGAAATTCTTGGTATAGCCGTCAATGAGAATTTGGCAGAAGTCAGGCCCCATTCAGGTCGCCCACCTTGCTCTCTTCGATACATTTTTCAAAGCTCACCATTTATTAAATACTCTTCTGAGTTTTAAAGGCATCCAATTTCCAGGGCTGTTCCAGTTCCCACATGAAAACAGAACAAAGTGAAATATTTTACTTTCTCTTTTGAGTCTCAACAAGATTTTTGACTGCCCGGTTGAGAGTCATACTGTATGTTTATCAAGTATGTTTTGGGTAGTCCTCCAAAATCCTGCTGTGGCAGTATTTCTCACCCTACGAGCAGTGGTTGGATTCAAATTTTTTTTACTACCTGTTCTGTGGGCGTGGCTTGGTGGACATGGCAGGTGTCATGTCTCCAAGGCATGCGGGAGCCATGACACCACACGTAGTGCCATGTCAGACTATGCTATCGAGGGGGGAAGTGCTGTTAACTACCCAACCTGGGGCTTCGACTGTTTGACGGAGATAATGAGCCTTGCTGATGTCACACGCTGAGCTGTTACAACCTGTGGGCGGTTGTAGACAAAGTGATTAGGAGGCTGCCTGCTGAACTAACGATCTAGAAAGGGGTGGAGAGTCACTTCATAGGCATAAATACAATGATGGAATATGATCGTTTGTACAAGTATAGTAAATAGGGGTAAACAATTAATGGCTAAAAGCACGGTGTATAAGGGCTTTCATGGTGATCGGATGTGATGCAGTAACGCTCACCGGGATGGTGGATAAACTCATTAAGTTGTTAACTGCGAGGTTCACCAGAGCTGACTTTAATTCCTTTTGGTTACTCATTGTTACCTGAATCCGGAGCATTGTATGGTTGAATAAAGACTCATTAGATCATTACCTTGAGACCTTTGTTTCCCTTCCTGTCTGGAATTCGGCAAAACAGCTGAGAGCAGGGGAAGATATTGTAAAATCTCCAGTCAGTATTTGCTGGTTCTCCAAACTACTCAAAATTTCTGCTACCGGTTCTCTAGAACTGGCCAGAATCTGCTGAATACCACTTCTGCCTATGAGTGAGAAAGAGTACAGGGAAAATGGAAAGGACCGAGAATCTGAATATTGGACTGTTAAATTAAAGGCAAGTGGTAGCTAGCTAAAATATGTTGAGAGTCACATTGTGTGTTTATCAAATATGTCTTTGGTAGTCCTCCAAGCTTAGACTGTGGTAGGATTTCTCACCCTACGAGTGAAAAAGAGCACAGGGAGAATGGAAAGGACCGAGAATCTGAATATTGGACTATTAAATTAAGGGCGAGTGGTAGCTAGCTAATCCCTACATTGAACATTAGGGTAAGTGCTTAAAGGTGTCAAAATGATAAGGTTGTGCCAAACTGGTTATATTTGGGAAAGAGATCATTTTAGCTGTATAGTTTTTAGATGGTTTAGGGCAGTTTTGGACATTTCCTGTGAGAAAACACAGCTTTTATTGCTAACACCAGTAGTTACTAGACAGTTTGTTTCTGAGAGACAGCTTGCCTTGAGAAAAAGGATTTATGGAACAAAATGAACACAGCTGTCCCTTTTCAAAGCAATGAGACAACCTGGTTCTGCCCAACAAAGTCCAGTAGCTGGTAGATTTTTGCATGTGCCCTGCACATGGACATAAATCACTCCTAGTAACTGAGTGAAAATGTTAAGAAGATTTAGCCCTGATGATGTTACCTAGTTGGGTAATGAAACACCTGCAATGTCAGAGAGCACCAAGGACCCCAGTCCTCCCTTCCCCTTCTCCTCCTCCTCCTCCTCCTCTTCCCCCTTCCTCCCTTCACTCCACAAACCTTGCTCCCTTCTAGCACTGATGATGTTTCCTAGTTTCAGTTATGAAATGTCTGCAAGAAAACAACCAAGCTCATTAATCACCAAGGACCCCACAGGATGATGTTCTTCTTCTTCTTCTTCTTCTTCTTCTTCTTCTTCTTCTTCTTCTT
>NW_020769328.1:4479064-4525660 GCF_900518735.1 Pseudonaja textilis | reverse complement strand
TATCTATCTATCTATCTATCTATCTATCTATCTATCTATCTATCTATCTATCTATCTATCCACAAAAAAACCTCTTATAATGGATAAATAATCCAAACTTACTACAATGATTCTCAGTATCCCAGGTCATCATTATCCCAACAGGCGACCCGATTTTGTTTTTCCTTGTTTTGCTTCTCATCCAAGAACTTCTCATCCAAGTTCTGAACTGAAGACCCGAACTGAAGAAGCTTCTTGAATGAGAAGGAAAACATCTCTACTCGCAACAGAATACCTTATAGCACCAGACTTGAAATGTTAGGCTTAGACAACTTAGAACTATGCCACCTTCAGTCCGACCTAAGCGCAGTACATAAAATTATCTATTGTAATGTTCTACCAGTCAATGAATACTTCATCTTCAACCATAACAACACAAGAGCACACAATAGATACAAACTCAAGGTAAACCGCACCAAACTTGATTGCAGGAAATATGACTTCAGCAACAGAGTGGTCAATGTCTGGAATACTCTACCTGACTCTGTGGTTTCTTCCCCAAACCTGAAAATCTTTAACCTCAGACTGTTTACTGTTGACCTCATCTCATTCCTAAGAGGTCTTTAAGGGGCATGCATAAGCGTACCAGCATGCCTACCATCCCTATCCTAATGTTCCTTTTTATTCGTATCCATTTCATGTATTCATAATCATGATACATACTATCTGATACATGCTTGACAAAATAAATAAATAAAATTAATAAAAATAAAAAATAAATCTTAAAGTAAAAACAAAGTTCAATTGCCTTTTCAAGAAGCACCTTTGGGATAACCATGATTAAGAATCCCCAAAGACATTCATTGTATAAGGTCTCTTACCTTGGGCAAGACCTCCGATGTCCCTTCCATCCAGAGGTGGTATTCAGCCCACCAAGCCATGCCCACAAAACCGGTAGTAAAAAAATTTGTATCCCACCATTGCTTCCAAACCTATTATTCTATGTTCTAATATATGAAGCTCTCCATGTTTTTCGAAGATATCTAACAATAAATCTAAACCAAAAATGGTCAATCTTCCACCTACAAGCAGATCTAGTGCCAGCAGCTTTTTCATCAGCTTAGCTAAATGCTGGACCAATTAGTCCAAAGATGATTTCTTGAGCAATGGCCTTGTCACGGTTACCCTTTTTTTTATATTTCAGAAAACATAATTCTGCTGTATCGTATAATACTGGTGAGTAAATAAAGAAGAAACACTAGACTCTAAGTGGCAATTCTTTGAGAACAGATGTTGCATTAGATAGCTCTTTAGTCTAACAGAACAGAACTCTTATTTTCTTTGAAAATGATATATATTACATTTCTTCTTTTAAAAAAAAACATAGAGTAGTTCACAATAATATCATTAAAAAAAACAGCGAAATGCATTGCGATTCATTAGTAAGAAGTTAAAGTCATGAGGCATTTCAATTACAGTGATTGAAAAATGAAATACCCAAGCAAACAAATCTGTTATTAGTGGAAAGGATCTGCTTAATATCTATGGGGAGGGATGATAATTCAACCTACTGTTAACTGAACATCAAGGAAGCATTGGAACATAAACTCTAGAAAGGCTTATGTGGAAATATGTGTGTTGGGGGTGGGGGGGTTCCATAGAGGCAATGCAGTCTTTTAGATACTGTAACTGGGAGCTATATTAATCTAAAACAACACTTACATTTGAGGAAAGGAATAGACAATCTGATGCACAATTCAAAGCATCCTTCACCATTTGTGGGGAAAATAAGAGGAGGAAGAAATAATAGGTACCTTCACTGCCTTTAATTATTTATAAACATAACAAAGGTGGGATTTTTTTTAAAAAAGTCTAAAATAAAGAGATAGCCTCTTGTTTTCACAAAGGAGACTGTTTCACAATGGAAAATGCTTCCACTCATCTTTAAATAAATGATCTCCTTAGTTTTGAGCATTTCCTCTTCTCTCTTTGGTATCCATGCAAAAAAATGAAAACTTTTTGGAAAATACTTTTTTTTCACATTGGCAACAAATAGAAGAACCAAGCTACTTAACAAATTCTGTTTGTCAGTTTTAAAATCTTTCCATTGGAATGTGGGGATGCACCCCGCCCATGTATTCAGTGCATACACAGAGTGTCCAGAATGTTGTTGTTGCTTTTTACAGATCAACCAGTCAACACCCAAATGGACTTTTGCTATTAGCTCTGGATTTTTTAGTCCTTTTCAATAGACTGGAAGCATAATTTCTGCAGATTTCTTGCAATATTTACCATAGCAACTGACGGCTATTTTTTACTCCTGCTAATTGCTACTATAGATTCTGCTTTCTACTCATCCCTCTCTTGTTTTTATTCTTGTTTACTTTGTATTATATTATTTTCACTTTTATTGCTATTTACTTCATTTTATATTTTTCGGACCCCTTTGGAAGGCTAAGGTACAATGATGACAGTAGGAAGAAACAAAAGGAGAAGAAGAAGAAGATTCTACCTCGGCAATAACATTGGTGCCACCGAATACAAAATTATAGCGAAGCAGGGAGTGATACATCATCATAAAATTAGACATTAACATATATTAAATAACGTAATCAATTTTACATTTTACTCAATGTAGCAAGAGTGTAGTACGGAAGGCAGTGGTACTCATGTAAAAAAAAAAAGGTGGCCATTTCTGTTCGACAGATCATTGTGTCTATTCTTATATGACCAAAGGATATTTCACTAGTATATTTTATGCTTTGCCACTTCTTATTTTAGCTGTCCGGAAAGAGTGGTGGTTTTATCTTCACCGAGGACTCCTTGGTATGCTGTACACAATACTTAGTGAGACCTACATGCCTAGATGGTATTTAGGGGTGGGCTGCTGGGGGTTCGCAGGGGTTTGAGAGAACCCCTAGCTAAGATCTCTGCATAGTTCGGAAACCCCCCCAAATCCCATTCGTGGCCCACCCCATCCAGCCTCTCCCAGGAGTCCCCACGTGGCCCATGTTGGATGCAGGTAAGTGCAGGGTGCGCACTGAGGCTCAGGGAGGGTGAAAAATGGGCCTCCCAGAAGTTCAGGAATGCTGGAAATGGGCCTGTTTCTGGCTTCAAGAGAGCCTCCGGAGCCCAGGGAGGTCATTTTCGCTTTCCTGGAGGCTTGGGAAAAGCCTCCAGAACTTGGGGAGGACAAACCCGCACCCCATGGTGCAGGAGGCCGATAGGCCACGCTCATCATGGCCACGATCACCCAGCAACCTGGCAGAGAACCCCTTTCTACATTTTTTGAAGCCCACCCCTGATGTCATTTCATTTCTCAGGTTGGCCCTGTTTCTGTCTGAGTTGTGATTTTCATAATGAGAGTATCCGGTTTGCAGAGACTGGATTCCGCATGTCTCTCGCTATTCAGGGGAATGGAGCAGGCAGACCTAGCTGTGCCTTTCAAGGCGCTGAAGAATCAATTCCAGCTGGTCTACTCTATTCCCCTTCCGCCCAAAAATTATTTGTCTTGATGTGTCTGAGAATGCAAAAATACACCGGTTTTGAAGAAAACATTTTGTCTCCCACACACCCCACCCCATCCAGCCGCTCTAATGTGAAATTAAAGAAGCTGAAATGTTTTGCTGTAGAACATTGACAAATATATGGCTTAAATAATTCAGCGTGTCATACTGGGTTCTGGAAGGAGCTCATTTGAAGGTGCCATTTGATGCTTCCAAACAAAACCAAAAAACATGGAGTATGCAAAGCAAAAGCAGCAGGCTTGAAATACCTGATCCTTAGGAGCAAAGGTAAAAGATTGTTTAACTCTTAAATCTTCCAGGAGAAGTTTCCTGCTAATATCTGGTTGACCCCCTCTCTGGCACTAAAAATTAGATTAGCCAGGCGTTTGCCATTCAGCAAGGTGTTTCTTCTGTTTTTAAATCTACCTTTCAAAGTAATAACAGAATTGTAATATATATATATATTTTTTTAGTGAAGAACAGTATTGACTTCAAGGCAACAGCCATGTACAATTATGATAGGCTGTTCACATTCCTGGAATTAATAGCAAGGTGCTATTAATATATTTCACCTGCTCTAGTCTTTCCCCCACCCCCCCCACCCCCAAAGTAAATTTCATTTAATGGGCACAGTTTACACTAGTTTCACATCATGGATAGTTTGAACTTTGATCCCGAGTAACCAATTCATATGGGCAGATGGCTCCATCTATACTTGTGCCATACATCTTTAACTAGCAGAGTCATCTATGCCTTACATTATGTTCCAATGAGTAATTTTAACTCCCTTTGCATGGATTTAATTTCCTAGCAGTTCTCATCCAGACCATCTGTTAAGGCTGGTCTTAGGTATAATTGGATGCCCGTTAATGTGCTAAGTTTTGCTTTGTTTCAAAGTAGTTTGCAAAGGTGGTGTTTACTCTACAGACCTTGGCATTAGATTGATGAGCTTGGACGAAACTGGTGAAGAAAAAATACAGGAGGTATTTGAGATGGCATTTCTGGAAAAGGCATTTCAGCCCCCTTTCCCCCCATTTAGGAAGAATAACTGAATATTTATGTCTACAGTGTTGAGGCTTTCTCAAAAAAAAAGAAAAGACAGTAATGTGAACTGAAAATAAAAGTAAATAGGATAAAAACGTTTAGCTTTGAAATGACAAACTTTGATAACTATAAAATCAGATGTGGCTTTTGAGGAAACAGAGGAGAAATAAAGGATACTGCACAAATATCGCCATGCAGGCTAAGAAAGTTCCCCTATTGGGTCAGAGCTGTGGTGGCGCAGTGGTTAGAATGCGGTATTTTTTTTAAAAAATAAAACTTTATTAATTATAGAACTAAAATATCAAACAAACACATACACAACACACAGAAAAAAAGAAAAAGGAAAAAAGAAAATGATTAAAAACTAACAATTCTACTATCGACAGTCTATGGTTCCTTGTTTGTTATCAATATTGGTGATACATTTACAAATACATCTTATTGCGAATATATAATTACTATCTCTTTTACATTTTATGTTGTTTACTAATATATTTCTATTTTTGTTCTATCCAGTCATATCAGCATTCCCAGCTTCTATAATATTCTGATGTTTCTTTTTCCTTAAGTGCTAAGGTTAACTTATCCATCTCTGCACAGAAGCTGTTATCTTCTGAATAACCATCTCCTCTGTTGGAATATCTGCTTGTTTCCAACACTGTGCAAAGGTAATTCTGGCTGCAGTAAGAATGTGCAGTATTATATATTTGACTTTTTTAGAAATTTGTCTATTAAATATCCCCAATAAGAAGAATTCTGGTTTTAATTCAGTTTGCTCCACCATCATTTCCTCTAACCATTTTTTTTTTATTCTATGCCAGTATCTTTGGGCGGTATTGCAGGCTAATTCTGCCAACTGCCAGCCATTCAATTCTCACTGGCTCAAAGTTGACTCAGCCTTCCATCCTTCCAAGGTCAGTAAAATAAGGACCCAGATTGTTGGGGAGAATATGCTGACCCTGTAAAACTGCTTAGAGAGGGCTGGAAAGTGGTATATAAGTCTACATTTTTTCAGTGTGGTAACTTTGAGTGGTCATTAAACTGTTGTAAGTTGAGAATGACCTGTATTGAATGGAAGACTGTTTACTGTTACTTTTATCTATCATGTTTAATTTCTCCAGGAAGCTTAGAGAAGAGCATGAATCTTCCATTCTATTGCCCATCAAAGGACTTTCAGTCCTTCCCAGTGTCAACAGAGATGCCCGAAAATGCTGATAGGAGGTAGAATTGCTTGGAAGCCAGGTTGTTAGGATCCGCCTGGCCTCCAGGCTAAAACATGTAAAAAATGGTTACTGGAATTGGGTCAGTCTAGCCTAGTGAAATGAAGGGCTAGGGGTGTCATGATAGCAATGTTCCAATATCTTAAGGGACGCCACAAAGAAGAGGCAGTCAAGCTATTCTCCAAAGCATCTGAGGGCAGGACAAAAAGCAATGGGTGGAAACTACAAATCAAGGAGAGAAGCAACTTAGAACTAAGGAGAAATTTCCTGATAGAAATTAATCAGTGGGACAACTTGCCTCCAGAAGTTGTGAATGCTCCAACACTGGAAGGTTTTAAGAAAAGATTGGACAACCATTTGTTTGAAATTGTATGGCTTTCCTACTTATTTTGTTATTCTATTCTTCTCCTTTCTTTTCCTTTTCTAAAAGTACTTTTTTCAGTTATGTAAAAGATATTTTTTTTCAACGGGGGAGGGATGGAGTTGATGCTCTGCTGGGGTGTCTGTTCATTTCCCAAGCCGTTAAGAACTGTGTTGCTGCCCTATTATTCATTTTTCTCCACGGGGGTTTCACAGCAGGCTTCTGTAGCAGCATTGGTCGTTGTCTATTTTCTCTCACTATATATACATATGTATAGGAGCGTGGGGATGTATATTCAGACATACACACATGGGATAGAAATCAGACACACTTAATTCTCTTGCATGCATAATTTCAAGCAAGCAATGCTTAAACATTTGCTCATAACATCCAAGAAGGATGAACACTCCTTCTTCCTCCTCCTCTGTTGCTTTAAGATTATTCAGAATCTTCTCACAAAAATGTCAGAAACCAGCAAGCTTTTCTGTGAGGATTTCCGAATTATTTTACATTTACTTCTGGGGGGAGGGGGGAAGAGAGAAAAGAAAATATGGGAGGTTTGTAGGAATTTTTGAACCAAGATATCAATCAGAAAGAAATCGCATTTCCAGGAATGGCTGTCAGTTCTAAACAGCATTGAAAGAGTTATGAGATGAAAATGAGAGATTGGGGACTTAAAATATATCTGGGAAGATGCATTTAAAGCCCAAATCTCACCTAGGTTTAGGGGAGGCAAGGTAGCAATTGCTTTGAGCTTTACCCATGTATAAATTGTACCAAAAAAAATGTACAAAGTGCAATTCATTTTTTGGAATATTCACATTCCATTGACTGGAACATTAACATCAATAGACAGAAAAAAGGAAGAAAATAAATAAATTGATGTCAGACTGCCCTCCTTACAGTCTAGACTGGCAAAGTCCAAGACAAAGAACTTAAGAGACGTGATTGTTAGCATTTATTAAAAGCAAGTTAAGATTACAGCACAAGAATTACAATGAATTTTAGATGAGACACTAATATATGGACCAACCAACCCCTTGTCCAATTCCACCCATGGAAAAGCATCTTTCTTTTGAAAAGATGGGCAGTCTGCAGCTCTCTATTGTTTTGGTAACAGCTATTTTTCCTCCCTCTTCAAATTATTAAGGTACAGAAGAAGACAAAACAACCCTGATTTTTAGCAAGAGAAACAAAGTTATCCCCAGCTCTGATCATAACAAATTCCATAATTTTATTCTGGAACTCTAAATGAGAAAGCATCACAACTGGAGGAGGAAAAATTGAGGAAAATACAGGTCATCCTCAACTTGAGACTATAATTGAGTCCCGAATTTGAAATGATACAGTTGTTAAGTGGATCTACAATTGCTAAATGAATCACTGCAATTGTCCAGTTGTAAAGTGAATTGGGTTTCCTCATCATCATTGCTTGTCAGAAGGTTGCAAAGGTGATTACATGACCCCAAGACACTACAACCATCATAAATATGGGTCAGTTGCCAAGCATCTTGTGACCATGGGAATGCTGCAATGGTCATAAGTGTGAAAAATGGTCATCCTTCACTTTTTTTCAGTGCTGTTGTAACTTTGAATAGTCACTAAATGAATGGCTACCTGCAGTTGGACCTGTTGTATCTTGGACATAGGCTCAATAAATTAAGAATTAATCAAGCCTTTATTTCTTCCAGCTGATTCCTATAAATGTTATATTTTTAATAAATCAGTTTTGTCTTTCTAATTCTCTACAAAGTATACAAGGAATAGTTTAGTGTAGTGGTTAAGGCAAGGGCCTTCAAACTTGGCAAGTTTAAAAATTGTGGACTTCAACTCCCAGAATTCCTGAGCTAAAATGACTGGAGGAGGAATTCTGGGAGTTGAAGTCCACAAATCTTAAAACTGTCAGGTTTGAACATCCCTGATATACAGTATCTATCTCCATCTCTGTCTGTCTGTCTGTCTGTCTGTCTGTCTATCTATCTATCTATCTATCTATCTATCTATCTATCTATCTATCTATCTATCCTGTCTATATCTATCTATCTATCTATCTATCTATCTATCTATCTATCTATCTATCTATCTATCTATCTATCTATCTATCATCATCTATTCCTTCTATCTATTCTATCTATTCTTCAAATTTGGCAAGTTTAAAACTTGTGGACTTCAACTCCCAGAATTCCTGAGCTAACATGACTGGAGGAGGAATTCTGGGAGTTGGAAGTACACAAGTCTTAAAGCTGTCAAGTTTGCAGACCTCTGGGTTAAGGCATCGGGCTAAAAACCGGAAGATCGTGAGTTCCAGCCCCTTCTTAGGCACAAATTTAGCTGAGTGACCTTGGACCAGTCCCTTTCTCTCAGCCCTAGGCAGGAGACAATGGCAAACCACTTTTGAAGAACCCTGCCAAGGAAACAGCAGGGACTTATCCAGGCAGTTTCCAAAAATGGACATGATTGAATGAAAGAAAGAAAGAAAAAAGTGTACAAAAGCTTTATTTGTATGTGTTAACAGCTGCTACTGTACTTTATGCTACTTACTGGAAAATACAGATAATTCCTTCTCTACAGAAATGACAGCTTAAGCCATGGGATAATAAAGTACATCAAAGTCCAAAATAACTTTCTATTTTTTTTAAAGTGTGATACTGAATTTAATTTAACCTGAAAAGCATTTATGGCCTTTAATTCCACCCATGAACCTGTACCAGGTCTGAAGTTTGTATGCTTCACATAAGGTTTTAAAATAAAAATATTTTGTCTGATACAATATAATAAGGATAGACTTTCTCATGGTAGATTGATAATTCTTATCATAGTGGCTGTTTTGCTAATTGTTGATTATTCAGTTGATTTAATAATGGCTTTAAAATTGGCAGGAGATCACCTTTATCTGCTGTGTTAATCTAATATTAAGTTAAAGTTTATTATTCAATTTTATAATTCTCTTCACTTTCTATGAGAGAAAGGGACTCGTGCAAGGTCACCCATTTGCCTTTGTGCCTGAGGCAGGACTAGAATTCTGAGTCTCCCAGTTTCTAGCCTGATGTCTTAAATCAGTGGTGGGATTCAAAAAATTTTATTACCAGTTCTGCGGGCGGGGCTTGGTGGGTGTGGCAGGGGAAAGATACTGCAAAATCACCATACCTACCTCGCTCCAGGAAAGGATACTGTAAAATCTCCATTCCCTCCCCACTCCTGGGGGAAGGTTATCGCAAAATCCTCCCCATCCCACCCCACTAACTAATTTGCCTCCCCACCCCACTAAGCTGCTTTCCAGCTCCGTTCTCCTGTGCAGGGCAACCAAAGAAGACCCAGCCAATCTGCTGGGACTTGGGAGGCAGAGAATAGATGGGGTTGGCAGTGCCAGGCAGAGGTGGGATTTGTCAGTTCTCCGAACTACACGAAGTTTCTGCTACCAGTTCTCCAGAACTGGTCAAAACCTGCTGAATACCACCTCTGACTTAAATGCCAACCTTTAAGAAGACTAAAAACTGCTCTTAGTATGGAAATTCATTGCAAACTAAACTGTGGTGCTGTGATTCTAACCATCTTTTCTTATTACTCAAAACAACATTAAAAACACAATTAAAATCCCAGGGCTGCTATCTGTAAGCTTTCTGGAATCTTGCAAGCACATGGCATAAAAATGGCTGTATAGATAAACAGATAATGGAAATATTGTACAGTTCTGGTGTATGAAGTAGATTTAGATGAGCCAATTAGCATAAAGACAGACTTGTAATTGTTGGTCTTTACTGATTAGAAGTTATTTGGTTGTTTCTGAAACAATTTGGTTATGATAAGAGATGTTTTGTCATTCTTTATACACTTTCAATTAAGATTTCAGAATGAAAGACACATCTGATTGTGGATCTTGCTTCAAGCTTTTCAGTTGTGCTTCTTCAGGCACACTAGAATGAATAGGAGATGGGGGTACTTGCTTAGACACAACAAGAAGATTTACAAGGAAACTGAATTAAAGTGGGACATAAAGGCAGACTGAAGTCCCCTAAGTGGCTTTTACCTAAATCATGAAATATCTAACCATTTTCAACAATATTTCTGTTTTTTTCTTTCTTTCCCTAGGGGAGAATCTCTTTACTTCGCAAATTCTCTTTTTAAAGCAATTCTGTTTTAACTGATATCCAAGGGGAACATAACAAAGGACATATATTAGAAAACAATTGCGGGCAGAAATGATTGCAATAGCAGAACTTACTATTATAATTTATAACCAGAACTTGGTTATAAATGCATACAATGCTAAAAATTGTGTGCCAATGTTTAGTTGCATAAAAATACATGCATTTGAAAAGAGTTAAAACAGAACCAATGGAAGGTTGAAAAAGACAAGTAAATCCAATGTAAACTAAGTTCAGCCGAGTAATCTGTTAATTATTTTTTTTTATATATATTTTGTTGAGCAACCTTAACAAACATTACCTAATAACGGAATAACAAATCTGTAGTTTTAGATGGGGCGGGGGGGGGGGGGAATAGAGGAATAGATAATAAACAGCTACATATTTACTATATAAATATTGCTCTAATAGGCCTGCTGTAATTAAGATAAGGAAGTCAACCCTGACTGTTCTTTTGAAGGACAGATACTGAAGCTGAAGCACAAATACTTTGGCCATCAAATGACAAGACACATTGGAAAAAAAAAACTTGATTTTGGGAAGGATGGGAGGGAAGAGGAGAAGGGGACAGCAGAGGAGGAAATAGTTGGATGCAATGAACATGAATTTGAGCAAACTCCACCCAACAGTGGAAGAAAGGGAACCTGGCATGCTTGCTGTGGTCTATACAGTTGTGAAGCTTTGGATGCAACTTAGTGACTGAACAACAATGAATTAAGATGACACGTGTAGAAGGTTAGCACCCACCCTTTGCCTAGAAGAATGAAATATTTTGAGAAATATTAAAAAGGCAGACTATTATACTTCCCTGGATGAGAAATGGAGAAACATGCTCTTGGAAAGCAGCCCCCACCTTTCTTAACAGCCTTCAGCAGATGTCAGCACTTAAGAGATAAAGAGATACGATTCTACATTTCGAGAATTGGTCTGGCAAAGGTTGATAAACCAATTTCTAATAAAATTATTAAACTAATTTTTATCTGGTTGATAAACTAATTTCAAAAGCGTTTTAGCAAAGTAGGTATATGCTTCCAACCTAAATAAATAATCAACCTACTCTCTCGTCAACGAAACGGACATTTTGTGCAAAGGAGAAACGGCCGTCAAAGATCTGAATACATTGCTTTTAAAACATGGTTACCATGTGAGAGTTCAAAGTACACCTAGATCCTACATTTTTTTTCTGTGGTCCCCTTGTCACTTGATGCTGCTCTGGTTCAAACACAAAATGTTCCTAGCAATCTTTTTTTTTTCTTCCTTATCAAAAGCCATAAGAGCATTGTTTGATGTTCTATTATTTTTGGAAGGCATTAGTTAAACCTGTTTGCCTAACAACATAAAGGAATCTATTGTATGCTTTCCTGAAAGTATCATTTATCTTAGAATGGGGGTGGGGAGAGGAAGCGAACATGACCTATTTTCCCTTCTTAAAAAAATGAAAGGGAAATCTTTGAGAACAAATTGGATCTGGTATAACAAGAAATGGCCTTTTTATGTATTCTTTACTTTGGGATGAGTGTTTCATAAAAAAAGGTGCCGCACCTGTCTACAAACACTGAAAGCAAGATGGGTACGATAGGAGAATTAAATTTCATTAAAAATCAATGAGAGGATTCAAGCATTTGTTTCAGTTTGACGTTTGTTATACATACACTCACATGCACACCTACACTTACACCAGTTTTGATGCTGTCTTCATGAGGCTAAATTACGAGAATATCTGGATGGATCATGAGATGAGTGAACATTGGTCTTTCTTCTATCATGAATTGATTAAAGTAGAAAGCAGAACTCCAAGGCAGGTAGATTCCTCAAAGAACAGTTTATTGGATACATCATACTGGAGTACTGGTGAAAACTGACTCTGAAATTTCCTGTGGTTTTCACCTGATTAAAAAGTAAAAGTTCCCCCTTCCCCCAAGTCACACTGTCCAATCGAGGTGCTGGTTGGTTGCTTGGTTACTTCACTCCTCCTTTTCCCAGCCACCTGTTGGAATGTCCTTGGTTCCCACAGGAAAACGTTTTGTTTTGACTACAAAACAAAAGGGGAGGGGGGGGGAATAGATAAATAAATAAATAAATAAATAAAAGCTATCTATTTCCCCACTCCCTGTCTCTTCTTCTTCTTTGTGATAACCCTGAACCCTCAAAGATTCAGGGTTGACACTTGCAACATTATTTATTTTGATATGCGGCTCTCCAGATGTTTCAGAAGTTTACTTTTTGAAGAGAGCCGATCCTTAGGGAAGAAGATTGAAGGATGGAATCATCCTGCCTCACTGGCCGTACCCTCTTAGAGAAAGGTTGAAGAAACTATGGCTACCTATGCCCTTATATAGATTTTAGTGGCTGCAGACTACTGTGGGATTTGACCACTGAAATGCATTCATTCTCAAGGTATACCCATAGCTGCTGTACCCTAAACAGTAGTTGGTTGCTTCTGAATGGTCTTTAAGGGAACCCCATATAAATACATTGCATTAATCCAATTGGAGGACACCAAGGTTTTAAGCAGAGCTTGTCACACAAGGGAAAGCAGCAAGTAAAACGGATTTGTGTCATGTGCTTTCCAGCTCCAGCTCCCATCGTTTCCTCAAGCAAGAACTGTGTGATATAAAACTACACACCAGTTCTGCCAACTTTTCCAGAACTTGAGAAATCTCAACGATCTTCTGGTCTCAAACCCACACAGCCTGCAAAAGTTGATGACAAGGGATATCGCTGTTACATGTTTCATCCATAATTGCATAGTTTCGATGGCCAGGTTGCGATATTTCATGACTTTTTTTCCAGTTCTTTTTCTTTGACTCTGGCATCTCCTGGTACAGCAATATCAATAAATTGTACACTAAATTGTATTATTATTAGTTCACCTGACAATGATGTTTGGCTTACCTTTACACAATAACTGGAGTTGCTGTGCTTTGTTTAATTCATCACGTGTCTCTCTAGCATTCTATGGCCTTTCCAGATGCCTTTGTTTCCTGATTCACAAAGCCCCATGGGAGGAATTTCATCTTAATGTCTTCTTTCTTATTCTGCACTTAAAATGCAGGAAGGAAGGGAAGATTTTTTAAGAAGAATGGTATATATATATATTTTCCTTTCCTCTCAAATTGAGGAAGAAGAAGCAAAGATAACTTTTTGACATACTTTAGATAGAACCAGCATGCTTATTCTTGCACAAGAAAAATAGAAAGCAAGATCTGAATTTTCTCCTTTATCAGAAACTTTTCTAGTTAAATTCAGGCTTAGGAAGCTGAAAATACAGGGCAGAAAGACATAATAAATAAAGAGATGGAACAAGCAGTAGAGGAGATGCATTTATTCTGAATAATAGGTGATATTCATAAGAAGAGATCAATTTCCCTTCAATTGTCAGTGTTCCACATCGCTGGTCTTTTTTCCTTGAAAAGAAAGCATATATCTGTCCAGTTCTCTTTGCCCAAAACCAGCTCCATTCATTTAGTTGACCTACTTAAATAGATGGAAAATATTAGGATTTTCTTAACAAGGAGAAAAGAAGGATAAAAGCCAAAGAGAGAGAGAGAGAGAGAGAATGTTGCTATTTCCTATCTCCAATGTAAAAAGAGTAAAAAGGCAATATGGTCTTTTTTCTCTGTGATACCGAAAAAAATGTTTACTTATTTGGCTGTTTTACAGGATTTGCCCATGTTCAGCAATGATTACTTTTATGCTATAGGCAGAGAGGAAGGAAAAGGGAAACTATTTCTGTGTAATCTCTGTCTCCTCCCCGCCTGCCCACCCCCGAAAAAGAGGGGAAAAAATTCCCCATTATCTTTTAGAAGATTCGCTGGCTAGAGATAAGATCCTTTGTCAAAGGATAATCTTTTAACATTATGAAGAGGATGACGATGTAACATTCCTTTAAGCGAGTAAATCCAATTTTGATTAACTGCAAAGCAGATCCTTGAGCAACCTGCGGATGGGCGGGGAGATGCTTTGCATTTGTGTGTGTGTGTGTGTGTGTGTGTGTGTGTGTGTGTGTTTTGCAAAGTTACAACAAATTGGTTAAAAATATTTTTTATTTCTTTCATGTGATGAAACATCACAAGGGCACTGCTGTTGGACAGATATCTTTTTTGCTGGAGAACACTGCCTTAAGCTAATAAATAAATCAAGGCTTTGGCATTTAAATCTTTGTTAAGCTGTCTTTTTTTAAAAGAAAAACACCAGTTATGCCACATTTGGACAGCTTTAATTTTTAACTCGGCAAACTAGGACAGTATGGTTTAATCTATCAGTTTATTATCCAATGAGATTAAATAATAATTAAAACACATATTCATTAAAACCGTCCTTATCCTTTGAGTTTTCTGCCATAAAAACCCTTAATGCTATAAATGTTTGAAATTGCAGATAGCAAGAACTTAGCAGGGAGAAACTTCCAGTATTTGGGAACAAAGTGATGCTTCTTCCAGATTTGAAAACACTGGCCTTTTATAAGAGTGCTTTTTCCTCAGATATCAATGTAGTAAAATGCAATCAGTTAACTGATTAAATTATTAAAGCCTAATTTGGAAAATGAATTTCCAGACCTATTTTGAAATGAAACATACTAAATTCTGTCTGATGTCTTTGTTCAAAAGACATACTGGTTTATCATAGGATATTTAAATGTCTCTGCTTGGTATATGTAGATCACTATCCAATTTACTGCCAGCATTAGTAATACAATATTTTACTGAACCTGTTTTTAAGGGAGCTATTAAGAAGAAAATCCAGTTTTTGTTGGCTGTGCTCCCTCCTCCTATATACGACTTTTGTTCATGATGCTTCCAAAGATATATGAATTTGAAGATCGATTTCCTGGAAGATTATTAACATTCCCTCTCTCCAGTTTGCTTGCTAAGAAATCTTTGTTCTACTTCCAACTGAAGTTTCTTAAAACAACAACAACAACAATTTGCTAATAATACTAGTTTGGACACATTTTCCAGAAATACATGTATTTTCTGTGCATAATCTGCACAAACAATGGATGCTTTTAATATGGATTTTTGAGTGGAGCAAACCCCACACTCAGTAACACTGATAATGTTATGTAGTTGGGTAATAAAACATCTGCAAGCAAATAACCAAGCTCAGAGAGCACCAAGAATTCTACATTCCACTCCTGCTTTCCAGTGTGAATATGTGAATTTGAACACACACACACACACACACACATGAATCATGTGTGTCTTCATTAAACATAAAAAATTCAGATGGTTCTAAAAATACAAACTACTGCTAAAGATGTTGGAAGGAATGTTACAGCCTTAGCTTTGCATGCTTCTTCTGCTTGCTCTTGTCTTTGCTGTGTTTGTGTCGGAAGCACCAAGTTGAAAAGATTAACTAATGACATCACTGTTGCCCAGGTGATGCCCAATTGGGACCTCCTGTCACATCCCCGTTAATGAGCCCACCAAAGTGGTACCTATTTATCTAAAAGGTATCCAATTGATTTGAAGGTCTTGAACTGAATTAAATTGATTTTCTAGATCAAATGGTTGATTTGAAGATGAGCTGGTTCAGTTTGTGTAGCCTAACAGTGTACCAAAACCTCAGCAAAATAAATCTGAGAATCAAAGAACCATAGAAGTTAATGAGGTACGCAATTCACGTGGAAGGATTGGGTCTTCAGCCCAGCTTCAAGAAAGCTGTCAGCTTTGGAAGCCATATTGAGATCCAATGCTCCCACGCTGCCACGATTGAGCCTGGGAAAGTGGGAGGGGAGAATATATTGGAGTATATCTAGTGAGACATAATAACATTCTCTTTCTGATTCAAGGTCAGGTCGTGTTGCGCATAGTGAAAGGAAGTCTTAACTTGGGACAGATGGTGATTTGGCCATGTGATGTGATGTGATGATGGGTGCAGGATTTGTAGTTTTTTACTTATTGCAAGGAAGCCCGGAGCTTTCAGATTCGGGATTCCACCGTTGTGCCAGTTACTATCCAAATAAAAGGAACACTTGAGAAGATGTCTGTCTTGGAGTTATTGGGTTGGAATGGAGGTTTGCTGAAATGTTGACATTATCCCAAATCACTCCGAGACAGACACCTCTCAAAAGTTGGGTTTGCTGGAACGCTGACAAAAGCTTTTTTATTTGTGCCAGTAAGGGGAAGGATTGAAGGTGAAAAGGTACAGTGACACCATGTTGTTCAGAGCAATGATGAAATGCTAGCTTCTTCATCTTAAAAAAAAAAAGAGAGTTTCAGCTCCACTTGGTGCAGGAACAATGATTCAAGTGCTAAGCAGAAGAGCACTTCAGTAAAGGGCATATTTATTCACAGGATGGGGTGGAAGGAAAGAGGATTCTGAGAACAGAGAAATTTGCATCATCGTAAAGAGGCTTCTTAAAGTGACAGCCCTTTGTTGTCTTCTGTACTAACCCATCTAAGCCTGCAAGGGCATAGATTAAATAAAACTTTCTTCAGATAGTGTTAATGAAAGATGGAGAGCTGGACTGAACAGATGGTGAAGCCTGACACACTACCCTGTTTTTATGGGCCAGAACTCTACTTGACCTAATTTGTTCTCTTCCTGATCATGTGATGAACAAAAAAAATGTAAAGTGGTGAAGTTGAGATGAAAGGGTAAAACAGAAGAGTCAGTAGCCTTCCTAATTTTCAGACATTCATTGATATTTTAGGTATTTGTAAAATTGCCTTGGTAGCTTTGTTCCTATGGAACGTCTATGCAATATTATTGGCTTGAATGAATCCACCAAGCTTTTTTTTTTGAAAGCAATCAAAGAGTTGAATAGAGGAAGGAATTCTACAACATAGGAGCCTCTTCTTTTACTAAACAAACCTATGTATCTATCTATCTTCAGAGATGCACATCAGTCATTGCACTTGTCCATTCTCTTTTGTCCACAAAGAATTTAATTATATTATACCAGTCTATTCACATCTTACTTGTTTCATAATTACATTTAAATGGCTCCTTTTCATCCCAAATTATGTGCTTTCTCATAAACAAATTGAATAAAATATTCTCACCAATGCATATATTTACTAACAGGGCACCAAAACTCAGTTGTGTTTAATAGAGTGTGTTTTGCCAGTTTCTCTAATATTTGAGCCAAGAATCTATTCTCCATTAATGACTAAAATGTTGGTCCCTGTAGTGAAGTAGATTCTTCATATTTTGGCACATTCAAGTCTGGAAATGCCCATAACACCTGTTCATCATAAATTACCATAGTTAAAATTGATGATTACCCCATATACATGAGAACAGAGAAGAAACAGTACTTTGTGAAGTGGAAAAAAAGAATTGGGTGGAAACAAATAGATTTTTGTTAAGTAGTAACATTAGAAGTATAAACTATTTCATAATAATGCATGTATGCCACATACATTGTTTACATATTTTGGTCATTTGGAATTTTGGATCGATAGATAGATGTCACCATAAGTTGAATTTCATATATATGTTAAGGGTTTTTTTTTTAAAGTTTTTGGAGCAAATTTAAATAAGTTTTAAGAGGAGAATGTAATAAGCACGAAATAATAAATTAAGGATGAAACATAATTTAAACAATGGTAGAAGTAAAGATATTGGGATGAGATGAGTCTATGAAAAGGGAGATGATGTGATGGACTACATGGAAACAATAGTTTCCCTGGAAGAAGGAGACACATTCCAAGAACAAGAGGAAACAAGACAAGAGACAACATTGCCTGGTGCTGTTTTGGAGACAGAAGAAGAGATTTATAATAGCCTCTCTAAAATGTCTGAGCCAGTGGCCAGAGAAATCTTTGCCCAGCATTTGTTAGTCCACAAATTGTGGCCTTTTGTAAAGTATTAAACTTTGGCTAGTGTCACCCGTGATTTCACAATTGGATTACCATAAAATGGTCTACATAGATCTTCCCAAGAGGACTATTAGGATATAAAGAACTATACATTGGTAGAAAATGTTCCTGTCCAGCTGCTGGTGGGTGAAAGCTATTTTAGCAACATTTCTATATTGAAGGAACTGCATTGCCAATAGGTTTCCAAATTCCATTCAAACTGCTGGCTATAACCTATGGAAATGGGGATGTTTTGAGTCAGTCTATCTATTGTCTCTTCCAATTGCCAACTGCTCATAATGTTCATGCACAGTCAAAGAGAATGTTTAGGTTGCTTCTTCGGAGAAGCTTAGAAGATCCTGAAAAGAGGTCTCCTTGGTGGTGTCCCCATCCCTTTGGCATAGATCAAGGATTTTCAAACTTGGCAAGTTTAAGACTTGTGGACTTCAACTCCCAAAATTCCTGAGCTAACATGACTGGAGGAGGAATTCTGGGAGTTGAAATCCACAAAGTCTTAAAGCTGTTAAGTTTGAAGACCCCTGGCATAGATTGTCCCCTGAGATCTAATGCCTGTTACACTTCTAATCTTTGGAAAGCTGTTAAAAATTGACCTTTGTGGAGGGAATTTAATAAATGAGAGATCATTTTCCCCTTGTTGAGTATCACAAGGCCATCTGTGGTTAGAGAGAGGTTTTGGTCCTTTATTTATTATTTATTTATTTGTTTGTTTATTTATCAAACATGTACAAGATAATAACTGTAGATATGAACATAAACAAGAACAAAGGGAGTAAATAAAGATCAGTGGGGAGAGTAAGACAGGGACAGTAGGCATGCTGGTGCGCATATGCACGCCCCCTTTAAGGACCTCTTAGGAATGGTATGAGGTCCATAGTAGATAGTTTGAGGTTGAAGCTGTGAGGGGTTGAAGCTGTAACAATGGAGTTGGGAAGGGCGTTGCAGGCATTGACCACTCTGTTGCTGAAGTCGTATTTTCTGCAATCGAGTTTGGAGCGGTTTACCTTGAGTTTGCATTGATTGTTTACCTGTGTATTATTGTGATTGAGGCTGAAGAAGTCATGGATAGATAAGATGTTGTAGCAGACAATTTTGTTTACTTATGTTTAGATCGGACGACAGGCGTCACAGTTCCAGATTGTCCAGGCCCAAAATTTTGAGCCTGGAGGTATAGGGAATTCTATTGTGAGTGGAGAAGTGGAGTACTTTTCTCAAGAAATACCTCTGAACCCACTCAGTTGTGTTAATGTCCAATATACAATGCGGGTTCCAGTTGGACGAGTTGAATTTGAGAATTGGTCTAGCAAAAGTTTTGTATGCCCTAGTTAACAACTCAGTGTTGCCGGAGAAGAGCTTCGCAAAATAAGGTTAACAACTCTTAAAGCCTTTTTGGCAATATTGTTACAGTGGGCTCTTCTCCAAGTCCATGCTTAAGCAAGTGAGCACTCACAGGCTCAGACCTTTATCACACACAGACACACAGACAAACACACACACACTGCTTCTTTGATGAGGAGTCATCTTGGCAGTCCCAACAGAATCTGCCAGACTCAGAACATAAAAAAGAGATACACAACAGTGTTAGGTGGATCACAAAAGCTAAGAAAACCCACCTGTCCTGTCTATAATTCAACAATGCACCATGGAGGTGGCATATATATTTTGAGCTGGTTTGACTTGTTTGTTACCTTAGGTCTGAATTGAAATAGCAACAGCATTTAGGTTTATATACCACCCCACAGGGTTTTACAACACTCTCTGGGAAGCTTACAATGTAAACAGTATTTGCATATTGCCCCCAACAATCAGGGTCCTCATTTTACCAACCTCAGAAAGATGGAAGGCTGAGTCAACCTTGCGCGTGGTGAGATTTTAACTGCCAAATCGCAGACAGACAGCAGGCAGCAGAAGTAGCCTACAGTACTGCATTCTAACCACTGCACCACCAGGCATCCTGGCGGAGGAAGGGATGATGCCAGCAACAATGTTCTTAGACAATAATTGATATTAATTGGTAAAACTTGTCTCTGAAGGATCATGCGTGAAATATTTTGGCATCCTCAGGATGAAGCAAATATGTCTGTGTTAAGTTAATAGCACTAGGTAACAAACATCACCCATAATTTATTTAGACTAATGTTGACCCTTGAACAGCCAAAAAAAAAGAAGAAGAAGAATTGCCAGATGGCCCTGTGTTCATTGTTTTACAATGATTCTCAACTTCAAGTTGTCCACCTAACTGTCGGAAAAACAGTGATTGTTTACCAACCTCAGTCTGTTAGAACACCTGTGAGGCATGCTGCTTATTCCAACAATAATAAGGACAGGCAAGCTCCCCCTTTTCCCCTTTATAGACTGAAGGAAAGGAAAAGAGACTTTTTTCTGGCGTTATATTAGCTTCATCAGCAGCGAACTAAAAGGTAATCTTCATATACAGATGGGTCCATTTGTTTATTTATTTCAAAGTTTTCTGGGCTGCTTCCCAAGCAGACAATAACAATTAAGCCTGGGAAAAGAGATATAGAAGAGGAAAAGAAATATATGAAAGGTTGGAGAACTATGTGCAATTCATTAAAATGAGTGCATGAGCCTTTATGAGTCCATTATTCAGACATGCATGTGTGCAAATGAATAGAATAGAATAAAAAGAGTTGGAAGGGATCTTGGAGATCTTCTAGTCCAACCCCCTGCTTAATCAGGAAACTCTACACCCCTTCAGACAAATGGTTCTCCAATCTCTTCTTAAAAACTTCCAGTGTTGGAGCGTTCACAACTTCTGGAGGCAAGTTGTTCCACTGGTTAATTGTTCTCACTGTCAGGAAATTCCTCCTTAGTTCTAAGTTGCTTCTCTCTTTGATTGGTTTTCACACATTGCTTCTTGTCCTACCCTCAGGTGCATTGGAGAATAGCTTGACCCCAGGGGTGGGATTCAAATTTTTTAACAACTGGTCCTGTGGGTGTGGTTTAGGTGGTGGGCATGGCTTGGTGGTCATGTGACTGGGTGGACATGGCTTGGTGGTCATGTTATTGGCTGGGTGTGGCCAACTCAATATCACTCACATTGAGGCACGCATCTCCTTGCCTGGCCTCTCATGACTGTGGGGATGCTGCAACAGTTGTAAGTGTGAAAAATGGTCATAAATCACTTTTTTTCAGTGCCATTGTAACTTTAAATTGTCACTCCACACAAGCAAAGTGCCAGCAAAGGAGGTGGGGAAAACTCCAGTGACGGTCCTGAGACAGGAAGTCTAGTCCTGCCAAGAATGTAATAAGGTTTAACGGAGAGGCAGTTTCTGTAAGCAACACCAGAATTTTTCCTTCCTGCCTTCCTTACAGGATTAGGCCAGTAATTTCTTCTAACAACTGGTTCTAGAAAATAGGTGCGAACTGGTAGAATCCCACCCCTGCTTAACCCCCCTCTTCTTTGTGGCAGCTCCTGAGATATTGGAACCCTGCTATCATGTCACCCCCTAAATGGTTAGTTTAAGAGTGAGACAGCATATTTAAGAATCCCTAAGCCTGATTTGGGAGCTTAGATTAGTGACTTTTCTTTCTTGGTAGCATCTAATACCTTGTCAGGCAAACTATCGAGGGGCTGAGCTAAAATCCCTCTCATGTTTATTGAAGGTATTATCACATGAATATGAATCTGTCTGTCTGTCTGTCATGTTGTGATACTTCTTTTGAAGTGCAAAAACCAGGATTGCAAAATTTCTATGAATCCTGGCTCTTTTTTCCATGTATTAATGCAGGAAAAGTTTAGCTTATTTCCATTTTTGTTACTTGTAACAATGCTAGTCTTCTTGAGAACTGTTCTTCGGCTGAGAATTAGTGTATCAATAAAACAAACTTCTGTAGATAGCTCATACTTTGCCCTGGGCCACAAGATTTAATATTTGTAGTTTACTGAATAAACTAGAATGGGCTGGTTTGTGTGACCTTCTAAGCCAAAGACCTATAAACCAACTTATGACTTAGCATGATATGTCAAATCAGATATGCTCTCAATTGCTTCCTGCCTCAAGCCTCTAGAGATGTGGCATTATGAAGCAGTAATAGTAATATATAAATTGATTGGTCTTACAACCATATTAAAGGAAATAAAATAAAGGTAAAATGTGGGGTCTAATGCCAGGGTGAAGTAGGTAAAGAGAAATGCAATTATAAAATAGGTATGTGACAACGCAAAGAACCAGCTTTCAGATAAACACATCACCTTTACAAGTGCCTTATTAGATTTCAATGATTGAATAATATATTTGATTTCTGGTACTGACATGGGAGGCCGAGGGAAAGGTTTTCAAAGGCTAAAGGATCAATGGTTTGCTTATGTGCAAAGACTTGATTAGGATTGTTAAATAAATTTGCAAAAAATAAAAATCCTCCCAAACCAAAGATGAAAGAAAAAACACAAACCCTGGTGGTTCTGTTCATCAATAAATGGACCTTTCTTTCCAATCAGCCTCCAGACACCATTTTATTTGTTTATTTATTTATTTGTTTGTTCGATTGATTTGTCAATCGCTTACAAGATACATGTATAAGAATAAACATAGTTTTGAATACACGAGATAGATACTTATAAGAAAAATTAAAAGAAATAAAAGGACAGGGACGGTAGGCATGATGGTGCGCTTATACACACCTCCTACAGGCCTCTTAGGAGGGGGGTGAGGTCAATAGTATACAGTGTAAGGTTAAAGTTTTTGGAGCTTGGGGAGGAAACCACAGAGTCAGGTAGAGTATTCCAAACATTGACCACTCTGTTGCTGAAGTCGTATTTTCTGCAGTCAAGTTTGGTGCAGTTAACTTTGAGTTTGTATCTATTGTGTGCTCTTGTATTGTTATGATTGAAACTGAAGTATTCATTTGCAGGTAGGACATTGCAATGTATGATTTTATATACTATATTTAGATCGGACCAGAGGCGGCGTAGTTCTAGGTTTTCTAGGTCTAAAGTTTCAAGTCTGGTGGCATAAGGTATTCTGCAATGAGTAGAGGAGTGGAGAACTCTTCTTGTGAAATATTTCTGGACTTTTTAAATTGTGTTTATATCAGATACGTGATATGGGTTCCAGACTGATGAGCTGTATTCAAGTATAGGTTTAGCAAATGTTTTGTATGCTCTAGTTAGTAGTGTGATTTACCAGAGAAGAAGCTATGTAAGATTAGAGTTACAACTCTTACTGCCTTTTAGGCGTTGTAGTTTCAGTGGGCTCTAGCACTTAGATCATTAGAGATGAGTACTCCAAGGTCCTTGACAGAGTTTGGATCCTCAACAAGGATTTGACTATTTAGCTTGTATTTTATTTTCTGATTTTTTTTGCCAATATGTAAGACAGAGCATTTATTTGTTGAGATTTGAAGTTGCCATTTGATTGACCATTCTGATACATAGTCAAGGTCTTTTTGGAGGATAGTGGTATTGTCTGTGGTGTTGAATAGCTTTACATCATCAGCGAAGAAAACGCAGTTACTCTTAATGTAATTTCCAGCATCTTTCTCCCAGATAGGAACTGAACCAGACGGGTTTTCCTTTCAACAGTATATAGGATAGGATAGGATAGGATAGGATAGGATAGGATAGGATAGGATAGAACAGAACAGAACAGAACAGAACAAAACAGAACAGAATAGAATTCTTTATTGGCCAAGTGTGATTGGACACACAAAGAATTTGTCTTGGTGCAAATGCTCTCAGTGTACATAAAAGAAAAGATACATTTGTCAAGAGTCAAGAATCATCAGGTACAACACTTAATGATAGTCATGGGGCATAATAAGCAATCAAATCATACTAGGAAACAGTCAATATAAATCGTAAGGATACAAGCGACAATGTTCCAGTCACACAGTCATAAGTGAGGGGGGATGGGTGATAAGGAATGGTGAGAAGATTAATAGTAATAATAATAGTAATGGAAACTTAGTAAATTGTTGGACAGTGTTGAGGGAATTATTTGTTTAGCGGAGTGATGGCGTTCAGGGAAAAACTGTCCTTGTGTCTAGTTGTTCTGGTGTGCAGTGCTCTTTAGCATCATTTTGAGGGAAGGAGTTGAAACTGTTTATGTCCAGGATGTGAGGAGCCTGTAAACATTTTCCCAGCCCTCTTTTGGACTCGTGCAGTCTACAGGTCCTCAATGGAAGGCAGGTTGGTAGTAATTGTAAAATAAAAGGATATATAAACTGGGTTCTCCCAAAGCTGTGCAGATAGGCAAATGTGGGTATGATATATATTCAGTAGCACCATTGTAGAGAATTTGTATGAAAATTTAAATATTAATTAGTGGAGAGAGTCAACCAATTCCCACCCTTGACGTTCCAGCTCTACCTTGGCAAGTGTAGTCAATCATCCTGATGCCCATCCTTTATTCTCGGGTTTCCTTGCATATCCTCCACCAAGACATCCAAATTTCATGATGCTTTGCTTTGATATGCGCTGAAAGATGCACAGTCCAAGTTGAAATATAAACACAGAAAAAGTTCCAATAAATCAAAGGGAAATGAAAAGGCCTTTTCAAACAATGGGAAGAAGCAAATAAAATTGGAATCTGGATCTATGGTGAGTGGTCGTCTTGGTTTCCACCAACTGAAAACACTGCATCCAGCCAAAAGAAATATATATATATATATATATTTTATCACCAGTAGAATTGTAGATGCTCCAGGCAACTTCCCTGCAAGTTTGCTTCTAGCTTTTTCTTAGGCAATGCATGCACATTCAGCCACCGAATGTCCTTACATAAAAACAAACAAACACCGAAACAAGAACCAAAGGTTCCACTCTGGAAAAATGGGGGCATCTAATTGCTCCCTATCTCGAGATGAATGCTTCTGTTTATTTCTGGGATTAATACAAACTGACGTGAGCATTACAGTTCAAACCCTTTATAAGAAAATGTAAAGAGACAGCTTTTCAGGAAAAAAAAAAAGAAGAAGCAAAGCAAGAGTATTTTTAGCATTTAAGAATTGTGGGGCTGTGTTCGCAAGGGGGGCAAATCAGCAAATCCTCAGGTATAACTCAGCTTCCTTTTACAAGAAGTAAGAAGGAGAAATACCTTATGGACAATTGCAAGAAATTGTATACACACGGTCCTCAACTTAAAAACATAATTGGGACTCAAATTTCTGGTTGCCAAGCACCCACATTTTGATGCGTTGGGTACTTTTGATGGTTCTAAGTGCAAGGACTGGCTTAAAGTGGCTTTTTTCACCATCATTGTAATTTTGGCTAAATGAATGGTGGTAAATGGAGGATTAACTGTAATACTCAAAAGGAAAAGGCAGAAAAATGACTTTTACTAGTGATGCATTGTGCTATTTTGTTAAGGGGCATACTTGTTTAACTGGTAAGATCTGGGAATGGTATCTTTTCCCTCCCTTTCTTATTCTGACTAAAAACTTCAATCCTTCACCTCCTCATAAAAAAGGGGAGGATTATAGCAAATTATGTGTGTGTCCGTTCTGTGAATTATACAGGAAAATTCTCTGAGGATGTTGATGGCAGTTTATGCCTAAGCGTATGGCCTCACATTGTTCCAGAATTCCAGCTCAGAATGAGCAGGTTTGTTCATTAGCTATCACACACATATTACAGCTTTACAGCTTCAAATGTCAGCCTTGGAAGCCATATCTTATTTAGAAGCTTCGAGGCTGCCATATTTAGTACCTGGGAATTTGGGATGGGGTGATTTCAAAGAGAGGTGGAAGATTAGATTCAATAACATTCTTTCTCAGAGAGTCAAGGGCAAATCACCCTGCACCTGGAAAGCAATGTCTGGAGGAATGTCTCCAATTGGGGTGATGGTTGATTGGACCATGTGACGGACTAATGGGTGCAGGGGATGGATCTTTTATTTTCTTTAGGGAAAGGAAAACCAGAATTCTCAGATTCAGGTTTTCCCAGATGTGCCGATATGACTTGTTCAAAACATTTTTACTTGGATGAACTTTAAATGTTTAAGTGTTGAATGGAATGGGGAGTTTCATTGGAATGTTGACCTCAAGGCTTAAATCTTAGATCTATTGGCCACTTAGATCAGGGGTCCCCAACCACTGGTCCATGGGCCAGCACTGGGCTGCAACATGCCAGAAACAGGGCCGTGCAAATAAGCAAAGCCCCATCCGCAGGATGCAGGCAGCACACAAAGCCACAGCCCATCCATTCTGCAGAAAAAACTCTCTCCATGGAACTGGTCTCTGGTGCCCATAGGATTGGGGGCCACTGACTTAGATGAACTATTTCTGCCTAAGTTAAGCCATGCTTGTGTGTATCAGCATGGAGTCAAGTGAAGGGGGGGGGTTGCATTAAAAAGGCACAAAGTTTCACGACTATGGTGAAGGCCACTATCTTGATCCATCTCCAACACACATGCACGCACGCGCACACACACACACACACAAAACAGACACACAGACACACAGACATCCACACATGACAGATACTCCTGATTCACTCTTAAAAACAAAACAAAACACCACATCACCATTTACTAAGTCAGTGGTCACGCTGTTATTTTGCCACCGATGTGAATGTTTCCACTGTATCATTTTATTACAAAGGATAACTGCCAGGAAGGGCCAGGCCGCTGTGATAATTATTTTGTCTGGTAAGAGAAATCATATCTTGTCACATTTGCAAATGAATGACAGAAGGGTTCAGTTCATTTGCTTGTTGAAATCTGTTATTTGCTCACTCTCACACGGGCTCTCTTAATGAGAATTAATTTTTGATCTGAGTAGGGAGCATTTCATTATTCAGTAGGGTGTTGAGATGATGAGCTAGAATGATGGGATTGCTTAGATGGGTCTTCCAGACAAAGAGTGACCAAATGTCCTCTGAAATGTATAAAGTGGTCATCAGTGACAAGGGATGAATGGTTTGGGGACTAGTGAGAGAAAGTGTGCAATCTCACAGACAAAAACCTACATTCATGAAGAGAAAAGACACACATTAATCATATAGCACCCTCAAATGTTCAACTTTGTTGGGTTGTTTCCTAGTCAAAATTCAGTATCCATGAATAATAAGAAGATAGGCAGCAGTTCAGATGAGTCCAGAGGAAGTTGCAAAAGGAAAACATGCAGATTTTAATTCAAAGCAGTTCAGTTGTCCTCAAAAAATTCCAAGCTATCCTATATTGTACCCTATGACTATCATTAAGAGTTGTACCTTATGATTCTTGACTTTTGATGAATGTATCTTTTCTTTTATGTATACTGAGAACAGGGGAGTAGAAAAAGAATTTAAAATCCAGAGGTAGCTAGTAATGGCACCTGCTCACCACACACAAACTGAAAGTAGAAATAGGACTGAACTAAAATTATTTCCCTTTCAAAGAACAATTAGCAGAAAATTGGGAACATGTGTAATGGATTAATGATACAATAATAACGTCTGAGAAATAGCTAGGCTACTAAAGCAGATTAATTTTAATAATAGTTCCATAGTTCCTGTGCAGATTGTGCAGACCAAGCACACCACACCACACAAGGGGCATTTTGTGACTGAGTTCAACATTTTTTATTTGTTAATATTTCAAGGTAGGAAAACATTGCTTTCTCTAAGAGTTTGTTTCTTCTGCTAAACAGCTCTGCAAAGGCCATCCATTTATTAACAAATCATCCCTCCCCTGCTTTTATTTCTTTTTTTTTACTTCAGAAGAGGATGGAATGCAGTTGACTAATTTATAGCCTTAAACTGCTCTACCAAATTGAGTTAGTTAACTACTGCCTGCAAAATGTTTATGAAGATTCTCAGTCATCCAGGTCATGGTTGTCCCAAAGGTGCTTTTTCAAGAGGCAACTGGACTTTCATCTGGATAAGAAGCAAAACGTCTTCAAAGAAAAACAAGACAGTCCAGTTGCCTCTTGAAAAAGCACCTTTGGGACTACTGCCTGCAAAATTAAAGTTGTTGTTCCTATTGTGTAAGTGTGTCTGTTACTATACGGTACATATAGCTGCTACTGAGTTTTCCCACAGAGTTAATCAAAGGCTTTTGTTAGATGCAGCTGGCAATTTCTTGTGATGAAGAGAACTTTGATTTTTTTTTTCTTTGCTCTTCAGTTCCTCTTTTCTCTTTTTGGAATTTCACCAGGTAGATATTAGCCCATGATGCATCATTCCTGTCGTTGCATAGTGATATCCACGCCACATCAGATACTCTTCTGTGATTTGCCGTCATTCATTACTTAAATCCAAATTTGTTTGCTGGTTAGCTTTCTCCTTGCCCTTCTCTCTCGGTTGAGCATGCGTTCTTCCTGTCTACTCCTTAGCTTATTTCAACTTCTTTCCTCTCTGCCATGCCTACATGTGTGAAAGAGAAAGATGGAGAGAGAGAGAAAAACTTACCTCTTTTATCCCATTTTTCCCCTAATCTCAGTTTATCAGATGAAAGAACAGTCAGTGTAACTTGTAACAGGGTAAAGATAGCGCCCATCTGCTCCTTTCTGTGACATATGACTTCCGGGGGGCGGTTCACGGGGGTTCAGAACAGCCCCTGGCTAAGATTCTATGCAATTCAGAGAACCCCCAAATCCCATTCCTGGCTTGCCCTGCCCACTCCTCCCCTGCCCTCCCCTCCCAGGAGTCCCCATGTGGCCTGTTTTGGATGCAGGTAAGCGCGGGGTGTGCATGGAGGCTTGGACAGGGCAAAAAAAGGGGCCCATTTCCAGCTTCCAGAGAGCCTCCAGAGCCTGGGAAGGCCATTTTCACCCTCCTGGAGGCTCGAGGAATTCCTCCCGCCATGGTGCAGGAGGCTGACTAGGCCACACCCACCATGGCCACGCCCACCCAGCAACCGGACCGAGAACTCTTTGCTAAAAGTTTTGAAGCACGCCCCGATGACTTCCAATATTAAGATCCCCCTTCCTAACCATGATTAGTGTTCATCTCCACTAGGCAAACCAGGACAAGAAATCAGCGGCAGCAGCAGAAGAATAAAATTACTTTTATTGATTGGCTGTAATAAGAGAATTTTGCAAGTCTGATTATGTTCTTATTCCTTACAGTTCAATGAATTAGGGAGGTGTCTGCCTAAGCCATTTTTTTTAAAATATTATGTCTGTTGTGGATTTAAAATATATCTCCCCTTCCCTCACTGCCCTAGCAACTATCTATGGCAAGGTCATCTTCCTTACTTTCTACTGATCCTATTCCTTTGCATATGTTTTTAAAAAGCAATTAAATTGTATATGTCTTCAAGGACAGTTGTATTGACTGGATGGACTCAGAAAGATCTGAACAGTTCTTCAAATAGAAGAATACATTCTGTAAAAGTCTCTCAGCTTTTATTTTTTAAAGTTGATAGTTTGCTGGCAGGCTGACCATCATTTTTCACTGTTCATAACACCTTTGATTTAATATTTCTCTGTGTAAGGCAGAGAGCATAAACACGTAGTGGAGTAGGGGAAAATACAGTGGTACATTTTTTTTTACTACCGGTTCTATGGGTGTGTCTTGGTGGGTGGGTGTGACATGGCTTGGTAGGCATGGCAGGAGAAGTTTACTGCAAAATCCCATTCCCTCCCCACCCCACTGACCTGCTTTTCAGCTCTGTTCTGTGCAGGGCAACCAAAGAAGACCCAGCCGATCAGCTGGGACTCAGAAGTCAGAGACAAGAAGTGGGGCATGCCAGTCAGAGGTGGGATTTGCTGGTTCTCCGAACTACTCAAACTTTCTGCTACCGGTTCTCCAGAACCTGTTAGAACTGGCTGAATACCTCTGGAAAAATCTAAAACACAGATTATTTTTCAATGCGGTGAAAGAAAACAGTAGCTCAGCAGCTCTCAAGAAAAACAGTTCTCTGTGGAAAATTTGTCTCCTCCCCCTAATTTCAAGGGTTAGACCAAGGGTCTTTAAACTTGCCAAGTTTAAGACTTGTGGACTTCCAGAATTTTCGAGCTAACATGACTGGAGGAGGAATTCTGGGAGTTGAAGTCCACAAGTTTTAAACTTGCCGAGTTTGAAGACTCCTGGATTAGACTCATGAAGAACCCATAGAAGATAATATCTGTAGCTCAGGATTAAACTATGGGGTCCTTGGTGCTCTCTGGGCTTGGTGTGGTATGTTTGCAAATGTTTCATGACTCAACTAGGTAACATCATCAGGGCTACTAAGGTCAGAGGTCACAAAGCTCAGAGAGCATCAAGAACCCCAGAAATCATGAAGAGATTTATGCCATGGTTTATTTCTCGTCTTCCACCAACAGAAATTTAAAATCAGAATGAGACAGACTTGATATCCTTGCTGATGGCTTTAGGCAGATGAGGCCCAAGATGGAGAGAGTTCAGTTTACAGACATAACATAAAATAAACAGGAATGCTTAACCTTTCTTGTTTCCCATTCCACTGATTAATGGAAAAGGTAAAGACTAATTATCCATTTAGCTTTATAGATTTGAGCTTAGCTGTTTGCTTTCCTTGGAGTATCACTGAACTTGCTTTCCTAGTTCCAATAATTCATGTGGCTATGGGTACTGATCATTAATTAAATGAAATAATTGGGACTAGCAATTTGGAATGAAAAGTGATGTGAAGGAATGAGTATCTCTCTCTCTCTCTCTGAGTGTTTTCTCTAAAGTGGCTGCTCTCATCACCGAAGGATCTGCTCTGTTAAATCAATGGCAGGCAGTTTTCAGCTCTGAGCTCTTAAAGCTTTCTAGCCTGCAGCCATTCTGCATATTTTGCAATGTCTTCTGCTTCTAATGACTTCACTTTCATTTCAGAAATGTCTCTTAAAACAATCAGTGTCATGGACTAAGGAAACCCACTCAAATGTCCATTTATAATAAAACTAGCTTATGAAACAAAATGGGACATTCAAGCATTCACTATATCAATTCTTCCTCATAGTTCTGCTTCGCCGATAGATGCCTCTGAACCTTTTATTTCTTAATCTTCAACCAGCAAAATGTCTCATTTTTAGAAATGAGAAAACCAAAATTAAAGACACACAATTGTTTTAATCTGTGGGAAAACAATGGATTCAGGGGCGCGGGGGAGAGGCTGCCTATGGAATAGCAATAGCACTTAGACTTATATACCACTTTCCAGTGCTTTCCAGCCCTCTCTAAGTAAGTGGTTTACAAAGTCAGCCTATTGCTCCCAACAACATTTTACTAACCTCAGAAGGATGGAAGGCTGAGTTAACCTTGAACCCATCAGGATCAAACTGCTGGCAGTCAGCAGAATTAACCTGCAATACTGCATTCTAACCACTATGTCACTATGACTCTAGATATCACATACATATGTAATTCTGTTGAAGCTCACCATTCATTAGTTCCTATAACCCTAAGATTTATGTTGTTCTCATTTCTCTTTGGGATACTAGAATATATTATGTACTGATGGCAAGCTTTGGTGTCAATCCTTTAATAGAAGTAATGCCATTACTTCCCATTATTTGCCATAACAATTTGCATATTTTTCTCCTCCTCCTAACTGAAAATCAGCTATGATTAGACAAATCCAACTGGAAAACTGCAGGAGATGTCTTCAAGAACCGCCCTTTCCTAGAATTCTTCCAATGTCATTTCAAATGCCATTCTTGAAAGGATGGGAAGTATTATTTATCGAAAGGATTGAGACTGACAATATTTTAGATAATGTCAGGGATCTTGTAGCTAAATTAGCTCCTCTTTTAGCTTCTCGCTAGCCCTCCAGGGAAGATCAGTGCTGCATTTGTTAAAGATTATATAGGCATGGCTGAAAAAGAATCCTTTGGGATATGCAAGATTTCAGAATGTGGAATTGTTCAGGGTTAACATGCTAATGTTCAGACAAAGTGACAAAGTTATAGGGGCCTATTTTATCAGCACCGAGGCTATGGCTTGTTTCTTTTCATCCATCCAAGTAGCTACTTGGGAGGTTAATGTTTTAATATAATTTTATTGAAGGATTGATAGGTTTGCATGTTCGTTTTAACCTTTTTCTATTTGGTGTTATTTTTTAAGAGGTGGGCAGCTATACAAATCAAATCCAGCAATGCTCATCAAAAACTTAATTGGTCTGAATCATTACCTGAATTTGAAAAAAAAATATTATAACCAGAATTCCAAATGAATCTCTAAATTGAAGCTTATCCTGGCTCTATTGGCTGATCCCTTCTTCCCTCAAAATGATCCAGTGCAGCTACACAACAAAATTAGAATAGATTCTGAATCAGAAGAATATGAAATCAGCAGATTAGCTGATAGTTCTGGTTGTTGTATTAGTACAGAAAGCCTGGATCAGATCTGTTTACATTCAAATCTATGAATATAGAATGTCTAAAACCACTGAAAAAGAGATTGTTTTTATTCTTAATACTGTGTAATTTTAAAAATGTTTCCAGGCTCAAAAGAGGGCTGATCGGGCTATGCAGGAGAAATTTAGTTCACAATCCATTGGCTCAGTGGTGGTCGATGACTGAAACACATAAGGGAATATCGCTCCTGCCACCTTGAGTCCAGAAATGGTTCGATAGGTGGAAGGCATAGACATTTTGGTGAGGTACCGATGTTTAATACTGTAAGGAGCCTCAGACCGGTCCTGAGGAAGGAGTGGAATGGCTGACAGTTTGAACTGAAGTAACAGAATTTGAGGCAACTGGCATTTGGAACAGAGTTCTTTTCAGGCGGGGAGGGGGAGTAGAACTCCTTAGCATCAGAGTGTGTTAATTGCTGTATAAGAAATACTAATGCACTGATGATCATTTCAAAAAATCCTTTCTTAGCAATCACCTAGAAGCCAAGAGGAACCTATGTGCTAAATTTCAAACTTATAGGCTTTACGTTTCTGGAGATTTCAGTTTGAGTGCGTGTTGCTTGGCTTTTATATATATATAGATTAAAAGTTATTGCCCCATGGTGTGCATATACATAAACAAACAGAAAAGTGTCTGACATGCTATTAACTTTTTTGAGTTAAAGCAAATACAAATTGGGAAGTCTGTTTCACATAGTTATTATTAGCAATGTTCAAACTTTTGTCAGTTAAATAAAAACATGCCCTAAGCAACAGTTTTTGTGACTTGAGGGCATGTGTGCAACCTTATTTATTCCTCCTTAAAAAGCCATTGGGTTTTTCCCCCTCCTTCTCTTAGTATTAATAAGACTGAATAAGCCACATTGAATGAGAAAAGTTAGAATGACACTGAAAAAAGTGACTTATGACTATCACATGGGCAGGTGTTCAAAATTCAGGCACTTGACAACTGGCTTGTATTTATGATGGTTGTAATGTCCTTGGTGTCAGCTTTGGAAGCCATATTAAAACCATTTAACACAACATGTGATCACCTTTTATGACCTCCTGATATGCAAAATGAATGGGGAAACCAGATTAACAACTGTACTACTAACCGGACAACTAACTGCAGCAATTCACTTTACAACTATGACAAGAAGGGTCATAAAAGGGGGCAAACTCATTTAAATGTCTCAGCATTAGAAACTTTGGGGTCAGTTGTGGTTATAGTAAGAGCAATAGCCCTTAGACTTAAATACCGCTTCACAATGCTTTACATCCCTCTGTAAGCAGTTTACAGAGTCACCATATTGCCTCTAACAATCAAGGTCCTCATTTTACCGACCTCGGAAGGATGGAAGGCTGAGTCAATCTTGAGCTAGACAAGATTGAACTGCTGGCAGTGAGCAGAATTAGCCTGCAACAGTGCATTCTAACCACTGTGAAGGGAGGGAGGACAGTAGCTATAGAACTTAGATTTACAGGCCACTTCACAGTGCTTTACAGCCCTCTCTAAACAGTTTACAATTTACAGAGTCAGCATCTTGCCTCCAACAATCTGGGTCCTTATTTTACCGATCTTGGAAGGATGGAAGGTTGAGTCAACCTTGAGCCTGGTGAGATTCGAATTGTCAAATTGCAGGCAGCCAGCAGGCAGCAGAAGTAGTCTGAAGTACTGCATTCTAACCACTGGGCCACCGAGGCCCTATAAGATGAGGACTACCTATATCTCCTTACTCAGCATCAGCTCCTAACCCTGAGCATTAGGCTGTGCTGCTGGCTCCTCATCATTGTTTTCAAGGAACAAATTCCACAATCTCCTGAAATCTCTGTAAATAACTGAGAATGGGAGAGGAGAGAGAGAGAGAGAGAGAGAGAGAGAGAGAGAGAGAGATTCTGCTCATTTCTGCATTCAGAACCACCACAAAGATTCTTTAAGTTTTCTGGTCATCCATTTCATTTGTAATTCCTAAGAAACAGCTTCCTTTTGTTTTATGAGGCCATCTATCCAGTGACCTGTGTCTGCCCCCTCTGTACGGTTGACTTCAGATCTTCCCTTGAAGCGTAAGCTCTGCCAACATGCACTCACTGTCTCCCTCTCAGATTCTCATTGGCTCTTCTCTTGGAAATTAGGTAGACAGTGCCAAAATTAGATTTTTTTTTTCCTATCATTGCACACCTACCATTCACCTTTATCTCAACAACCAAGCAGGAAATTATTCTGCCATCTGCTAAGATCCTCTAAGTATCTCCTAGGGAAAGAATCCAAAAGAGAGAAAACACGGAGAACCTGTATTTCCTTTCCATTTATTTACTAATTTGGAAGGTTTGATTATCCACGAACCTCATCATCGCCTAACATATGACTCTGGCACCAATCGTGATTTAAAGATAAGATACCTATGTTACATTCCTCTGTTCATATTGGAGGACTTCAGACATGGAAGTAGGGAATGATAAATTTCACAATCAAACTGATTTGTTGTGGCCAGGGCTTTTAAGGAAAGAGTTCAGATCCTAATATATTTTTTAAAAAAATATAAAACCTTATCAGAATCTTTTTATAAACGGGATGTAAAAGAAAGGAAAAATGTCAAAAAAGCATTTATTTCAAGCGAATCTCCAACTCTCCCTCCTTCCTTCCCTCCCCCGCTCCCTCTCTCCTTTCTTAGATTAATTTATTTTGGAAATAGACGAATCTACAATCTTAATCTTGTAAACCACCTGGAATCACTGAGAGTGAATTGGGTGGCTATATAAATTTTCTTAATTAAATAAATAAAGCTATATATATATTGACAGGTCTCAAGAAACAAGAATGATGTGATATTATTAATTATCCTATCCTATCCTGTGGGATGCGGTGGCTCAGTGGCTAAGATGCTAAGCTTGCTGATCAGAAAGGTCGGCAGTTTGGCGGTTTGAATCCCTAGCGCCGTGTAATGGAGTGAGTTCCCGTTACTTGTCCCAGCTTCTGCCAACCTAGCAGTTCTAAAGCATGTAAAAAATGTAAGTAGAAAAATAGGGACCACTTTGATGGGAAGATAACAGCGTTCCATGCACCTTCAGCATTCAGTCATGCTGGCCACATGACCATGGAGATGTCTTCAGACAGCGCTGGCTCTTTAGCTTTGTAACGGAGATGAGCACCGCCACCTAGAGCCAGAAAAAGACTAGCATGTATGTGTGAGGGGAACCTTTACCTTTATCCTATCCTATCCTGTCCTGTCCCTCTCTACTTTTGATCTTTTTTTCCCCCGCTCTTCTTTCAAAGTCTAAATTTAGAGTGAAGACCTTCTCCTGTTCATGTTATTTTATAAAGAATTATAAAATGTGTGTGTTTGTGTGTGTGTTTGTTTTGTGTGTATGCAAATTTATTCCATACTCCTCCTTTCTCCTGACCTTGAAAGACACAGAATTTGGTTGAAATAAAAAAATGCTCTCTCTCTCTCTCTCTCTCTCTCTCTCTCTCTCTCTCTCTCTCTCTCTCTCTCTCTCTCTATATATATATATATATATATATATATATATAATTTTAATTTAACTAGATAATATGAATTTGGAATATGGAAAGGGAGGAAGAACATGAGGAGGCAGACTTAGTTTTTGATGACATATTTTTAATTTTCTTTGACTTTGCAAAATGCAATTTAAAGTCAATGTACTCAGACTGTAGAAGTGCCTGTTTAGAATGAAGCAGGCATAAATTCCAACGCAGAAAATAAGGAAAGATAAGATTTTTCCCTCTCTGCACTGCCTTCCCCCTTTGCCCCCAGAAAGATTTATAGTGAAGTTTGAAAGATATTTTTTTCCCTACAGGGAAAAAGGAGAAGCCACTCCTGCTGAGATATTTTCCTGAAACCTTTTTGATTCACCGGCGATCATAAATCACATGCACCAAAAAAAAAAAAAAAAATCCTAGGCAAAATGTAATATCAAGTTCCATTTTATTAAAAGTCTCTCTGCATTCACAGCTTCATCATTTTTACTGAACCATCCAGTACAAGAAAACACAAGTGGTTGTGTGTGCATATATGGCTTGGTAATAGTAGTATGAGTCTGAGGGAGCAAAATTTGCAAAAATGCCAAAGATACTACAGACTGCAAAATCCTATCAAGCGGCAGGTAAAGGAAATATAAACCCACAGAGAGAGAAATGGACAAAATTTCATCATCTCTCATGCCCAAAACCTATATACTGCAATGATGTCTTTATCTAAAAAGAGCAATTTTCCCCAAAACGACCGTTCCTTTGTCAATGGCTTCTTTTCTTTCACAGTGAAGAATTTGATTCAACAGTGAAATATTAAATACCTGTCCCACCCTCTATCCATCCTTCCTTCTCTGTCTGTCTGTCTGTCTGTCTGTCAATCTATCAGTCTCTATTAATCCATTTATCATTCATCTCATCTTTTTAATCTTTCTCTTCCATCTTTCTCTTTCTATCTTTCTGTTTGTCTGCCTTTCTGTTTTTCAGTCGTTGTAGCTATCTTTCTACCTAATTATCTGTGTATCTGTCTGTCTTTCAAACTACCTTTCTATCTTTCTTTGTAGCTATCTTTCTGTCTTTGCAGGAAGTTAGATACTTTAATTACCAACTGATTGCTGATTGCACTTACCAATATAGTTTTTCAACCTACAAATTCAAATTAATCTAGGAGAGGGAAGGGAAATCTGGAAGTTATTAGAAATATAGGTTTATCCTGTCCGTGATGCAAACGAGGGAAAAGCTATTTCTGCCACTTCCATCAATAATCAGCAGCAAAAGACATTGTGAACAATTGAGATTTCATGGTAGAAACACATGATTGGCCATTGGTCTCAGTGGGAGTTATTATTTGGCCTTTGCTATTGATATAAATACTGTACAGTAAATCAAGGTGGCAAACATACATAATACTCCCTCCTCTAGGTTCAGAGGCTCATAATGCTTTCTTATCCAAATAGCAATAGCACTTAGTAATAGCACTTAGACTTAAATACCATTTCACAGTGCTTTACAGCCCTCTCTAAACAGTTTACAGAGTCAGCATATTGTCCCCCAGCAATCTGGGTCCTCATTTTACTGACCTCGGAAGGATGGAAGTCTGAATCAACCATGAGCAGGTCAGGATCGCACTCCCAAACTGCAGAAGTAGCCTATGGTACTGTGCACCATGGCTCCTATGATGCACATATGGATAGAACTGTGTTCTATAATCGGAGATGGTTGAAGTTTTCTAGATGCTTAAGAAAAGCACTTTTGGGGGGGTTTATATTAATGTATCTTCAGAGGGATAGTATCAAGGTCGCGTAAAGTGTTAGAACCATTTTGGGTAAGACCATACTTGCAACACTGAATCCAGTTTTGGTCATGACCACACCACAATGCAAAAAAAGATATTGAAACTCTAGAAAGGGTGCAGAGAAGAGCAAGGCTAAGACATAGGAAGAATGGTTGCCAGAACTGGATATGTCTAGTCTAACAAAAAGGAGAACCAGGGTTTGCCACAATACACTCTTCCAATATTTGAGGGGCTATCACAGAGAAGAGGGAGTTGACCTATTCTTCAAAGCACCTGAGGGCAGGACAAGAAGTAATGGATGGAGACTTATCAAAGAGAGATCCAAGTGGAACTAAAAAGAAACTTCCTGACAGTGAGAACAATTAATTCATGGGATAATTTACCTCCAGAAATTGTGGGTATTCTATCACTGGAAGTTTTTAAGAAGAGATTGGACAGGCATTGGTCCAAAGTAGTGCCAGGTCTTCTGCTTGAGCAGTGGGTTGAGCCAGAGAACCTCCAAGGTCTTTTCCAACTCTCTTATTCTTCTGTATTCTTTAAGTATTATCTCTCTAGAGCAAATAATAATCATCTTCTTCTTCTTCTTCTTCTTCTTCTTCTTCTTTCTTCTTCTTCTTCTTCTTCTTCTTCTTCTTCTTCTTCTTCTTCTTCTTCTTCTTCTTCTTCTTCTTCTTCTTCTTCTCCTCCTCCTCCTCCTCCTCCTCCTCCTCCTCCTCCTCCTCCTTCTCCTCCTCCTTCTCCTCCTCTTCCTCTTCCTCTTCCTTGTCAACATAGAATGAACAAGATTAATTGATCTATTCTTTTAGCTAACAGAGATGCTGCCTTTATGCAAAGGCATGCTTTGCTTTTTGGCAATCAACCAATAAATAAAGAGGAAAATGTCAATTACTGATTTGCTGTTGTCTTCCAAATTAAAAGCAAATGTGTGGGGAAGAAATATGCAGAGGGCCTCTGCCAATATGGAGTTGATCTGCAGTCATTTGTGCTCTGGAAAAGAGTACGCACAACAAAGTTGCTTTGATCTGGTGGCTTAACTTTCAGATTGGAACCTGATCTATCCTCTTCTTCCACAAGCAAACCAGAAGCTTGATTTGGCATTTTGTTTTCTTCTGTTAATAGCTCTTCCTTCAGTTTTCCTTTTCTTTACTGCTGCCTGTTGGAACTCTTAACCCAGTGAATCTTTTATTTCCAAAACAGGGCAAAATTTGGCCTAGCAAGTGCGCAAAAGTCCTTTTCTTTGCACAAAATGCTTCAGTTTCCTCAGCATTTATTCTGGGAGATTTGGGGAGTTTACTATTCTTAGTATCACTGTTTACTGCTGCACATCTGTTTGTCATTTAACAGTTTTTTTGGCTATTCTCGCTTCCCATTCTGAAAAAGCTCAGAAATGCTAGCCCAAGATGCCTTTCCCTTGGGAACTGATGAAAATGTGGGATGCCAGGAGAACTGGAAAGAACTGGAGAGACAACTGTACAATGGAAGGCAAAAAGTTCATTGATTCCTAGTCACTGAATGACAGAAGTTGAGAAGAATACCATTTCTTCTCTGAAATTCCTGTCTCCTTTGGAAAAATGTCTAAAGTGCATAGTCTTTCATAACATTGAAATATTATTTCATTTTGAAACAAAAAAACAAGAGATTTTATATGCCCAATAGTAAGTTCAACACCTCTGAAGAAAGTTAGCTTCTCAAGCAGGATGATAAATTAAGACAGCTAAGAGTAAAACTTAATGACATACAATATATGGTTAAAATAAGAAATTGTGACATAACTAAAGACAATAAACCCATTTTTTGCACATGGTTAAATAGGAGTTAAAAGGTAGCCTTGTGTCTCAGCCAGCCTTGAACTTTTAGCACTGAATGGATCAAAGTTATGCTAGACAAATCATTCTTCAGGGGCCTTTTCACACTAAGACATTTTTATTTATATTTCTGCAAATATTTTTCTTGTGTAACCATCTTCCATCAAGCATAACACTATTTTTATGTGTAAACTATAATTTAGACACCACAGAGCAGCAACGATTCAGGAATGAAAGCATGAATAGGTGGATGGGTGTTAAACTACATATGCACTATGTATATATTTGCTGTTTTTCTACAACATCATGTTGTAAACACCAGTCCAAAATTGTTCATCCAGTTTTGGTCACCACACTATTTAAAAAGATGTTGAGACTCTAGAAAAAGTGCAGAGAAGAGCAACCAGGATGATTAGGGGACTGGAGACGAAAACATATGAATAATGATTATAGGAACTGGGCATGGCTAGTCTAGTGAAGAGAAGGACCAGGAGAGACATGGTAGCAGTGTTCCAATACTTGAGGGGCTGCCACAGAGAAGAAAGAGTCAAGCTATTTTCTAAAGCACCTATAGGCCAGACAAGGAATAATAGATGGAAACTGATCAAGGAGACATTCAACCTGGAAATAAGGAGAAACTTTCTGACCGTGAGAACAATCAACCAATGGCCTTCAGAAGTTGTGGGAGCACCATCACTTGAGACTTTTAAGAAGAGGTTGGACTGCTATTTGACAGAAGTGGTGTAGGGTCTCCTGTTTGGGTGGGGGGTTGGATTAGATTACCTACAAGGTCCCTTACAACTCTGATTATCTGTTATCTGTTATGTCTGGTTAAATACTGAGAAACAAGTTTAGATAACCTATTTGCTCCATCCAACAGAGCTCTTATATATTCTTTCAGTGTACAAAGTTAAGAAGCCATGTTTTCACTCTTGGTTTGCAGAGCCATTATATGATGTTGTGATCTCATTGCATTGATTATAAGATTGCCTGAATTCACTACCATCTAAAAACACCCTTTGAAAGCAAAGCTGTACCAAATCAGCTCTCCAAAGGAACAATTTGATTGGGGCAAGGATTATTGTGAGAGGGGTGGGGTTGTTGCTTTTTTCTAGATTACCGTTGAAAGTATCACCTAGCAAATTCTTCATAATTTTTGACTGTAAAGTCAATACGGCTGGTTAAATGACCGTATAAGAAAGAATCACTGTATTTTTGTTCAAACCAATTGCATTCTTAGCACATGATTTCAGGTGCCTAGAGCTGACAGGTTCCAGAAATAGCAACATAAGTGTGCACCTCAGAACTGGTTCATTTTTCTCTTGGGAGACATCAACACCACTGAGATGTGTGAAATCCTTAATTTTAGTACCCGGAGTACCATATGCTTAAATGAAATGTTTAATATTAAAAATGTCTGCCATTTAAAATGTCAACTTAAAGTAACAATTATGAGAAATAACATCTGGTGCATGGAGGTGTTCTTCCTCACTCAGGATAAGGGCCTACCATAATGTTATGAATAATGTATGGCTAATATTGGGTATCTAGTTCTGACCATAGCTGTGAGCAGATGACAGGTAAGTGTAGTGGAGCAAGCAATGATTAGCACACAGTACAAATAGACATACTGGCAGCTCAGTATATGATTGTTTCATTGTATTGCCTAACTAACTATTATATTAACTATTAATAGCACACTGTTTAAAGCTGTTCTGATTGGCAGTCCTGCTGAAAATAAAATGGATTCTGTTTAATGTCCACAAGTAAATGCTACAGGCTGATTTTAAAAAATGAAGCAAAAAAAATCAAAAAAATAATAGAGATTGGAGAGATTCAGATCACCCTTGTATGTACAATATTATCTGGCAAAATGTGGAAGTGGTTGCTGTTTTTATAAATTGAAGGTTGGCTCCAGCAAAAGAGGCGGGGGAGAGGGAGAGGGGGAGGGAGAGATAGAGGGAGGGAGGGAGGGGAGAGAGAGAGAGAGAGAGAGAACTGTGCATTCTTCCAACTGTCTTGTGTTTTTCTTTCTCTCTCACCAAAATAAATAAATAAAAAATCCTTTTCTTGCTAACTTTGGAAACGTGAATGCAAGAATGCACATTCTTATGCCAAAAGTCCAACACATGGAATGGTCTCTGAAATCCATTTTGCCCAGATTGTAAACAACTCTACAGCAATCATGGAGTGAAACAAAACAGCCAGAATTCTTCATGTGGGACATCTTCTTTTTTTTTTCCAGTAGTAATACAGCCATCTCCATGAAGATGAAAAAAATCCTGTCCTTGAGAAATAAGTAGAGAATTTCTCTTTTTTTTTTTTACCCTCTGGAGAAATCTGAAAACTTTATTCATTCACATTCTTTGTTGACAAATCTATCTGTGACGGATGCTAGAATAAGCCCAACTCTCTATTCAGCCAAAGCTTTTTTTTTCCAGGTATGAACCACTTTGTCCTAATTCAAAGTGAAATATACAACAGTGAGGTGTTTAAACAGATAGCTTTTGTGTGGGATGTTACCTTTCCTAATTCTCGCAGCGTTTGCCACAAGCTTGTGGTGTCCTACCTGCAGGTTGCCTTGGTTATTCCTCTTCCATGCTCGGACACCTGATGGATGGATGAAGTCCACAATTAACATGCAGGCAAACTAGCCCGCTTAGACAAATAAATAGGAGTACATGACTTGGCATTGTTCAAGGTGGGAGGGAGGATTGTTCCATGCAGGATAACTGACTGATAAATGAAGCCCTTGGGATGAGGAAAAACAAGTGTTGTCTCTCTGTCATGCTATAATTTCTGCTCAGAATTCTCTTTTCAAGCAGTTTCCTTCTGCTCCTTTCCTCCTCCTCCTGTTGCAACTATAGCTTTTGCCAACGAAAATTGCTTGAATTTTCAAGAAGGCCTTTAATTCAGTATTCAGACAAAGCAATAGCAGTTTAGATGAAGCATCTGAGATCTTTAGAAACTGTTGTTTTTTTTTATTTAGAAGATGAAACACAACAGCAAGCAGACTGAGAAGGCTGTTTTTTTATTGTTAGACCTCCACATCTGTCTCTTTGTTTTTCTAAACCAATGTAGTCATTTAAGGTACAGTGGGTTAAGATGTTGGAATAAGAATGGGGAGATTGTGGGTTCTAATTCTCGATTGGGCATGGATGTCAGTATAATTCTAGGCCAAGATCCTCTGGGGCCAATCCACTTCTCAGGATGGAGAAGAATGTTCTGACCAAGGATTCATGAGAGAGTAGCAATCAGACACTGTTCCCAAAACCTTTTTTTTTTTATTTCAACGGCTGTTAATTATATGCATTCACAATCCATAATGAGTCCCAAACAGTCTATGAATAGTCCAACAGAAGTCTGCCACAATCTTTCGGGATAAGGCTGATAAGCACCCACCTTTATCTCCTTTGAAATGCTGCCAATGACTAAATTGCCATTAGCTCTACAAGGCCAAACGGAGCACAAAGTCAACATGAAGCTTTAGATTTTAAACTAACCAGAACAAACAAAGTTGCTTCCTGCAAAGGCTCATGTCTCTTTGCTCCTTTTTTTATGTCTTATGGGAGAGGCCAATCATCTCCAAGCCTTTATTCCTCAGTCACCCCTTTTGTCTTAACTGTTCTTGCCTTCTGGCAGCTCTGTGCAAGCATGCACTGGGAACAGGCACCCCTGTTTCTCTGCTGCGCTGATGTCAGATTCTGGAGGATCTGGAGTCATCACATAACTCTCAGATGGCCCTGGCCCCAGCTCTATGTCAGACACAGACCCTTCATCTGAGCCCTCCCCAGACTTCAGGACTGGCCCATGTTCCTCCCCACTGTCCGGCTCTGCTGCCAGCTCCACAGGCCACTGGCGGATCACAACAGAAAAAGCATTAGAACATGACCTTGCGGTAGGATACAACTCAATGGATAATATCAAACAACTTTGGACAAAGCAATTATGTTAATGTGGGCAGAGCTAAGAGACATTTTTTTTTTAAAAAAAAAATCAAAGTTCTACCCAAATATGCTTTTTCCAAAAGACAACCAGACTTCCTTGTTTTTTTTCTTGGAAAATGTTTTATTTCTCATCCCATTAGTTAGAACTGAACAAGCTTCTTGGAGGGGAAGCAAAATGTTTTCCAAGAAAAAAAAAACCCCAAACAGTCCACTTGTCTTTTGGGAAAAGCACCTTTGGGACAACAATAACCTGAATGATATAAAATCTCCATAGACAAGGTTCCATCCAAGTAAACAAACACACAAACATCTAATGACAACGAAATAAAAATAAAACAAAGCCACCTCTAAAAATAAAAAATGTCAGCAATATTTAAACTTTAAGCTGAATTTTGATAGCATGGTTGAATTCTAGATGAAAGGAGAAAGCAAACAATCAATGCAGTAACCTGCAGAATGTTGTCATAGAATACCACTAATTATTACTACCATGGGCAAGTGTCTTTTTGTCTTTCATCTTCAAGAAACTTGAGAAAGGTAGAAAACTTCAATTATATAACAGTTCGTATTATTATAGTCATTAGCACAGTCCAAAGTGCATGGAAAGCATGGAACCCATTGATCAATCCTATTCAAAGCCTACAGTGAGAGATTAGTTCAACAAAATTCTATGCAAGTCTGAAGGTTACTCCTACAGCAAAAGGTCTCAGTGCTAGCAAAGAAAGCCCAAAAAGGTCAATGTGACTAGCATGATTTCTCGTGGGATCTTAAATTGGAATGGAGAATCTGTATTTTCTTTACACCTTCCCTGTGTAAAACGTCAATACAATTAAAAGTTTAACTTAAAGCAATAAGAACATCATGCGCTTTGCAACTTAAGTAAAGACAGTTGGAAGACATCCAAAGAGAAAGAAATAGTGTTCTCTTTTTTCCCCCTCCTTCTCAACTGGTTTGAGTTTTTACGCAGGGGTATGAATAAGTCAAGACACAAATCTTGATAGGGAGTGAGACACACTTCCATGGCTCCATCTTCTCTTCCTGGAGTTAGATATACCATTCCCATCCAGTGGCTGTCCTGTTCTGCTACAGCTTCAATTGCAAGAGATTCTTCAGTAAGTTCTGCAGTTGGCTTTGTCCACACAGCTCTGGAGCTCAACAAGACGCTGGATTCTCTTGCTGAGCAAACCAGGAAAGCTACTACCTTTGTGCCTCTAGGATCAGAAGCTCAGCAAGATCCTGAAGAATGACCCAAAGGTCACCTTTCAAGAAAAGCCCTGAGCATATTTTTCTTGTCTTTGTAGCTTTAGGAGGCAATATTTACATTATCAGAGAACTCTGTTTCAGAAATATTTCTTACACTGGCGTCTGATGTATCTTACAGGGGCTTTTAAAAGGGATGAGAGTTATTTAAACCTATGTTCAGCAGAGGTAAGGGATTATCTGGTCCTGAGGGCCTTCTTAAGGTCACTTGATCATTGATAAAGTGGTGGAACAAAAACTTTCTTGCTGAGAATCCAGGTTATAATTTTAATTTGTGGTGAGCTCTCCAAGGTGCTGACATTGCCCTACAGTGCAAAAATGAAGGTCAGTTTGTGGCATCTTCTCTTCATACACACTTCATGTATAATAAGCCTGAACTCTTCAGCCAAGATATGGATGAATTACTGTATTTTTGGGTGTATAAGATGCACTTCCCCCACCCCCACCCCAAAAAGTTGGTGAAAATGTGTGTGCATCTTATACAGCAAATGTTGCCAAAGCCCTGTCCATCCGCCGGCCCCCACCCTTCGGCCTCTGCCTCCTTGCAGCAAATAGCAAACAGCCTGGTCTACTTCAGCATAGCCTGATTTAGCGCAAGCAGCTGATTGTATGGCCTCCCGATGATCAGCTGTTTCAGGCTGCAAGGATTTCCATCACCTATTGCTCCCTCTGCACACCCCATTTTCGGCCTCTGCATCCCATTTTTAGCCTCCGCGCATCCCATTTTTGGCCCGTTCTGGGCGTTGGGGATTGGAACAGGTAGAAAATGGGGCATAAGGAGGCCAAAAATAGGGCACGCGGAGGCCAAAAATGGGGTGTGCAATAGGTGATGGCAATCCCTGCAGCCTGAAACAGCTGATGGTGGGGAGGCCAATCCAACCGACCATCAGTTGCTTCTGCTAATCAGGCTGTGCTGAAACGGACCAGGCTGTTTTCTGTTTGCTGCAAGGAGGCAAATTGCTGGGAGGCAACGGCAGATTTTTTTTTCTTGTTTTCCTCCCCCAAAGCTAGGTGTGTCTTATACTTCAGAGTGTCTTATACTCTGAAAAATATGGTAGAAAGCTTTACACAGTGGAAACCCATTGTACTCCCACTGGGGCATCATTTACATAAGCCTCCTCCTCCCCACCCATCTCCAACAATTTCCCAAGCTTGGAGAAAAAGCAATTAGTCTTTCAGATCTACGACTTCACATTGGTCATCTGTATAGATAGATGACAGCTCTTCTCTTTTAACTTTCTCTCAGACGTCTTTATCTTCTGCTTTATCTTTCTTTCGAGATTTATTTTTTATGTAGAAATGCGTTCATATTTCTTCTCAGGGCTCAGTCCTTGGACATAGGAAACGGTTTCAAAGAGGAAGTGTATAAATCAGTTATCTAGTGCTAATATTTTATTAAGGATTTCAAGAGCTGGAGTTTCTGTCTTTTGCTTGTGATCAGCAGCATCAAATAGGTTTCAACAGGTTGGATTTCTCTTCTGCAAAACAATTCATAAACTTTATTCAAAGTCAGGCTTGGCTTTTGGGGAGGAAGGGTTGGTTGCAAATCAGTTATAATCAACTGGAATGATGAGTGATTTCTTTCCTGTGGCTCCTACACAGGAAGCTTCGTATCAATGGAGAGACATCTTGGCAGGAGACTATTGTAATTCCCCCTTTTATCTTCATGAGATACCTTCTAATTTTAAAAAAGGAGACAGGAAACCTGATGGCTATAGAACATTCACAGAAAGAAAATAAAGGGGGAATTAAATTTGTCTACCCATATATCATCTATCTATCATCATCTACCATCTATCTCTCCATTGATTTTCTATCAATCATCATCTATTATATATCAACTATCTCTATCAATTTTCTCTCCTTCCCTCCCCCATCTCTCTCCTATCTGTCTGTCTATCTATCTATCTATCTATCTATCTATCTATCTATCTATCATCTATCTATCTATCTATCTATCTATCTATCTATCTATCTATCTATCTAT